>OU015742.1:101145904-101156106 GCA_907169655.1 Acomys percivali
GGAAGGAAGGAAGGAAGGAAGGAAGGAAGGAAGGAAGGAAGGAAGGAAGGATGAGCAAATAAGTAAATAAATAAATAAATGGAAGGAAGGAAGGAAAATTACAGTTGCTGGAAATTTTCATTTGTTTTAGTATGTTAAATTCTTGAATTGTGTAAGAATGGTATACTAAATAGCTATATGTATAACTTTGGCATAAACATCAAAGTGACTTCATTAAAAAGAAGTGACTTCAGGCACTCTGTGCCAGGAAACACAATTTCCTTCTTGAAATCTCCTTCATCCTGAATACATCCAGGTTTGTGTTTAAGGACATTTTCAGAGGCTGTTTGGACAAAGATGGAATCTTTTTGTACTAACCTTCTTCTTGCTTACTCTCTGTGCTCTGTCTTCTGCTTTTTTTTTAAAAAAGAGGCTTTCCCTCAACTATAATTTTTTTCAAGAAGTATAAAAACTGTCCAACAACATGCACACTGGTAGCCTTAACCATTCGCTGATACCACAAGGTCACTCATGTGACTCCCACAAGAAAGGGGGCATACAAGTTGTTGGTTTTTAACAATACTCTTTGTGTCATCCTCTTTGGTTAAGTCAGATGTCTAAGATGAATTTCAGCTTTAGCCTCACCTTTAACCTACTAATAAATGACAATGTAGTCTGGCTTAGAAGACCCCACAGAGAATGTGCGGTTTCATGCCTAATCTCAGTCTTTGCTGTCCTTACTAGAAAAGAAGACCCCAGTCAGGGAGGAGCTGTCTATCACGTTGAGAAGTCAGGCTAATTTATCAGGACTTAAACCAAATGCTCACATGAAATATTCCACCATCACAATCATCTTGGGGGTGTCACTGTAATGAGATTTATTGCACTCTAGAAGTAGAGTTTCAGAAAAGTGTTTAGGCTAGCCCAGGTCTTTTCTTTATTCAAGAGCTGAGGTCTCTATGGGAATTCCCAGGCTTATTATAGTAAGTGGCAATATCAATGAATAAAAGGAATTGAAAAATCTAAAGATAATTGACTATACAAAAGGATATTTAAGGAAAAATGCAATTAGGAAACCTGATACCTCAAAGTATTAACATTACTTTCTGAATATTGCTCCAAGTCATAATCTAGTACCCAAACTACTTTGAATTGAGATGTGAAAAATCCTCAAGTTTTGTGTACTTGTATCATGCCAGGAAATACAAGGAATGAAATTTGATTTTTAAAAATTTAAGTCTCCTGAATTTAAAAAACAATGAAAATTAAGATACTTAAAGTAGTTCATTAATTGTCAATCATTTCTCTATAACCTGCTCTGAGAAATATGCACTTCTACTTAATTGTATATGGAAAAATTCCTTTCTTCTCAAGAATATAATCACATTATCAGCCTAATTCCAACTGTTGCCTTTTAATTTTAAGCCATAGTTGTACTTGCAAATTAGTCTATTATCTCACCAGATTATCCACTGGGTAGGGGATGTATTTGCCAAGTGGAGTGAAAATAGTGAATAAACATTAATAAACATCTTAGATCAATCATTCCTCTCCTTTTGGTGTGGTGGTAGCTATGGAGATTCATAAATCAGTCACAAGAAATACAGTGACAAGGAAGGCAGCACAGGGATACCTTTCCATGCACTGTGTAGTCAAGAACTGAAGGCCCAGGAACATGGAAGTTAAGGAAACCTGATGTGCTTTCAGAGAAATGATTGTAAATTAGACTAATTTAACAATATGGATAGTCTCCTCATCTGGCCTATTGTGGACAACTGACTATGGATGATGGAGGAAAAAAATGGAAAAATATTCTATTATTTAAGAGAAACCATAGGCGTAAAAGGATGTGGATGTTCCAGTTGTGCTTGTTTGTATATAAACCCAGGCCCTATCCCCCTAACTCTGTTAACTGGAGTATTTGATAACTTCACTGTATCCAGACATTCTCATTTTTAGAGTGAGACATAAATAATACATAACTGAGAAAGTAGTGAGAACAAATGCCTTGCTGTTTTGTTACAAATTTAGACCAGTACTTGGCATATAATAAGCACCAAGAAAACCAAATGTATGATTTTTCTATTTACCAGTATTACCAATTAACCACCTTGCTAGTAAAGACTAGTTTATTATTCATCTTATTCCAGTGTATCTTATTACTTGGCCAGTAGACATAAAAATGACTGAAAGAGCCAGCCATGGTGGCGCACACATTCAATCCCAGCACTCAGGAGGCAGAGGCAGGTGGATCATTGTGAGTTTGAGGCCAGCCTGGTCTAGAAAGAGAGTTCCAGGACAGGGCAGACAGTCAGGGCTACATAAAAAATGCCTCGATAAAAAAAATGACTGATATAGCATATTATAATACTGAAAATGTTAACTATAGACTTGAAGGAAATGTAGCTTAGAGCATTAAGGAAAATGTCTCTCTTTCAACTTTGGAAACATATAGTCCAAAAATATGATGAAGTTTCTATGACTATGCAGGCACAAATATTCAGATATGACAAGTTTTCAGAAACTGATATGAAATGTAAAGAAAGTAGACCATAAAACAATGCCTGAAAACCAAATAGAAAATTCAGTTTCCATATACATCTTCTAGACTAACGTCCCCAGACTTGTTCAGGTTGGTAATGCTAAGAATTATTTCTCTCTATAAAGTTGAAGCACATTTAATCACCGAAAACGTAAGTACACAAAAGGTGCCATAAATGTTCAGACATGAACAAAAGACTTCTTCACGGTGGCAGAAACACATCTTGTAAAATTTCAAAATGGAATCCATCAGGAAAAACATAGTTCTTTCAAACGTGTGCCTGCAGGCTCAGACAAAAGTGCTAATGGGCTAGTGTGAGGGTATCGTGGCTGCCACACTTGTCCTGGATGCATTTTTAGATCACATCACAGTCACTTGTAATGACATGACTTAAACTCTTTAACTAGTTACACTAGAGATAATTCAACCTAAAGCCAACTTAGATATTTCGGAGTTTGAAATTGACAGCCTAAGGAAGAATCTGCACTAATCTAGTGTTCATCTGCTTTGATTTCTGCCTCATCTAGGAAAATGGGATCTGATGACCAGACAGTAACTAACAGTCAAGACTGGCTGAGCCACATAAATAATTATGTCCTATTGGTTATGTTAGTTCAATACATGCAGATAGTCAAAATAGCCTTGCACAAATAATTTCTAAATTTCTAAATACCACCACCTTGCATTTTACACACAGTACAAATTACTCCCTCATTCTTTGTTTGAGACTTTTGTTTGTTAATTCTCAGAAAATCAAATACTTTTTCTTACAAATGAAAGTTGCATAGTTCTTAAAAGCCAATTACCAATTATTTACAGACCATATAAACTTTATAATAACCTTGCTATAAAAATGATCAGATCACATCATACAAACATTTAACCTGGAGGTCTCATAAAAAAGTTTCTATGATATTTATAGGAACTTTGTAAAATCTAACATGTACATAAGCACATACTTTGAAACTATGTGACACCAATGCCTCTCTGCATCACCTCACTTCCCATTCACAAATCTTCTGGCACTATGTCCAGTAGTCAAAACAATGCAAGCTTCATATATGTCATATATTTGATAATTGAAAGGAGCTCTGTCTGAGCCTCAGCATCATTTATTCGTAACCTTCTTCCTATAACTGTTGCTCAGTTATAACACACTGGGGATAGTACTGTAAAGTGAATTTGAAATGTTGTTCTTTATAAGGCCACTTCCACTTTACTACTTCCTTCTTGGCTAACAATGTATGATTAACTAGAAAACCTGGATTGTACATATAAATTTCTTATTTTATTTATTCTCACTTGAAATTCTTGAAGGTAAAAAACTTAAAGAATGATAAGTGAGTCAAAAAATGTCCTTGCTCTGTATTATACAAAGAATGTATTGCAACACTATGTGGCATTCCACAAATGCATACTTTTTAATGTACCTATAAAGAAAATTATATTTACATATATTAAAATTATATATACATATACATGAAAATGATATGCATATATACATATATAGACATAGATATAGAAATTGTTAGTAATGGTATTAGTTAGTGATGCTTCTTAGGCTAATGCTAAGCAACAGTTTGATAATTGATTGGAGAGTGATGACAACTGTACATAATTCAGGTCTTTGCCAGCCAAATGAAGAGCAGTTTTCAAAGCTCTGTCTCATCATACTGTCTTGGAAAAAGCAAACGAAAAATATCTGCTTATTAATTAAGTGGTCCTGGAAAAATCATTGTTCCTGTGAATGTGTTTCTTTGTCAGCAAATAATGATCATACACACTGGCAATGCTGCACAGATGAAATGAGCTACTTTATGTGAAGGTACCATAGGGATATGTACTTGCAAAGATTGCTGTTTTCACTCCATTCTGTCAAAACTTGAAGGATGCAGCGTTGACGATTAACACTGAAACATCTAGCATTTTGGAATATTTTAAAAGGCCATTAAAAGTTTTTCTATAAAAAGATATTCCATGACTCGTGTAGACAAGAATGAACCAAGAAAAAGATTAAATGTAGAGGGAAGGTGCTTATTTCTAAAAGACTTCCCTTGAATAATAGCTAAAGGGAGAGCACTAAGCAATTGGAGGATCAGCGTGAGCCCCATCACAGAACTTGTAGGCACCTAGGTGAGTAACCACTGGAACAGTTATTGGGGCAATCAGATTTTTTTAAAACTTGAATTCAATATTTATTTACAACACGTTGTGATAGTATTTATTGTTAACGTCTGATTGTGATCAAGTCTCAAAGCACACCTGGGAAAGGTTCTTTAGATTAAGCTGCCCTCTGACATGACTGTGAGGAAATACTTTGGTAAGTTAACTGAGATGGGGAGATACACTCATCAATAGTGAGCAGCACCATTTTTAAGGCAAGGGTCCTGGACTACATAAAAAGAAGATAGTTGGCTGGGCACCCACATTCAGTGTCCACCAGCTCCCAAGCATGGAAGTAATGGGATCAGCTGCTCAGGCTACTGTCGCCAGGAATCCCTGCTATGAAGCACTGTGTCCTCAAACTGTAAGCCCTCTCCTTTAAGTCGCAGTTGTCAGGGTATATCATCATAGCAACAGGAAAAGTAGGAAAAGCATGCCTAACATCAATAAAGCTCTGGAAAAGTCAAGCAAAGCATGAAGAATTAAAGAGTATTCATATGTTCAATGGAGCCTGAGAATGTAGCCACTATGAGCTCTTTGACAAGGGGTCTTAGTCTTTTGATAGACTATACAACATAAAAACATGCTAATAAAAACAAAATAACCATGTTAATAAGATTGTTAAAATATTAAAATATGTGCTTTTCATAAAAGAGAGATACAAGCTGTAGCTTATTTGAGGCTCTAATGGTTAAATATTGGGATAGGTAACAGTAGAGAAAGGGTGGCTGCAAGGTTTTCTATGCAGGAAGTGGATCTATTCTGAGAGATAGGCTTAATTTTAATTAAACCCCTACACTAATACCTTTAATGATCAAGTTACCAAGTAAAAGTGTAAATGAACAAATTGGTACTTCCCATGACCCTCTCAAGAGTTTCAAGGAAACATATTTAAACACGGAGAAAGATGCATTGGAAGACATGGGTTCTACTTCCCGTTTTCCCACTCTTTTGCATGACCCTGTAGGTCTGGTTCATTCAAGTTACTTAGATCTCTGTGTTGTCACAGTGATAAATGAGAGGGATGATGTCATCAAACTTCAGAGCTGAAAGAGACTGACATTTAAGGAAGGGATAAACTCCAGAAGTCACTCAGTTAATAACTGCCAGGCTAGGGACTACAACACAGCCAGTGGATTACTCTTACACGTAACTATTGCTCACAGGCTTTAATGTTACTTATTAGGAAACTACTATAGTCTGTACTTTCAAATTCATGGCTTCATTTGTTGTTTCTAGTGTTGTAACTCATTTCATTTTCATTTTATGAGTTCACCAAAAAACAGCTTTGAAAGTTTATATAACTCCAATAACTGGCAATAGACAGATTTTCATATGGATATATTTCTGAGAGTTATCACCACCAGACCAAGATGCCTCAATAATTTATACATTAATGTAAATTTAAACCAATGAACCTCCCATTTAAAATATACTTATAAAGGAAGGCCAGTGTTTATTTGAAAAATAAAAGTTTTGCTTTTGCTACAAGAAATATAAGCAGCAACTTGACATAAGGCGATTGGGCAAGACAATATTTCTAGAGCATTAATATTTAAGGCAATAAAAGATACTGGAGATGAAAAGAGGAATTGTGTTCGTATGTCTAAAGACTGACATTTTCTAATAGCATGCACTTTTAGAGCTAAGGTGTAAACATGATGATTGGACTTTAATTGTACCTGCTTCTACTAGCTGGCCCCTCCCCCCATAATTCCCCTTATACTCTAGCCCCCCATGGGACCTAGTCCACAAACCATTGTAGATACCTTTCCATTGGAGGCATTTATGGTATATGTACTCAGTAAGTGGGTAAACAATCTAAAGCATAAATGTATGGCAATTTGAAGACAAACACAAAATGTCTCTAGGCTGTCAGGATTATTAGAACCTAAATTGATTCAAATAATTGTTGCAAACACGTCCACCAGCCGTTTTGCTCCAAACATATCACTGATGTCCTTTGCTTAAAAAGTCAACAGCAGAAGTGTGAAGCAGCAAATCCCTGTTCCAGAGTCAAAAAGGATCTACTCACCTACAGTAATTAATGACCTGACCACTCGAGGTTTTCATCCAGGTAGAATATATTGTGAAGGGATTTGCCAATCAATCTTTTTGCTTGTGACCCAAAATAAGTCAGAAAGTTGCTCTCAGCAAGTATGAGATAGCTCCTCAGCAACGTTAATGAAGACGATAGTGGGTCACCAGCTGAGTGTGTCTTACAGGAAGCACACAGTGCTGTCCCGATACGCAGGACACATAAGTGCTAGCTGTCTTATAAGGAATTCTACTCCAAAAGTCCAGCCATGAAGCCACATTGAAGACCCTCTCTGTTCTAGTTTGTAAAGCTCTGAGATTGTGGAGTCACCTTGGGCTGGATCAGAGATCTGGCTCCATTGTGTGGCCCATCTAGGATACGCCTCAGGAGCCGCACAAGAAAATGATATTTAAGTTCCCTTTGAAACCCACCACTCCTTTTAGAACTTTAGCACATGCCTTGAAATTGTTTCGTAAGAATATATTATACATTCTAGTTGTAAATATTACCTTTATATAATGTCATTGAATTTCTTCAAATACAAGCAAGCCATGATTTAAAATGCATTAACATTTCCCCCTGGGGGAGACTGTTTTGCCCTCTAATAGTAAAAGCTCATCACAGTAACGTAATTTCCAGAACTCGTATTTGCAGGAGGAGAACTAACATTGATTGCTAAGATCTGTGATGTCTTTCTCCGTTCTGTGTCTTTTGAAAATATTGAGAGGCTCTAAGCTAATTTTCTAAAGTATGCAGAGCATGAGAGCTTGGGAAGGCTGGGAGCTGAGACAGGAACCTGAGCATAGCACTGACATCATTGTGTGCTCTGCACATATGGCATAGCACAAAAGCAGTACTGGCTGAGCACACGGCTCTATTCTGGCCTCCAGTTGGCTTTAATTATAAGCAGCCTTTGCTTCTTATCATTTACAGTTACATAGTTCTCCACTGGCTTAACTGGAGAAATATAATTTTCCACAGAAGTTGTTTCACCATTTATGTTTTTAGATTCATGCAAAATTGGCGGGGGAGGGGCTGAAATGGTCTCCAAATCTGCCTCTCATATACATGCACTTAAAGAAATCTTCACCACCATCTCTGCAACTGGGTCAGCTTGCACAAAGATGTGTGGGGTAGACATGAGCTCCCTCTGCACCCAGCAAACCTTGCAAACCTTGTAAGTGACACCTCATAATAGTGCAAATGAAGCATAGCATGATGAGAAAATGAAGAAGAATGAACCTGGCTCCTCAACCCAGCAGTTTCTAAAACAGAAGAGACTAAATTTTATACCTTAAAATATACTACACAAGCTTTTTTTCCCTTTCATACATTTAAGCATATGTGTGTGTGTGTGTGTGTGTGTGTGTGTGTGTGTGTACTCCCTATTATGAAATCAAAGTACTTTTGATTCTGAGAAATTCTAATACAATCAAATAGGCTCATTTATTTGTTTGCCCACACATGCACATTTGCAAGAATCACAGATTTTAAACTAAGCCTCATTTTTACCTGCCTTCATTTTTCTGGTAGAAATTTATCACACTGTCATTTACCTTTGTGCTTTGCTTTCACTCTCATCTATGAGGATCAGCAATTCTTCCTGTGAGCCCTTTGTCCCAGTAATTAGCTAAATATTCAGTGAACTTACTGACCCAACAAATTCAACATCACCTCTTTCTTATTAGGTGTCTTTTAAGCTACCACCCAACCTGCCCTGCTCTGGGCCCCTTCTCACTCCCTCACCTGCTTTCTGACTGCACCATCCTCAGAGGCTGATTTTTCCGTACTAATGTTCTTGGATTGTTCTCTATATAATTAATTCCCTCTTTTCTAGAGAAGGCAGGGGTGAAGTGTGAGAACTTCAAGACGACTGGATTCTACTTAGGAGATTGCATTGTGAATACTACATATGAGGGGATGGAGTGAGGTTTACAAACAAATGTGGGCATGTGAAGAGCACCTCTGAAGCAGCAGCACCTGTGGCCCAGGCACTGTCTCTGCCACTCCATCCTGCTTTCTCTTTTTCAATGATAGATGATTTTTTCATTCACATACAGACAATTACTGTATTCTGGAGGGAAATAAATGTTAGCAAAGACCACCAGACGGCGTCTACCTGGGGTAGAAGCTGCAATGGGAAAGGAGCCTCTAGCTGTCACAGGGCCCCTTGCTGTCCCCTGTCCCCTTCTCAGGCATTGTCCCCATTCAGAGGCCTCATTCCTTGATCACTGTGCAGAGTCAGACCCACAGAGGACTTAATATGCATAGGAGATTATTAGCTCATAGCGCCCCACTGCTACAATTAGCCACCCCACACCCTCGCATACCCCCATCTGGTGCACCACTCCCACCCACCCACGCTCTGTCTGGCCCTCCTGTGCCCTGGCTCTCCTTCCTCCCACTGGACTGGTATAGTTCTGCACAAAGGCAAAGCAGTGGCTGAGGGCTGCGCCTAGTGAAAGGGAGGGAACACCTGACACTCCTTACTGTCTAGCAGGGAATCTGCTCTCTATGCTTACTGGAAGCGCTGGTTGGTTCAGGTTTCACTAGGTGTCTTTAAAGGAATTCCTGAGAGAACCAGGGAAGTGAGCTAAACAAGCAATTCTTCAGACCCAAAGTAAAGTGTGTCACTATTTCACTCCCACTGAGGGGGTTGCCAGGGTGACCTGCCTCTGTTCATTAGATCATGCTATAGTTTTCAAGCCTAACCACAGTGATCCCCAGGTAGGAAATCTGTCCCTGGGGAAGGGGCCAACACGAGAGTTCTAACAGCTGCCCCTGGGAGGGGAATTACATGGGAGGGGGCAACAGATCCAAGGCTGAGCGGCATCTTGAAGGTGAATGAACTCTGGAAGAAAGATGTGGAAGAGCGGTGCAGGAGAGTGATAGTGATCACAGCTTCCTGCCCCATCAGTAAACGGTAAACGAGTGGATTTTACACTTAGACAAGACAAAGAATGGGAGTAGGGAAAGCTTCACATGCACTGAAATGGGACAAAGAGAAACCTGACTCTTTTTTTTTTTTTTTTTTTTTTTTTTTTTTTGATTCAGTGAATCTGATAATAGCTTTCATCTAAAGATAAGAGGAGCCTGGCTCACTCTCAGTACCTCTGGAAAAAGAATCTGCTAATCAAGGCATTTTTCTACATGCAGCTCTTTGCTAACAAACTTGAAAAGAGGTCCTTTCCACTCAAATGTCTCTTCCTCCAGGCAGAACTCCTGGCTTAGCCCATCGAGCCTACACTCCATAGAAACCCCTCATGGAATTAACTGCACAGAGGAGGAAGCTCTCTCTCCACTACCTGTGTTCAGGAGCCTGCAGACAAAATCCTCAGGGAGACGGAGTCTGTAAAGTCTAAGATCGCTCTCACTTCATCTAGAGAATAACTCGGTCAAATCACCAAGAAACTGAAATCCCCCTGTCCTCCTCGTGTGTGTGTGTGTGTGTGTGTGTGTGTGTGTGTGTGTGTGTGTGTG
>OU015742.1:101159217-101206064 GCA_907169655.1 Acomys percivali
TAATAATAATAATAATAATAATAATAATAATAATAATAATAATAATATATACTATAATGTAATATAATAATATAAATTATTACTATATTGAGACAGAATGTAATAAAGTGTTGCCTGGGCTTGAGCTACAGCCCCTCTTGTCCCCTCTTCGCAAGTATTGGGATTATAGGAGTATGCTGCCTTACTTGATCTGAACTCTTAAATCTTTGACAGTAATTCTGAGAGGACCTAAGTGTCATTTGAGTTTCTATATCGTATGCCAGCTCTTACAAACAGGTACATTTGTAAGGCTGTTGTATGATTCAAAACAGAAACAATACTAGGAGTACCAAATAAAACATGTGGCAATCCATAATCCCTCTTTTTTCTCCCTCAAAATGTATTTCATTTACTATTTTCATTACTGAAAATAGAATGCTTCAGTACTTCATTACTCTATGTAAATACATTGTTTCTCAGCTTCCCATAGGGGCTCAAATACCAACAAGACACAATCTGCATTTCCTACTGTGTGTTTCTTATGTCCTTGTCTCTTAGAGCTTTTATTTTATTTCCTCTTTATTTTGCTGTGTTTTGTTAAGTATGTGCTTGAATTCATAAGAAGAATCATCTTGCTATTTATTATAAAAAAAAATACAGCTCCAAAAGAATGAATAAAATCATCTTCAGAGTATGTATTTAAGACATCAGGTCCAGGGGTGGAGAGGATGGATCTGTGGGTCTTGCTGTGAAACCCAACAACTAGAGTTGGGATCACCAGAACCCCCATATAATAAGACACAGCAATCCAAGCATCTGTGATCCCAGTGTGCCCCTAGAGACATGGGGGCGGTGACAGGAGACTCTCCAGAAACAGGAACATCAGCTGAATTAGCTCACCCAGCAACACAAAGAACTTGTCTCAAACAAGGTTCAAAGAGGGCAGACATGCATACATTGTCCCGTGATCTTCACACACAAGCAGTGGCATGCCCACACCCACACCCATACCCGTACCCATACCTATTAACGAGCATACACACATAGGGAGTGCTGATTACAAGCCCGTATTCCAAATCTGACACTTCAGTGTCTGCATGGAAAGAGGAGCGAAGACTGGTTTGGATGACAAACGGGTGGTGGCTTCTTGGCAATATCATTCCCTGGTTATGTCACATTGGTTTCTTGGCCTCTCACCAAGGCATCACACTTCATTCATAAAACAGTCACCCCCTTATCTTTTTTTTTTTTAACAATCCAACTAGGCAGAAAAGATATAATGCACTTTAATATTAGAGTGCTTTAAAACAAAGCATCAAATTCTCCATGCATTTGAGGCAGATACGTTTCCTGTACAGGTATAAGCGGCATGTGCTGATTAATGTGCCGGTACCTCACACCCTTTCTATCTGAAAGAAATGCAGTGTATTTTCTCCAGTACCCCATAGATGGTGTAATTTGTCTTTTTCTTTTCGACTAGATCCCTGAAAAGGGACAGGAGCTAAGTCTTCCTTTGCACTCCCTCTAGTGCCCAGCATATGTGAAACATAAGGTAGTCTCAAATACACCAAGTTCCCAATATTTTTTGTAGTTATGGGCCATAACCATGCCCATGTGATGGTCACCATGAACAAGGAAGCAGCAAATACTGAATCATTTCTTCCAGAACAAAATGCCAGGCGAGGTTCTTCTGAACCCCAGTAACATCATTCTGAGTCACTAGTTAACAAACAGCCTTATTTTGTATGCTTCTATTTAAAGGCACTACTTAATATACATTGGCCATTAATGAACATTGAACTCTGGACCCAAATGAAGCTTTCATAAGACATGCCTTTAGTCTGTCAAGGACATTGAGCCTGTATGCATTTTAGTGATCGGACTGGGCATTATTTTTATATATTAAAATCACTTTATAAAGCATAAAGGTGTCAGTAAACCACTCGAGAGGCGAGTCAGAAGCAGGAGAATCATGCTGCTTGAGGATAGTCTGAGCTACACACAGGCACTGTCTCAGGGGGAAAAAAATCAGAAATCAAAATCAGTCAATCGAACCGAAACAAAAATGCAAGAGAGATGTAAAAAAAAAATTGACATTAAATAAACTGCAATCTGAACAGTTTCTTGTGGGCAGAAGCATGAAGGCAGAGACTCACCTTGTTCAACTTGAACTTTGAACCCCTTTTGGGGACTGAAATTTTTCACCATTCTCTGCAGGTCCACTAATGATTATTAAAGGGTCAGATGTTAATTTGGAGTGACACAGTCTAGTGAAAGGGGCTGGGGAATCTTTCTGTATGAATAAACAAGATTGACTGTGTCTCTTATTCTCTTGATTGCTAGGAAAGCATGAGGGTAGCAATTTTAGAAAGTGACTTGTGTAAGTTAAAGCACATACAAGAGAATCAATGCGGAAGATTCCCATGAATTTTCCAAAGGGTATTCGGTGAAGAAGAATCTTCCTCCTGCCTTACATTGCGAGGGCCTTGGGAGATAAAGGCAGGGTTAGGGAAAGGATAAGCTGGAAATCTTAGTTTTATGGGGGTCTCAGGAGCTTAAGAAGGAGTATTTATGGCTGTCTTGATGGAGAAGATTGTAGCTATTGTCTTCCAGGCAGATGTCTAGGGCACCTTTGCAATACTTAGGAGGTACAGGAGTGGACACTGTGCTGCTGCAGTAGCAGCAGTGTTTGTTATAAATGGTAGTAATTTTGTGAAACAAGAAGCACTTCTCTGCCCAGATGGTGGGCAAAAGTCTTCTGGACAGACACATGCCTATTTTGGATGAGGCAAATTAAGCTTCATTCTTATAGTTTGATCTGTGCCTCTTCAGATGACTATTAGGCAGACAGTCTGAGACTTATGCTCTCTAAAGGAAACTGAGGCATGTCTGACAAGCTGTTTTTAATGGTTCAAAAAATTTGTCAGCAGAAACATGGGGTTTTGATTGCCGGATTTAATTTTTTAGGATATGTAGGTGATAATAAATGTATGTCAGTGTTACTCTGTATTTCACGAAAGTCAGTGACTTTATTTTATGCTTTCTTATCTCAGCCATAGCCTTAGAAGCCAGTGATAGTTGCTGTAAGTCTTAAGTCATCACCATCTCTGGTCATAATGGAGCTTTGCTTATGAGACTGAATGCTCTTGCCTGTTTAAAAAAGATTAGTACACAAGACGTTTAAGTATTAAGGGTTGGCGCAGTGGGGGTTAGGAACTGGTTATTATTTTTTCAATTATTAATGGAGCAAATGTATGGAGTCTCCAAAATGTCTTGTATACACGTTTTATATTATTGGAATTAAAATACCTACATCTTAAATGCATCTAGACCTTATCATGTGTAATGATGTCAAAATAATACTAAGAACCCACAACTTTTCTGTAGTTGGCATGGGTCTGAGGTTTGCTTGTGTTAAGTCACTTACTAGGTATAAAATGGTATGGAGTAGGTAGTCACACTGATCCCTAACAGCTGATAGCCACCTCATTCTTGGAGGTGAAAAGTTGGACAAACACTATTACTGACACACTGTTATATCCTGTTTGAACAAGAGCATTTTTTGTTTTGGCAAATCACTTTTGGGCATGCTTGTAAAAACAAGCAAGCAAACAAAAATACACTAGAACTTCCTAAAGCTCCCAAAAAGGGCTATATAATTTCATGCCTGCTTATTAATAATATCTGTGTCTATTGCATTCACTATGACCCATTTTGGAATCTTGGGAGGAACAGTTAGCTCTCACTTGCCCCTAACAACTTTAGGTAAGTACAAGCAAAGGCACCAAGGAACTATGCGTGTTAAATTATCCCAAGCTTACTTAGGCAACGATTTACAAGGACCAGCAGTGTGAGCAGCCTAAGGTGGACAACAGTGTTCAGAAGTGGAGTGGAGGTGGGCTATTCCTGGAGGAAGGAGGGAAGGAAAGGAAATGGTGGGGAGAATGAGTAGAAGGAAGAATTTGTAAAGAAATGGGAGTAGGACTGGCTATTTCAAATTACTTTCTAATATCCCAAAGTCACTCTTTCTGTCTTAAAAAAAAGAATTGTTGCCAAGCAGACATTTGTACCTTTTCATGGTTTTCTTAAGCTTAATTGGAAATCCTTATGGCTCAGTATTAAGCTTTTTAAACAGGAAAGAAGACATTAAAAGTGGCGGAGGGGAAGTATATTAAAACCCACAGGCAGCACTAATCTTTTAAAAATTAAAATGAGGAGAATGTCAATCTTGCATTTTGCATTTCTGCTGACGTCATCATAGAGACAAACAGACCCCATATTTCTTTCTACCTATACTCAGAACTGAAGAGAAATATGGAAGGATCCATAAACAAAAACACAGTCTTTAAGAATTGTAAAGGTAAACTCCTGATACTATTCCCTCTCTGTGTGCTGTTAGGTTTTGAAGGGTATTCTGAGACTGATCAGTATAGGAGAGTAAAGGCACTGAGAGAGAAAAAGAGAAAAGACACATTCAACAGTTAAAAAGCACCCTTGGAAATCTACTGTAATTCCTTTATTGTTTTGTTTTTAAATGGTAAAATCATAGCAGAATAGTCATTTTGTGTATGATCTGTATATATATATTTAGAAGTTTATTTTCATCCCTGAACATCCAACACCCAGTCACAGATGCAGACTGGTAAATACAGTCACACTATCTAATACTTAGAGTCTACTCAGAAATATAAATCAGGGAGAGTGGTGTGAATTCAACATGAGCCAACATGACACGCAATTCACTCACACTAAATTAAAGTCTGGATGTTCAATTGACTCCAGTGAAGCCAAGGTTACTTATATTTAGGACTAGAATATTTTATGATCTGTATGTTTCCTTTGTCCTATTTAGTAAAACTGTAATTTATGATGGCCTAAATAAAATTCAGTGCCTAAGTACCATGGTTACTCTCTTTAAATATTAGAGGTATCCGCATGGGTACCAACCATTCAAGTCATTGTCATAATTTATTTTCTCTACTTTTTCATCAAGTTTGGATTGTTGATAAACTACTTTATAACCCATGTTCTTCCAAGGCAAATTTGTTCATCTGTTAGTTGGAAAGCATGGAGCTAGGAGGCAGAGTTTGAGTTTGACACTTTGTCATTATTAATGTGACACTAGGTACCATCTTTCTCAGTTTATTCATCTGTAGAATGATTATCATAATGCATTTAATATAACTGGAACATGTTTTAAGACAGATCAAACACTTTATTCATATATGCACATTTTAGCCAGATAGTGAAAATATAAACATAAAGAGCTGTGGTGGGGTTTTTAATTTAACAATATTTTAATTTCTCTTTACCCTGTTAAGCTTGCTTATTTCACAATTAATTTCTTAGTTTGGCTTCCCTAAATCTACCATCCTCAAGTTATGGTATCCAGGGCAAACACTATAAGATGTGTTATTCTGTGGGCTTCGGGTTAGAGGTTCCTTTGATTTAGGCCTCCTTACACTTTGGAGGACCCTGGTACTATGCATTGCTAACATGGTCCTAGGTGACTCTGGAACTCCTGGGTTAAGGGAGCAAAATTTTGGTTCACTCCTCTGTCTGAATGCTGCCAGTGTCATAGGCTTTATTAATGAATATAAAGAGTGCTTTTTCACTAAGTTACTTAGCAATAATCTCATCTCCATTTGGCTGCCTCAGAAACTACAGACATGTTATGGTACCCTAAGCATATATTTGATGGTGTTTTTACCATTTGCCCACAGGAAAGTATTTGTGAAGACTTAGAGAGGCTATTGTCTTCATATCACAACATTAGAATGCAAACCCTCTTTATTCTAGATGAAAAATAAATCTATTCCCCTGTTACTCTCTGCATCTGAGCTCTTCTTTGGTTACCGTGCTAGTGGCCTCTACTAACTTAGTAGCAGTGTGACTTTAGTTAGGCTATTTAAACACAGCTTCCTCATCTGGAAAAGATGCTAATAATTGCAAGGTCACTGTTTGGACTAAGGGATGTCATACATTTCAAACAGGATATCATCTGTCATGTGAATGTACAAACTGATGTTATTGGTGATGATTATTTTGGGTTATTTTTTTTCCTTCCTTTATAAGAAGAAAATCAATCGTGGTAATACTTGTTTTCAAAGGAAGCCTAAAATGGCTACTGTTCCAACTAGCCATGCACTACAACAAAAGCAAGTAGAACATCTCTCCCAGGTGCTGGCTTGTGAGACTTCCTGTCTGGCCAGCATCAGCTACAGGGAAGACCAGTGCCATACACTGACAAGCTGGCACCTGTCTGAGTACATCACAGAACACAGCCCATCATGTTCATGTGTCTGTGCACAGAACATGAGCTTGTTCAGAATAGAATCAGATTAGAAGGACAATTATAAGCCAAGGTAGTGGGATGTAAAACTAAAACACAATTGGCTGATTCTCTAGTAAGCAAAGCATTTAAACCAGAAACCAGAAATCATGCCTATACCACATGTTTACTTTCCTGAGCATCCAAGCACTTAGATCATGTGCCAGTTTACTCTGTCTTTGCATCTATATTCTGAAACCTACACAACCATTTGCATGCAGTGAAAGGAATGAAATCATGCAATTTGGATAGGATCTTAAATAGCTGTATTTGGGATCAATAATTATGACCCCCCCATACAATTCAGTAGTTATTAGATTAGGTGTATATTAGGGTACAAATTTGGCACAGTGATATTTTGCTGTTAGCATTATAGCTCAGCATGCACAGCCATGCCACTACAAAGATCTCCTTCACTGCAGGCAAAGCTCAAGGTTCATAGCATGGATATAAGCCTCAAAGTGGGGCTCTGCGCAGCCTCTCTGGTCTTGACCAGGTCAGCTTCTGCTGTTTTCTCTGCAGATGTGTGCTCCACCTCCAGGGATGCCTACTGTAAACATGGTGGGATCTTTGTTTGTTTGGTTGCTGTTGGTTTGTTTTGCCACTACTTATCCTATTGCCCCAGGGAAAAAGAAAAACGAAAAAACTCTTTTCTTGTTTTACCTTCCTAATATTCAATTTATTCTTCAATCAAAAAATTTTTTATTGTTTCCTTTAGGTTTTTTTTGTTTTGTTTTGTTTTGTTTTCTTAAGCCAGTGTTTCTCTGTGTAGCCCTCACTGCTATCCTGGAACTCTCTCTGTAGACCAGTCTGCCCTCAAACTCAGAAATCTACCTGGAGTGCTGGGATTAAAAGCATGTGCCATCATTGCCTGTCTTTAGTCAAAATTTTTGAACATATTTCCTTGTTTGAAGTTTTTAGGATGCGGCAGTTATTTACCTTCTTAATTACTGTAATGTCAAAAATAACCCCACAAATACTCAAGACAAGTAATACTATGTTCAAATTCCAGCTGTGCTGAGTATCTGAGGTTGCAAAGTCACTCCTAGCTCTATGTTTTGGAGTTTCAACGGCCCCAAACAGACAGAGAAAGAAACACCTTCTCCCATTTACTCAGCCACTCCGTGGTTAACACTTCCTTTTTTTTCTACCCAATAAGAAACTGAGGCACAATTTTAATTGGAGTGCCAAGTTAACTGATTATAAGGAATAATAAAATTCATTATCATGTTTTTCTACTCATGGTATAAACACATGACATTCTTCCTCTTAAGTCATGAAAAACAAAACACCATCAGGCTAAGCTGCCTACTGACAAGTTGAAATTTGGAAAAAAAGTTTGTAGCTAATTTCTGAATCGTTGGTGTATGATTTTATAGTAGGAATGTTACTGGCATCATCATGATAACCATTTAAATATACTCAAAAACTAAACTTAGCATCAGATATATTTACTGTGAGACAATGAGCGAACAATTGCTGCAGGAGTGGGGAAATGGCACAGCTCAAGTGTCCTGCAATATCGATTTCAGCATGTGAGGTACATGTTCCAAAATATTAATTCCTAAAAGATAGGGGATGCTGTGTTTTTTTAATAACACACATATGACCTCTGAAGCAATTTGAAAAACCATTTATCTATTTTTTCTGTAACTGTCTTCCTTTTCCTTTTGTGAAAGAATTGCTTTCCCTCCCATTTTCTCTGTTCTGTTGCTGTGATGATTCCCCTAGAGAACCGTGTGTTTAGCCTGACAGGTGTTAGTAGATCCAGAGGCCTTTGTGGAATTGTTCCTGGTTGCACCGAGGTACAGTAGAAACATAGTGCTGCAAAAGTAATGAACTTACCTTATTGCATTCCAAACAAAATAAGCCACACAGTAAGTGGAATTAATTTGCTAATGTCTTCCTAATGAAGCTTTCATTAGACATATGTTGCAGTTTTCAATATCTAACAAAAGATAGTATTAAAACAAAGAAATAACTAATGATTATCTGAATATATGTCTGATAATTGTCTCATAGAATGTTTAGAAAAGCAGTTTAATGTCAGATTATTTTAGACACCTTATCACAGAGATAAAATAAACTTTTCGAGATATGAGTTCTGTAAAAATCTGAGTGGATGAAGTAAATGTCTTTTTCTCTGTTTCTCTTCAGCAGTTAAAACTAGGTTTGCTGTTTTGGTAGTGGTGGTGTTTTGAGTTTCTAAGACAGTATCTTAGACATCATAGGTTGGTGACCTTGAAATCACTATGTTGGTGATGCTGTACTTGAACTCCTGACCCACCTCTCCTCCCCTCCATCTCCCCCCAGTGCTAGGATTACTTACAGCCTTCCTCCACAGCATCCAGCCTGTGGCATTCATTCTTTTTTTTTTTTTTTTTTTTTTTTTTTCATTCCTTCATTTTCTTAACTCATACCCAACTACTTGTCTTCCGGTTTGTTGAAGCGATGCAGAAACATAAGCTTTCGGTACAGTGTAAAGCTTCATTTATTAATAAAATTTAGAGAAAATGTAAGTGCTTTAATCCAATTCACTGTGTTTTACATTAAAAACAATGGTAACTAGCAGAGCGAATATTAGTTTAAGTAGAGAGTGAACTGAATAGTTTAATGGTAAAAGGAAGATCAATACAAATAAATGTAATCAACATTCTTTCATATTAGCAATATTTTGATTTGAAATTTGTCAAAGACAAAAGTCAAAACATTTCATAGAAAGCCCTGCCTCTTTCAGAAAATCATCAGCTGTGGAGCATGTGCTGCCCCTTTCTAGCCAGGATTTACCACAGAACAATGAAGAGCCATGAGTAAGGAGCATCCTCCTGGTGCCACACTGCATCCTCTTAACTTCTCACTTCAGTTTTCCTTGCAAATTCTCCCCTGCTTCTTTATAATCACAGCTCCCCATGAGACTGGAAGGTCTTATCACTCATTTTACTATTATAATTTAAATTTACCTATTCAACTATTAGTCACTACCACATTTTGTAGAAAAAAGAAAACACAGTAAGAGAACAGGAAAGGTGGGACCTTCTTCCTCAGCAGTGGCAGCCGAGAACAGTGTGAAAGCAATGGATCATGGAAAAAAGCAATTTCCTCCCTGAGGGATTAGACACTATTCTCTTTTGTCCTGTTAAGTCAAAATTTTACCTACTTTTTCTTATAAGTAATACTGATTTTCTTCAATACACACAAATATTATCTAGGGAAAGTGCAAAAGACTCTACACACAAATATTTCTCAACCAATCAATAGAAGAGACAAAAAAATAAAATGAGTAGGAAGTAGCCTTCTTTATGTTGTAAGCTTTTATATAGCACAGGGAAGATTAAACTGCTAAACAAGCCAGCGATAATTAACTGAATAGGAACAAATTTGTTAGGATCCACAAGACTTTTTCTTCTTTTTCTTTAGGAAAAATACAGGTGATTTTTATTTTGAAGCTGCTCACATATGCTAGCATTACACACTTGAAAGCTATGTAAATTTCAGCAAATGTTTGTTTTACCTCTGAGTTGAAAACAATATTAACTACTGCCCTTGCTCAGCACTAAACTCATATTTGAGGAAATGTGTAGCAGAAAACTGAACTTAATAGCACCATGTGAAAATCATAATCATTTTTAAAGTGCATTTCTATTGATGGAGGAGCCACGCATCTCATAAATAATGAAGCCAGCATTTAATAACATGTACAAAATATGGGGAAAGAAAATCAAAAGCTGACTTTCACACTGTGTCTTGTTACTGTTCAATGCATACAAGAGTCATGCTTAAGAAATTTGTATGTTGTCAATGGTAAAGCTCTCATATCATGTACTAACTAACAAAAATCTTCAGAGCTAAATCCAAGTGCTGTGACAAACCTTGTAAGTTATTTCCTCTGATACCTTATTTTCTGTTTTACCTGGCTTCAGTCCTATTTTCAAAATTACAGCTCGTACCTGTGCATGCAGACAGTGATTAGTGGATAAAGCTAGCCCAGCTGGTATTTTGATTGTTTCACTTGTCAAAATACTGACACTATTAAGTCAGCTTTATACTAAACTTCCTATAGAAACATTAAAGACCAGACAACAATTATATTCATATCACAGACATTCTCTGCTTTACATACAACTAGAGATTGCTTGTGAAAACCAAAGAAAATAAGTAGCACAGTAGCCAAATTTAAAGGCTGTGATCTAACTGCCAAACAGAATGAAATCCATCTATTGCAGTAAAACAAACTTAGATGATCAAAACTGCCTAAAATAGTGAAGACATTAAGGATGGCTGAAAAAAAAGTGGAATTTGTAAAGATGATTTTACTTTTACCTAGTGAAAATCCTTTACTCCAACAACTAATAATAACAGGTTAGTTTGAACCCACTGGGTTTCTAGGCCTGGAGATAAAATAAAACAGAAACAACAAATCAAGAATGGGCTTGATGATACATCAGAGTGAAAAGTTTGTTGAGATCACTGAGGCCATTTTTTTTCTTTTCAAATGTTAAGAATGATATGATTGTGAATGAGACCTGAGGACACTTACTAGGTAGCATTTGCTTCAAAACACAATCATTAGGGGAAAGAAAGTGCCAGTTTCTGAAGCAACTCTGCTATGCTTTCCTAGAGCACACTATCACTTGAGAAAAGCTGCTGTGACTCAGTAGCTCTAATTTTGCATTCAACATCTACATTTCCTTCTTCCTGGAAAGGAGCAACATTTCAGTGCACAGTACAGCAACGCAGTCCTTTAAAAATCTTCCGTGCAACCATATTGCCTTTATGGCCTAGCTGAAGTTGAGGGCCTGTAAATAGAACTGGTGTGTCTTTTTTTTTTTTTTTTCAGTTTATTTTCCCCTAAGACATTGTAACACTTATAAAAAATGCAGTGGTATTTCCTATGGATAACACCGATCTTAGCACCAGGTCCTCTAAGCCACACATTAAGGATGGAGAAGCAAGAAGTCAGGGGGAGCCTAAATATCTGATGTATTCTGATATACTTTATTAAAGCCCCGTGCCACCTATTTAGACTTCTTAAGAAATTATAGAACTAAGCGATCTGTTTAGTTGGATGTCAGAATAATGGAGTTTAGAAACTAAATACACACCTGATGAACATCATCAATTTCTGGGAAGGTGGTTGCTCATGCTGGTGAGTCAGCTCACCTATGCTCGAGGCACCCCGCAGAGACATTTCTTTCTCAAGAAAACAGGTAACCTCTGCTACAGGTTTCCCAAGCATTTTTACTCAGGCCATTAAGGACAGTAATTGGGAAATAAAGCTAACTAGGGTTCTTAAAGAGAAGAGAAAAATCATTTGGGTAAAGAACGTTATGGACCGAAAGGGAAAAGCTTGTATTTTTCTTGCTGAACATGGCAAGAAAAAAGAAGAAGAAGAATATTCCATTGACTGGAGAGGCAAGTTAGAACTGGAGGGTGGGGGATACTGCTCAGTCAGTAAGAACACTTATCTCTGCATTATGAGGATGTGAGTTCAAATCCCAGCACCCTGGTAAAAAAAGGGGAGCATTGTAGCAAATGCTTGTAACCCCAGCTTTGTAGGGCAGAGAAGGTAGATCAGTCAAACTCCCTGGCCAGTCAGGCTAGTCCAGATGGTCACTTTCCGATTCATTGTCTCAAGCCAATAAAACAGACCAATGTAGGCATATATCGGAAATCTTCTGAACTTCAGATGCACACACATGAGTCTATGTTCTTGTAAACTTGTGTGCACCTGACACCACACACAGGGCACATCACAGACCATTAGCACACAAAGTTAGAACTGTTAAAGCCATTCTCATTTGCCCTATCAACCTGGAGGTCTGGAGAAGCTGGTGCAGGGTTATTATTAATAAACATATCTTTCTAGATGTTATACCCAAAGATGAGAAATGTAGAGTATCAGGCATTCATTCATGGGCTTCTTAATTAATATTTCAAATTATCTCCCCATCTAACAACTATGCAAATAACACATACTCAGAAGTATGATTTGTAAGAGGCCTCAGGCTTATCAGAACTGGGCTGATTCCAATGTTTCTTGACACCTGTGGAGAGGTTGTACACACTTCTTGACTTGTAATATCTGAACTGCATATTCAGTCTATGTGGTGTTAAGGAACAGTTTTGTCACAGCCAATGCTTTGTCCTGTGCAGGAAGTGACAAAGGACACATGTGTATATCACAGACATGCTTACTGATGAGGTATATATCATCTATTTGGTTAATACTATTTACGAACCAAAAAATAGATACAAATAAAAAAAAACCTTCACATTTAGTATTCTACAAGTTTGCTATTAACTTTAGTCTACATGTACAATTAACTATCTATCAAAATGGTTTCAATTACTTTAATTCTTGGGGCACCATACTATGATTCAATACATACAAACAAAAAAATCTTGACTTGGGCAGCAAGAAAGCCATTATGGCATAAGATCAATAGTTATACTGTTTTCACAAAGAGTGTGTTTGCCATTGCTTCCTGTGGTCCTCAAAGCCCCAGGTAAATATGTAAAGCTACACTTTTTCTTTCTTCTATGAATGTTTTGTCTGTTCACATGAAATCAAAATGTACCCTGGATGGATCCAGAGGGTCCACATGGAAGTTAAGATGGCTAGAATGATCATAAAGCTAACAAAACACATTTCAGCTCTCAGGGCACTGCCTTCATCATGCACTCTTGCCTCAGAAAAGGAAAAATGTTACCAAGAATATTTGTAAAATCCTGCATGAATGTCTGGGAAAATCAATAGCTAAGCACAGTATGAGGGAAACCCAACACCAACACTGTTAGTGTGAAATACAACCACAGGATTTTTACTGAACAGAAATGTAATAAACAGACAACAATTTCACACATGGTTTAAAAATATTTTTATGCATTCAATTATAATGTCCTGCTCATGGAGGGAAGAACAGTTTCCCCAAGCCCTTACCTAAGATATACATGAGGTGTAGTTTGATATACTTAGAATATTACTGGAATTGATACATTAAAGAACAGGCTGGGGAGCAGATGGTGTTAAAAGACACATTCAGTCTGGAGTATCGGAGACAAAAGAAATATTGAAGGCATCTTCAAATACTTCAAGAGTTCCCACATAAAAGTATCTGCTCTTTGGTTGCCTTATAAGGATAGGAAAGAAAAATTAATTATAAGAAAAAAGCCAGATTGATAAGGTAGCAGATATTTGTTCTCAATACCTGTGTGGGTTACAGAAAGGGAAAGGGTAGGAATCTTGAAGTAAGCTATTCCCACAAGGAAAATTCTGACTTATTTCTCTAACTGGATTTGTATCTCTATATTTCTTTGGAGAAAAAAGATAGAATTTATAAGGTGTAATAAGTCAACTTTAATAGTCAACCAAGAAAACTTAAAGTGGATTTACATATCAGTAGTAACAAAGGTATTTAAAAGACCACCCTATGATATAATTGAGTGGCACCTGGCTAGCCTAGAAGGCTATATGCCATATATACATATGTATACATACATACATACATACATACATACATACATACATACATACATACATACACCCTATGATATAATTGAGTGGCACCTGGCTAGCCTAGAAGGCTATATGCCATATATACATATGTATGCATACATACATACATACATACATACATACATACATAGGATATATTCCTGGCCTATGGCTCCAATGAAGTGGCTAGGAGTGGGGGTGGGACCTCAAGATGTGCTCAGGAATTTGCATTCCTATATGAGACTGGACATGGGACAATATGTTTGTGAAGCATTGTGGGTATGTGGTCTGGCATGGAGAAGCTGTTCATGGATGCCTGCTATGGCTTTTAGGATCATGTTATTTTTGGTCTCTCTATATGTACTCATGTGAACTAAGAGATGTTGGTTTGCTTAAGGTGTGCTTTTTCTGCCACAAGACAGTTAATACCCAAAGGGCTGCTATCCTACACAGCAGGTCAGCATAACTTCGTTTATTGTTCTTCCTCAAGCACCAGGCTCTTCCTAAAATTATGCACAAATAATTGTTTATGCCAAGGATGAGAACAATACCTGAAGAGTCATGGCAAGCTTAGGATAGTGAGTTTATGATTGGGGCACAGAAAGAAGATATCGAGATGCCTCCTTTGTCTTGAGCAGGCACTCAAAGGGCTAATGAAACTTCTATCAGCTCTAATTTGCTCTTGCCAACACTGATAATCACCTTCCCAACTATACTGGCATTACTGTAGAAAAACCACAGGTGAGTAACAAAAATTTCTCCTCTGACACACACAAAAAATGTCCATCTCCATTTTTATTCCTCAAACTGAATTCACAGAAATCACTTCTATTTTAACATGCACATGTATGCTTGCATATGGATGCATGTATAATTACCTCACAGGGATAAACTTGGCATTGACTTTTGTCAATTAAGATCAGGGTTAGTGAACTGTAAAATGGATTTGTCTAGGCACCAATGCCTTTAAATTTTCTTTTATTACAAAAGGTGTTCCTCATCTTTCACTTGTGTCTAACTCCCCCATAAATCTTCCGTGCTTTTGTGTTACTGATACAAATAGTCAAAAATCAAGAGCAGAAATTAAGACATGAGTAAAGGTTGCATATGGACAAAACAATACAAAATGGATCTGAGTCCCATATTATTTAGGTTTTAAGTTTTTAAAAATTGAAAAGAATTATTTTCTCAATAATTATATGTTATTAATGCCAATGCATATGTGCTCAAGGATTACTTTGAGGTTGTGTGTGTGTGTGTGTGTGTGTGTGTGTGTGTGTGTGTGTTTAGACTTTTAGGATAGTATATCACTGTATAGTTCAAGGTGAAGTCCTCTGTATGATCTTCTTGCCTCCGCTTCCCAAATCCTGGTGTTACAGAATAAATATATTTGTCTTTTTGTGTTGGCCATCTTCTGCTGGGGAGGATGCCTTATGCAACAAACTCAAAGCCATCTTTGGAGGTGCTTTGTCTCATAATGTTTTGTCAGAGCCTTCTTTTTTCTCCTCTTTTACCTTAAAGGTATTTTTCATTTATATTATTATTTCTTTTTTTGTGGTGTATGAGATTTCTCTCTGTGTGAACATGTGTGTTTCTGCATCTATATTCATTTCTTGTGCTTTGTCTTCTGTTTGTTTTTGTCCTATTTCAGCTTGTTTGTTTTCATTTTATCTTATTTTATTATTTTAAATGCCTGTTTGTTTTCTAATGAGAGAGAAATAAGGGGTTTGTATTTGGGTGGGAGGGGAGGTAGGAAGGTTCTACCTTCCTTGTGGAGGGGAACACTAATCAGATTATATTATATTAAAAGCATCTTCTTTCTTTTTTTAATAGTTATTTTATATTTTTATTTTTTATTCCATTCTACTTTTTTCTTTTATTTATTTATTCTTGTTACAGCTCAATGGTTATTCCCATCCCTTATATCCTCCCATTCTTCCCTCCCTCCCATTTTCCCCTTATTCCCCTCCCCTATGACTGTTCCTGAGGGAGATTACCTCCCCCTGTATATGCTCATAGGGTATCAAATCTCTTCTTGTAAAAGCATCTTCTTTTAATAACAAAAATACATGGGTAGGCATTATGACTCAAAATAATTATAGCATCTCTTCATCCTCAGAAAATTACTATCACTATATATATGTATATATTAAAATATGGAAAGGTTACTTTGTATTGAAGATTGTTTATTATGCCTTATTATGAGTGTCATGAGGACTACAAGGCTAAGTGATCTACCCAGATTTTTGGAGTTTTTAAAATTACATACTAAATTTCTTTTCTGGGATCTATAAAAGCATAGAAATGATAGTGGAACTTCACAATCATGTGAAAATTGACTGTGCATGTATACATTTTTATAGACAATGGATCTATAATTTTCTGAGACTAATAAAATATTCTTTAACACAGTTAAAACTGATGTGACTGAAAATTTAATTTATAAAGTGTTTTGTGTAATAAGATATCCTAAAAACTTGAAGGTCACATGAGAATAATGAGTTTCCTTGAGTTATAATTCTGATGGGAAGCCCATGATCACATGTAACCCATATCTGCAGATAGCAGATAATTCTGCACAGCTCATGTTATCCTGATTCAGAATAGCAGTTCCCAGAAAGTAGTCACAGAACTATGCGACTTCTCTCTGATCTTTTATCTCATTGATATAACTGCTGGCCTTTGGAGCTCAAACGGCAAAGTTTCTTTTGCATACTAGGGTATATATCAAATATTGGCAGCCACCCAATAAAGTCTTATAAGCTTATGCTTCTCTGGTCATTTGAACCAATATTCTATAGTATTCTGGTCACTTTTGTGAACTAAATATACTTAGACACAGAAGGTACACATTTTACTTAGCTAATATTCTCTAAAATACTCACAACCCAAAACTAACCACATTCTTTCTGTATTCTGACTTGGCCATGACTAACTCTGTATTTTCCTGGTGTTTTTTTTTTTTTCTTTATGAAGGTTTGAGCTGGTGGTGATAATGGTATTTTTGCATCTAACTGACAAGTTCTGAGGTTAATGATTTTTTTTAGAGGTTTTCACCTAAAGAGCATGGGAGATAAAACTGACCCTTCAGGTTCAATTCTATTTATATTGTCCTATTTCCAGACTGAATAATAATGAAGGGCAGGTAAAATAAACATTTGAATTTTCCAAAATAAAACCCGTTTTACTTATATGAAAATTCAGGCACTTCCTCCCATATGTAGAGTGAGAAATAAAGAATGAAACACCTTACAACTATTGAGTCATAAGGCCAAAAAACGAGAATGATAAAGACTAGTCTTCAAGGCTGCATTAAATGCTTTGATCACATTTTTTTCTAGAGAGCCGCCTATTCAAAAATGTTATAGCACTCAGTATCATTCATATGGAATCTGTCGCAAGAGAAAATACTGAGGGCAATAATCAAAGTATTTCTAATTCTTGTCTATGATATCAAATTACACCAAATTATTATGACAATTGTTTGTTTATTACCTAAGTCCTTATATTCCCAACATTCATTTTAAAATGTTGAAGGTAGATGAGTAAGAAAGGTACTAAGTTTGCTTCAAAATAATCCAGTTAGAGAGTATATATGTGAACGTTTCAGGTTATGGATAAACACTTACTGGTCTGTCAAATAATTGTCGGACTAGGTTGTTATATTTATTTGGATTGCTTTCACTACCCTGTTCTCTTTACTTTTGTCTGTGATGATATGTTCTGTTACAGAAAGTGAGGAACAATGATAGAGCACTTAAGTCTCACACAGCACCACCGCACCTTGGAGCCCACAGAACAAGTGAAAGAGCTGGAAAGGCTCTTTCTTGTGGTCAAGACATTTGTAACTATTACAACACTTTGTTGAAGATGTCATTGCATAGAATATCTTGTAACAATATATCTGGGAAAATTGGTCACCTCAGTGATTGACCTCATGACCAAGGAGAACATAGGAAAATCATCCTGAAATTAGGTAATTACTAATCACATAGTACCCATTAGGTGATGAACATTTGACTAGCTAATATGTAATGCACAGTTCAAAATGAAACATATATTCAGTATTTCAACATTGTATCTTTACATCCAAGGCTTATGAATTACAAATTATTCCAGTTTGGATGTCACCAAATACAACAAGTTTCTGTGAAAGCATTTGATTTTAAGAGGCTTCCTTTTGACAGATTCCTTAGGTTGTGGAATGCAGCCATCAGCAGTCTGTAGAAAAATAAAATGCTGCAAGTCTATTTTTATGCAGCTGGGATCAAGTTACTAAATGGATCAAAAGAAATAATTTCTTTGAAGAGGTGGCTGTTGACACCAGTGCCCTAAAAATAAGTGCAATTCTGAGGATACAAAAACTTGTTTATATATCAGTAGAAGTAACTATAGATATGCTGTGCCATATATATACTATTTGCACTCAAGATATATTTGATGACATTCTGGACATATTTTAATATTCTTCAGCTTAACACCCCTGTTATTAAGAGAATAATTGCATGCTACCACCCAAGTAACTGACACAGCTAGGAATAGTTGTTTCTACTGAGCTATGCTTACAACACTAATAATAAAAAATGACAGTCATTTATCCAACAAAGCTCTTACACTGAGCCAAATAGCATCCAAAGTATTTCAGCATGATGGGGAGAACTAAAATTATGGTTTCAAATAAAGTTTTTTGAGAGAGAAAAAAAAACTACCTCCAAATATGAGCTACGTATTGTTCCAGTTTCTTAATAGTTATAGTTCTAGAACAATGAACTGATACTTTGTATGACTCTCAAAAAAGTGATATTCCTTTTTACAAAAGATTCCATTCTTATATTTAAATATAAAGTTGAGACAGGCAGATTACCAAATTATTGTCATGTGAATCCCCATTTTTCTAAAGTTAACAGAATGAATTAATTGCAAACCTCAGCTGAGGTCTTAGTACCTTAATTTTGCAAGTCCGTCTTATGTTCTGAAACTGGTCTGCATAATTTGCTCTACCTGTACACTCACACAATGAACCAAAAGTCATTATTATTATTAAGTTCATTATTATTCCATCTGGAAATAGGACAATATAAATAGAATTGAACCTGAGGGGTCAGTTTTATCTCCTATGCTCTAGGTGAAAACCTCTAAAAAAATCATTAACCTCAGAACTTGTCAGTTAGATGCAAAAATACCATTATCACCACCAGCTCAAACCTTCATAAAGAAAAAAAAAAACCAGGAAAATACAGAGTTAGTCATGGCCAAGTCAGAATACAGAAAGCACGATCAGGACGGCACTGTCTGTTCACACATGCTCCAGCACGATCAGGATGGCACTGTCTGTTCACAGGGAACAGGGAGGTCAGTAGCAATCAGGAGGGTTTCGATTATTCTAGTTCAGTGATAGGATCCACCATCCCTCTGATTATAGGCTTCTGTTCAGAAGGATGGTATCTTTTCCTAAATGAACTAAACCAAGGCTACACAACCTAGATACAAAGAAGAGAATTCTTCAGTATGTTATTTAGTATGTGGTAAGCCTGATCACCCATGTCAATGAATTCCTTGGTAAGCTTAAGTAAAACAACAGAGGTTCATCTAATTTAGTAAACTTATATGTTGTTCTCTCTGTCTCTGTCTCTGTCTCTCTGTCTCTGTCTCTCTCTCTCTCTCTCTCCTTTCTTTTCTAGTGACTTTCATAGGCACACACATGTAAAATGTATGTGTGTGTGTGTGAATGTATATGCATAATAACTTCATGATTTTTTTGTAAGTGACTGCTAGTATTTTTTGATATGATGATTTAGGAAAACATAGTACATAAGCATGTATGTCCCACTTATAATTTTATAAATAAATTGAACTATTCTGACAAGCAATTATAAATTTGAAATACATACAAGTGAACTCTGACCAATGGAAGGATTACATGACATATAACCCGAAATCAATTTTCTTCAGGTAAGGTAAATTTAACTTCACACACTTCTGGAATTTTTCCTTGCTGACATAAATTTCAAATGATTTGTGGAATCATTTGTTTAATGTAAATATCCTCAATGAGATCAACAAGCTTGTCTTGGTCATTGGGGCCGACCCAGCACTTAGCAGAATATGTGTCATATAGAAGACAGTAAGTAAATATTTGTTAAATAAAGACGTAGTTATATTGGCTGTAATGTCTTTAAAGAGGAGAAATGGGAAGAAGACAGAACACAAAACTATAGAAAATAAAGAAGATAACCGCATAATTCAGAGAGGGAACACACAGATAAACAGAGAGTGGCAAGACTGCCAGGATGACATTTACATTGTTTGACCCTTTCCTTGAAATACTGGATGACCAGGTCAAATTCCTGGGCACTTAGCATACTCAGTGGTTCTCCCTGACCACATCCTTGCCTAGGAAAACTTGTACAGACTGTCTAGAAAGTGGATGGAAGATGAGCAGTAGAGAGATGAGGGGGAGATTTTAAGACTGAAATAGACAAATCTATTGTCTATGAGCCCACAGTCAAAGATTTTCTACCTCCCTGAGAGCCAGTCTAGCTTGCAGGTAGAGTATTGACTGCTAGGCAGAGCATCATGGCTATAAAACAGACCACTGAGCTAGGCAATAAAAGAGAGAGAGGGAGAGAGAATAAGAGGTCTAATGTCTTGTTTATGTCCCCTTTATGGCATCTTTGAGATGCTCTGCAGTCCCAGAGCTGGCTTCAGCTCATATGCTTTTCTGATTAAGGCAATACATAGCAAAGCAATCTAATATTAATGTGCACTTTAGAAAAAAAGGTGTGTAGAAATCTGAGGGAAAATTTCCTAAACAGTGTACTTACACAATAGCAGGATATAAGATTTGTATAATTCTTTTAAAAATAAATATTTTGTTTTAAGTTCCTAAATCATTCAAAATTTATTTTAAATACCTAACTCCACCACATTGTGCTTCATGACTGTAATATCTGTTGATACTCTAACCCTTTGAGACTGAGATTTTGCTCCCAGTGAATAGTAACAAATTTCGTTATAACAATCCTATTTACAGATTAAGACAGTTCTTAAATGAAAATGCAAATGGCTAGGATCAAATCATCATGAAAATTATTTTAAATACTTATTTATTTACTTCATGCTTCTGTGTGTTTTTCTGTGTGAGTTTATATGTACCAAGTCTAAGCAAGGGTATACACCGAGGCCTATAAAGGGCATCAGGATCCATGGAGCTGGTTCTGCAGGCCGTTGTTACCAGGTGTGAGTGCTGGAAGCTGAAACCAAGGCTTCCGTAAGAGAAGCAAGATCTCCTAACTAGTGAGCCATCTCCCCAGCCCCATGAAACACATAAATAAAACAAAGTGTAAAGTTTGACTGACTAAGTGAATCTGAAAATATAAGACATTGAAAAAATGTTTTTCATTAAGAACTTAACTACTCTCTTTAATTTGAACATTGGTTTTATGCTTTTAATTTTAATATTGTGAAACTGAGAGAACCTACATAGCTTTGCATAGCAGGCAAATGTTTCCTCAAGCACGTGGGTCTTTACATTGTTAAGAAAGGGTTATGTACATATTCCTTTTCTTTATCATCTAGGAATATCTTAACCCTGCTGATGATGCCACAAAACATACCATGGTCATCTCACCTGTTACAGTGGTCCTATGACTTTGGGACAACAGCTACAAATAATCAATTGTTTTGGAAAAGGTTGGACATTAGTGGCTCAAGTCTTTAGATTTATATTGCTAATAATATCAGAGTGGTTAAGGGAAGGAAGGAACTTGGAAGACAGAAATGGTTATAATTTGGATCCAGCCATTTATTATCAGACTGATCTTGTTGCCTCATCTATAAAGTATCAGTCCCTGGAGATTGTGTGAGGATTGAATAATGTGCCTCAAGCAAGGTAGTAGATCACACTGTGCCTAATACATAATGTGTACTCAATAAATGGGAGCAATTTATAACTATCATAAATGATTGTTAGTATTAATAATAAAAGCCACCCATTACAGAGGAGTATCGTTACCATCACAAAGTTTGCTGTGTATATCAGTTCTAAGAAAGGCTATTTTCTACTTCTCTCTTCTCTGAATTTCTACTTATGCCATATTATCATTTACTGATAGATAGATTTCTTGTAAGCTCAATATACATAACTTATTACAATAGGGCTTCTAAAGCCTATAACCAAAATCAATCTTTCTCTTATGCTTGCTACCATCAGCCCTCGTACTTCCTGATTCATGGCAATAATACTTCATGTTGTGATAAATTTTTAATATCTTATTTGACCCCTTGAGTATTCCATTTTCATGGGTCAGTTTTAGTTCATATTGTTAGCAGCTAACATGCTACTGAAATATAATATGTGTTTTTTGGGGGATTGAATGAAGATGCCTAACATCAAAAAGTTTATATTGAAGAGACAATATACACATTAAAAAGTCTACAAGTCACATGTATTTACAAGGAAAGAAGCATGGTACTGCTGTTACTAATGTATAAGTGAAGTAGTATTCTATCATTGTGCCACTATCTGGCTAGTTTAATCCCGTGGTGTGCATGAAGGAGTGGGCTGCAGGAGTGGGAGGAGAAACTTGAAGGATGAATTATCACACGGTACCCGGGGGAAAGAATGCAATCACTTACTGGGCTTAAAACATGCCATTCTGGCTAGTTTTGCAAAGAAACTGACAAGTAGAAATTGGAATCTGGCAAGATATCTAAAGGGGACTAGGGCTTTAAAGCAGGAGGTAAATCAGCTTTAGGTTATGGAAAGGAGTTGGAGTAATGCAGAGCGGCATCCACCAGAACTGTGGCCATCAGGAGATACAGCTTTTTGCGTAAGGTAAGAAAGTCAAGATTAAGAAAGAAGTAGAATAAGCCATAATGACTTTATTCATCAATAGTAAATATGCTCCAATATAAGTCAACTGATCAGAAAGCTTCCTCTGGTATAGATTTCATTTTAGAAATATTTTTTGAGATACGATTTCAGTTCTAGAACTCCCTATTAGATCAAGTTCACCTCAAAGTCACAGAGACTCACCATCCCCTGCCTCTGGAATGCTGGAATTATAGGCATGCATCAACAGACCAGGCTAGGCTTAGACATTTTAAGAACGGGATCCACAGGTGTGACCAAAAGAAATGATTTGAGATGTACGAACCTGTGTATCCCAGAGAAGATTACTTCAGGCCAGAAAAGGGAGTTGTTAGTCTGCAGACTGATCAAGACCAGGTCATTAGTAGAATCTAATAAAAGAGGCATTTCAAGGCCCGAAGTAACCATGGAGTGAAAACATGGTACAGCTTAAATTCCAAGAAGGCAACAGCAGAAGCCAATGCACCACACCTGTAACATCCTGCCTGGGATTCAGGGCTGGCTGAATTTGAGAAGGTGTGTGCTGGTGCAGAGTAGCTCTGTCTCTCATCAGAACCAGAAGAGAATTAGCTAAGAAGGAAGTTATGAGAATAGATTTTTAAACTGGGCCTATGGCTCAGAGATAGAGAGTACTTACCTACTATGAGTGAAGTTTCAGGCACTATCTCCTCCACAGCAAAAAAGGAATTTATGATTTTTAAAAAGAGAGAATTGAGAGAAAAATCAAGTTGTAAAAGGGTAGGTATGATAGTGTACACTTGTAAGGCAGCAGGAAGTCACTGGAGCAGATGGATCAAAAGTCTGAGAATAGTTTAGCATAGGTCAGCTTGCACTACACAGTAAATTCTTGTCTCAAATTGCAAAAAAAAAACCAGGTGTCCCTATAATTGTACTTATATTTCAGTGATCAACAGCAGCCCTCATCACTATAAGTAATGTTGGTACACAGTAGGTTATTGCTAAATTAGTGGTTTCTACAGCTTTCCCATTGTACTAATTTCTGCCAGTGATTGGATAAACACTTTTTATGATTTTAATTTTCAAACACAAGCAAGTTTATAATGATATTGGGGCAACAGAAAAGATATGACAACAGATTGGTACTGATAATTTTTTGAAATCTATTAAGAATATTGTAGATTATAAATTATCTTGGAACATAGAGAGATAGTTATATCTGTATGACAGTAAAATGAATCAGCTTCCTTTCTTCAAAATCATGCATGTCAACACAGCTGAATAGATGCAATCAAACTGCAGACCAAGTCTGGAGACCTGATATCAAATCCCCAGTACCCACACAAAGAACAGGTACAGCCGCCTGTGACTGTGGCCCCAGCACTAAGGGCCAGAGACAGGTGGACTCCAGGAGCCTATCTGAAATGGTGAGCTTCTGGTTCAGTGAAAGACCCTGCCTGCTTCAAGGAAGTAAGGCAGAGAAAGATGGAGGAAGTCTTCTGTGTACACACACACACACACACACACACACACTGAAAGAGTATCAGGAAGCAAGAAAGAAAACCTTGTTGTGGGCATCATTATTCATATATGTTTAATGTTTAGTAGGTACATGTGGCATGCCAGATCTGAAGTAGCCCATTGCAGTCAGCCTTCACCTCCAGGACTAACCCTTCTCTGCTGTCAGCAGAGATGTATCGTGATAGCCAACACGGACGGTATCATCCACATGCACAGACATCTGAAGTACTCTATGGGCAAACAGGTGATACCAGAAAGTTCCATGGAGAATGACTAGAAGGTGGGAGGACAGACACACTAGGAAAGCCAGATGTTTCTATCATTTCATTAATGAAAAGTCAAGGATTTTGCCTGTAATGATCCAAAGACAAAGCTTCCTTAGAGGTATCCCACCTTTTGCTTTGCCAACCTTCTTATGCTACTTTTCCTGACCACTTCTTTTCTTCTTCTTCTTCAGGATCTTTCACTCATTTGTATTTCCTGAATTTTCCTTATAATTGTCTCTTTGGTGATATATTTCTTAGTGATGACCAACTTATTGGGTGGGTAGTGTTTATTTTCCTTTAAATTTTATGTTTGTCAGAGTCAGTTAGGCTATTAAATGTGAGTAGATATTTGCTTAAATGTTTGAACAACAGATTCGAGCTTCCTCATACACTACTGTCAGGATAAGCATACTTTGGCCATATCCCCACAGCAATTCTCTCAAAGGGGCAAACTGACAAGAAAGAAAGAAAAAAAAAGAAAGAAAGAAAGAAAGAAAGAAAGAAAGAAAGAAAGAGAAAGATAGACAAACTGGGTTAAGAATAGAAGAAATAGCCTGTCACTGGTATCACACATCTTTAATCTCAGCATTCAAGAAGCAGAGACAGATTTCTGAGTTCTGCTCCAGCCTGGTCTACAGAACAAGTTCCAGGACACAGAGAAACCCTTTCTCAAGACAAAACAAAACAAAACAAAACAAAAAACAAAAACAGAAACAAAAAAGAATGAAAGAAATAGCTTCTGATAATCACTGAAAATAATTGATCCTAGTTATGAGACAAATGTACTGTAGCTCTTGTTTTATCTGCAAAAGTAATTCTGGAGCAAAGTGAAGTCATTGGGTTCTTTAAGCTCTAGTAGATTCTGGTGGTGTAATTGTAACTGATCACATTTACTCCAGACACCCTTCCTAACACTGATGAGGAAGACTTTCTAGCACTGATAGGAAGATGGTGCAGAGCTGGCAGCCAGTCTCCCATCCCTCTAAGCACTTTGCCCAAAAAAACAAACACAAAAACAAAATCCCATTCAGCCTGAGCCCTCCTTCCATCTTGTACTGATGAGAAAGGAAGGGAGAAAGGAGTTAGCTCACACCAAGTTTCCTACACACAACGTGGTGGGCTAATGTTCCATGACCTCTTGGCTATTTCTGCCTATTGCCTCAGAATATGGATTTCTCTAAGTAAGTAAGGAGAAGCCTGGGAAGGAAATTAAGTGGTCAGTGTTTTCCTACCTATTGACACGGAGTAAAATTAGGTTGTCTTAAAAGAATATGTCTTCTCCATAATATATTGTTCAGAGACCTGTTTTCTACTGAACTCTTCTGATCTCCAAATGATCACACACAAAAAAATATCCAACTCTACCTCAGACCTGGAAACTCAATAAGGTTGCCTATCATGCAAGCAGCTCTTCACTTTTATGACTTCCACACAATGATTCTTTTTCCCAATACCATTCAAAACATCGATACTACTTTTGGAGCTATCTGCCGCATTGTCTGGCAACTCTGTCTTTTTCTCCACCCACACACATTGTTTGTTCCCTTTGATTGACTCAAGTTCATCATAGCCCCTCCTTAAGATCTTTCACCCACTCAGCTCCTGGTAACTTCTGCATCAACGTCCCTTAAATTTGGAAGAGCCTTCTGATCAATGTGTTTCAAGCTGCCTTCTAACTTCTAAAAGAAATAAAATTCCTTAAGCTCCATCTGTTAGAGAGGCCAGTTTTGATGATCACTCCCATAAATACATTTGAAACACTGCTATAGTTTGGGTGTTCAATACTCAATGATCTGTAAAGATCCATGTGTAAGTAGCTTGATCCCAAGGATTCTCTCTTGGGAGATGGCAGAAACTTTGGAAGGTGAAACTCAAGGGAGTCAACCTGATATGCAAGATCAGTGTTGGGCTTAGTGTTTCAGAAACTTTTGGAATCTCAGTCTCTTCGTTTCTTTTTAACTTCCTCGCTATGATGTCAGCCCTTTCAATCACCATGCCTTCAGAACTGTAGCCTGGTCATCCACACCTGAGTTAAAGCAATACTTGTATTACAGTGGACAGTTTAGAGCTAGCTGTTCCTGTCCACAGACTTAACAGTTTGCTTCCCTCCTACATTATGAAATCTTCTCATGTCACACCCACATAAATCACGTGCTCTGGAGACCACAGCATAGCTCACTCACTCAAGCTACTTCCTGAGTGAGTACTGCCAGATAGCATATGAACGTGGCAAATCCCAGAAGCCCTACTACAGTCTACATTCAGCTAATGGGACTCATGTATGTGGTACTGGGGAATTTGCATGTAGGTTACTTACAACCCAGCTTGGTCCACTCACCAGCCAGGAGTGGCAAGACGCTACTCTGTGACTTAATTTTTTTCTCTATTTAAAATTTTAATTTATTATAATTTATTCAGATTACATCCCAATAGTTTTCCTCTCACTTGTATCTTCCCATTCCCACCCTATTCCTTTCCCCTAGACCTCTGACAGAAGATGACCTCCTCCACCACCACCATGGGACCACAGTCTATCAGGTCTCATCTGGATAGCCTGCTTCTCCCTCCTCTGTGTGTGCAATTGGCCACCTCTCCAAAAGGTGAAGTGATCAAATTGCGGGCAACAGAGTTCATGTCAAAGGCAGTCCCCTCTCTCCCTACAACCATGGAGAATGAGCTGTTCATTGGCTAGGTCTGAACAGGGGGTCTATGTTTACTGCATGCATTATCCTTGGTTGGTGAAACAGTTTGGGCAAGCAACTCTGGGTCCAGATCCACCAGCCTTGATGGTCTCCTGAACCCTCTGGATCCTTCCATCCTCCCATTCTTCCATACCACTCTCAGCACTCCACCTGGAGTTCAGCATCTTTCCTGATCTCCGGCTAGGTGGAGTCTCTCAGAGAATATCTATATTGTACTAATATCTACTTATAAGTAAGTGTATACTATACGTGCCCTTCTGGATCTGGGTTACGGCACTCAGAATGATCATTTCTGCGACTTCTTTTCTGAACTGCACATTACCACCACTTTGATCTCTGCCTTTTAGAAAATGTTCCAAGCTCTTTCTTCATACTGCATAGGAGTGAGCCATCCCTCCCCTCCAACACACACACACACTGCCACCACTCTGCTGCCTCATTTAGAATAGCAACAAACATTATTATATGTTTCTCAGATGGCTTTTTTAATCATTTTATCAATGGCTTTGATAAAAATAATGAAGGCCTGACACTTTGATTTATAAATATAATCTCAAGATAAAAAGTTAACCTTAATTGAATTCAACTTCAAAAATACCTTGACAAGAAAAATAATATCATTAAATATCTGTAAGTGGATATGTATTTACACATATATTCAAACTTTATATTCTCAAACAACAGTTCTGACACCTAAGATGGTTGCTAAGAGACAAAGGGTCTTATCTCATATGCAGCATGCCTAGGCTGAGCAAAGGGAGTAGAGCAAGATGGAGCAAGTTTCCATCATGGAAATTCACAAATTGTATGTTCCTGGAATTTTCACATAATATTCTTGGATGATGGCTGATTGAGCAACTGAAGCTATAAGAAACAAAATGTAGATAAAATGTGAACTATTACAAATGAGTGCACACAAATGCATCTACAGAAAAAATTCTATATGTAATATTTCTGTACTTTATAATTAACATTTAGTATGGCATAATAATTTGATAGCAAATGTTCTATTTTTAAAAATACCCCTAATTAAAAGTAGTTTTCTAAAAAATTAAAGATTCTAACTATTGCAAACTGTTCATTCTTAGCAAAATAATATTTCAAAGAGAGACAGTAAAGTTCTTCTGAACTTAATATTTAAATGATTAAATCTATAAAGATAAAATGCTGGAAATTTTATTTAGTAGTAACAGATTTAAAAAGACTTTAGATATCTCAACAAAAGCCAATTGTGAGGTTTAGTGATCAAAGAGGCTCAGTTTGTAAATGGTTACTTGAACTACTGACTCTTATATCAAAGGTAATTGGGATATTCTCCTTTTTAGTTCACTGAGTAAACATGAGCAATAACCGTAGTCACATTACGCAATAATAGGACTGGCATAAACAAGTATGAGTGACCGTTAGAGCATTGTAAATTGAGGGATAACAGCAGATGACGGGGCAATAAGAATTGGTTCTTACACTTTTTTGAAACTTCAGCTATTTATGATTCCCACTTTAAAAGGAAATGTTGTTTCCCGCTGAGTCAGATATCCATTCTTCAGTGAGCTTGTGCAATCAGTGTAGCAGGTTGAATTCTGGATTCACGTGGTAGTACAGAGGCAGGCAGGCAGCCTCCAAGTGAATTCCAGTTCTTTCATCTATTTCTACTGAATTCTGTGCCACCAGGGACTGGGCGAGGTGCTGGTATTTTAAATGCATGGTTTTATCCATGCTCCTCATTACGCTGTATTACAACTACCTCTTTCTGTTTATAGTTGGCAAGTTTGAGGATTAGTGATTACTAGATAATACCTAAGGTTCTTAGTAAAAGGAGCAATTACACCCCTCTCCAAATTGTCACTCCAGTCAAAGAGGGCTGCTACCTTACATTTTTTCCATGTGATACTTCCTTTACCCATGAAGCTAAGGATTACTCAATTGTTAGTGAAATAAGATATTTTACATAAAGAATATGAAAAGACAATACAAGGATGGAGAAATAGTCCCCGAGTCAGAACTAGTACTCTCCTTGACATTTTTCACATGTTAAACAAAACAAACAACAAAACAAAACAAAACAAAGAAAACAGATGTCCCTCAACCGAAGAATGAAGAAAATATAGTACATTTACACAATGAAATACAACGCATCTATTAAATACAAGGAAGCCATGACATTTGCAAGTAAATGGATGGAACTAAAAAGGATCATCCTGAGTAAGGTAACCCAGACCCCAAAAGACACACATGACGAGGATCCTAGCATGGATGACCTCTGGAAGGTTCTACCCAGCAAGAGATCAAAACAGATGCTGAGACTCACAGGCAAACATTCTGCGGAGTGCAGGGAGCCTTGTGGAAGAGTGAGGAGAGGGGAGAAGAACAGGACCCTGTGGGAACAGGAGCTCCACAAAAAGACCAACAGAGACAATTAACCTGGGCCCAGGGGGCTTGTGTAGCCTGAAGCACCAACCAAGCACCACCTAGGCCCTCTACACATATGTACCGGGTAGGCAGCTTTGTTTTCCTGTGAGTCCCCTAGTAAAGGGATCAAGGGCTGTCTCTGACATGAATTCTGTTGCCTGGTATTCAACCACTTCCCCCTTGCAGGGCTGTCTTGCCAGGCCACTTTGGGAAAGGATGTGCTGAGCCCTGAAATGACTTGATGTGCTGCTGCGGTAGGTTAGTAAGGTTGGTCCTCTTTTCTGAGGGAGAGGGAGGGAGTGTGGAACTGGGAGGAAAGGATGGAGCAGGCTATGATTGGAATGTAAAGTGAATCACTAAACAAACAAACAAACAAACAAACAAACAAAACTCTTTGTAATACTCCAGTAGGTTCTGAGGGGAAAATAAGTTGATAATAAAACAATCTTGTCTAAAAGAGTAAAATCCGTTTCTATTTAATTGTTTCCAATAGAATATTTCCCCGTCCTTCACAGGGCACTGTCCTTGGTGAGCTCAGGGCCCAACCACTGAAGAGAAAGGTGAACAGACATAATAGTGGTCATGACCATATAATATTAAGTATGGGTTGTCCTTTAAAATACATAGATTTTTTTTCTAACATTTACGTCTTCTCTCTACTTAAATCTACTTAAAGATCATCTATCAAGGGGGATAAATGAATGTTGAGTTGATTCTATTCAGTTAGTTTGCTAAAGGCAAAAATGATCGGAACCGCTTGAAGATGCAGCTGACAGTTGATGTGCATGGTGTTCTGAATCCTCTCTTCAGAGAGTCTGTGATTTCTCTTCGTGGCATTAGAAAATGGTTCCATTACCTTTCAAGATCTTCTTAAACCCTTGATTACTTTTGAGACAACAAGAAACACTATGAACTTCCAGAAGCTTCTGAATTAAGAAACAAAAACCATTTTTTTCAAAACACTTTTTTAAAAAAACTTAGTTTTATTTAATTTATTTATTTTAGGTTTTTCAAGACAGGGTTTCTCTGTGTAGCCTTGGCTGTCCTGGACTCACTTTGTAGACCAGGCTGGCCTTAAACTCAAAGTGATGTGCCTGCCTCTGCCCCCCGAGTGCTGGGACTAAAGGTGTGTGTCATCATGCCCTTTCACAACATTTTTATACAACACTCATTGTGGATCCACCAGAGCCCTAGGTAATTCAAGTCTTAAAAACAAGTAGGACCTAAAGCTGATAAGATAATTAATCATATTAAGTCTCCCAATTGATCTCATGGAGATAAATACGAGAGTATATGCACAGCTTCGTCTTCTGCCTTCAAACTTTCTGCTTCCATGCTTTACAGATCAATGGCTAATGCTGCCTAGGACATTTTAGAGCTGAATCATCTGTAATAGGTGAACATACAATTTTATTTTATTATTTTTATTATTTTATTTACTTGGTTTGAATGAAACCTCTTATGTCTGTGTACTGCTAGCCTCCCTGAAACCTTGTTGAGAAATGAGCCCTATAATGGTAGAACATGTGGTGAGGGGATAGTGCTGACATCCTATGGTGGTGGTGTATTCATAATAAAAACACAATTGCCTAATGCTTATAGCTATAAATACATTCTATGTCTCTTTTGGATGTCATTTCAAAAAGATGCCCACTGGAGCCTAACAACCTAGTAGTGGTCGTTGCAACTGCCATAAATGTGAGACAAGGGTCTCTTCTTTATTAATCATTTCTTTTAACTACCCAGTATTCACTGTCATGTTACGACTGAGACCTTCCTTTCAATCTTATCACTCATAATACAGTGAGGTAATAAAAGACTCACCAGTAGAAACGATGTACCAGAGATGTCATTTCAATTATATAAAGTGGACATCAATGTATCTATTCTTGTATATTAAATATAATGAACACACTTTTGTAATTCTTTAGAGTTGCTGGCAAACATGACTCTGCTTTTGATCTCTTTGATTATGATTTAGAGATTCTTGTTTTGTAAGGGACCTGCCTCAGTTCTGTTGACATCAGATGCAGGTGCACATGTGTTGGCTCCTTGAAGCCACTCAGCACATTAAGTAGTGTTGTAATTCATCTTTATTACACTATATACCAACTGAGGGTTGTCTTTCTTGCATCCTGTTATTGAAAAAGTCTTGCAGAAATGCTTCCCATCAGGGAGTTGGCAACAACTCTGAAATCTGGCTTCTGACAGAAGTGGATTCTCTAAGGACAGAGCTGATGTGAAATTATAATTTTATGTTTCTGACTCCATCATATTATATTGAAATGTAGGATAATTGTTGGAACTGATACTGATAGGCTAACAATAGCAGGGCATATTTTCCCTTTATAATTTTTTCAAAGACACCTTTCAAACATTGTTTTATTCTTCCATTTATGTGACAACCTTTTATTGGATATCTTCCCCTCAATACAAGTTCTATGGTAGATTTGATGATTGCAGCAGAAAAGAAAAAACACCAAAAACTGGTTGCTCCTTTTGAAGTGTTTATAGTCTGGTTATTTATGTTGTCAGCACATTAATCCAACAAAGCACATCTTGGTGGCTTCAGAAATATGCCTATCAGCAGCACACAAAAGCAAATTGGCAAGGGGAGCATGCTCCAAGCCCCTTATTTAGTGTCATGAAGCAAAGGAGGTGGATGATGGAAGCTTTGAGTGAAGCGACATGGTATCCTGGTGACGGACAGAGAGACTCTGAAATTCACATAAGCACTGCTTTTCACTAACTATAATCCTAAAGTGTGGTAAATAAGAGCAGCATTGAATCCAACAATAGTCCTTGCCTTCTAATCATTAGTGCAAATAGAGAAGTAAGTCAGAGACACTAGAGTACTAATTATGTATAATCCTATTCAATGAAGGTAGGCAAAGATATCCTTAATAGATGATGTGCTATGACCTATTGAGTAAATCTCTTGATTATATATGAATACATGGATCTGTAATATGGACCTCCGCCTCTTACCCTTATTAAGTATTCCTAGATAGTTGCTAAAATATAAGAATCAATGGTTCCCTCTCAGACATTTTTTTGGCTTTCCCCATTTTGCACAATTTAGGATCGATTGTCAACTTGCTGCCAATGCTCATTTTCCTCTCACTTTTCAAATTGGTTTCACTACACAGGTTACTTGTCAGCCCCCTTTGACAAGGTATCCATCCATACAGGGCACTAACAGGAATGTAGCAGGTGCATTATGAATACTGTACAAAGCCTATGCTGAAGTAGCCTACACTTCAAGGCAGAACTTCATGCTAAAATTCAGATTTCAATCCAACACTGTGCATGGTACTCTTTGCTTTCTGATGCTATGATGCCCATTTTTTCCTTAAAAAAGTTAAATTGACAACCAAAACCTTAGATGATTCCATCAAATTTATCTTAAAAATCTTTATATTGAGTCAATTTGCTTTCTTCTTGACATTTATATATTTTTGTCCTTAAAGAGTATTGTTGAGACTTGTCTAGTTAGAAGGTGCCTTCTTCAATCTCTATGGCCCCTGCTACCAGGAGTTTCTCCTAGAGTCCTATCACATTGCCCCACACTCCATCCCAGAGCCTACCTTGGGTTAGGTCTCCAGCTTGTCACAGAGATGCTCCCACGCACAGTTTCTCTTTTCTCTACAGGCCTTTTGTCCTCCTGTCCCTACCCCACCCCCAGGCTCTCCCCAGGTCTGGCCTTCACTCTCATATCTCTCTGTATCCCCTGCTACTTTACTCCCTCTCTTCAATCACTACCTTTGTCTATTCTAGTTCCCCTTCTGAGTGAGACCAACACATCCTCCCTGGGGTCCTCCTCGTCACTTACCTTCTTTGAGTCTGTGCATTGCAGTATGTTTACCCTGTACTATGTGATTAAAATCTACTTGTGAGTACATACAATGAGTGTCTTTTTGGCTCTCCTTTATTTACCTCACTCAGGATGATCTTTTCTAGTTTCATCCATTTGCATGCAAATTTCATGATTTCTTTGTTTTTAATAGCTGAGTAGTATTTCATCGTGTAAATGTACCATAGTTTCTTTATCTATTCTTCAGTTAGGGGACATCTGGGTTGCTTCCAGATTTTGGCCATTAAAAATAATAAAGCTGCTCTGAACATAACTGAGCAAATGTCCTTGTATGGTGGAGTGTGTTTTGGGTATATGCCCAGGAGTGGTATAGCTGGGTCTTGAGGTAGATCTATTCCCAATTTTCTGAGAAAGTGCCAGATTGATTTCCAAAATGGTTGTATAGGTTTGCACTGCCACCAGCATGTGCTGTCACTTAAGGTTTTTATCTTATCCATTCTGCTAAGACTGAAGTACCAACCAAGGACCTAGCATGGACTAGACCTAGGCCCCCTAAAATATGTAGTTGATGGGAAGGGTCTGGTTTTATGTGGGTCCCCTAGTAAGATGAGCAAGAGATGTCTCTGACATTGACTGTCTTGCCAGGTGTTTTAGTTACTTCCTGCTGGAAAGACTACCTTGCCAGGGCATAGAGGAAGAAGACAAGCTTAGCCCTGATATGACTTGATGAGCTGGGGTTGGTGAGAAGGAATAAAGAAGGGAGATGGGGGGAGGGTGACCCTGGGAGGTAAGGAGGGATTGAACCAAGACCAGGATGGAAAGTGAACAAATAAATAAATAAATAAACAAACAAACAAAAGTATTGTTGAACTATTTGGAAAATCAAATTACCTTATATGTGAATGTACTTTTCTTTAAATGTTCAAGACAGAAAGAAGAAACATGATTTTTCCTATAGTAACTGTAGAAATCCAATATAAGTCATTTGTTGGGTTATTAAAAGGACAGCATCTAAAGGAATTTAGGAACTATGCTTTTTAAAAATTTTTTTAATTAATTTATTCTTGTTACATCTCAATTGTTATCCCATCCCTTGTATCCTCCCATTCTTCTCTCCCTCCCATTTTCCCCTTATTCTCTTTCCATATGACTGTTCCTGAGGGGGATTTCTTCCCCCAGGAAGTATGCTTTTTAACCCTGAGAACATGTTTTGTCACATGCTGCATCACTCACGCATTAATAGACTAGCAGCACTTTCTGGATTATTCCTACAAAAACATCTGGTAAGTGTCCGGCAAGTAATCTACCAATAGGAAACCAATGTTTAAAGCACAGGCCATCTATCTTAACAGAGTCCAGACTGATCTCCACAAACCTTAACATCAGAAGAACTCAAATGAGTTCTGGCTTCTTGTTATAGCCCACATTACTGGGAAGTCAGCATATAGCTGTTGAAGGTGAAGCAGGACAGAAAACTACTTTAGGAAGTTGATTTAGAGGTGTTGAGGAAGTCTGGATTACCGAGGGAAAAGAGACAGAAGAGTTAACAAGAGGACAAGAGCAAATGATACAACTCAGTACTGGAAACCAAAGGGGGCCCTTGAATTGCTGACTGAATGTGGTGATGGTGTGCAAAGGAGAATGGCAGAGAGCAAGCCCGGAGAGACCTCAGTTCTATTAGTGACTTGGTGTAACTAGTCCTAATTATACTGTTTTAAAAACATTTTGCTTTACTAAGATAAAGAGTACTTTTGATTTGAATGTTATTTTATTTTAAATACAATACTTTTAACCCTGCTTAAATTTACTCTGTAAGGTTCTGTCATTTATTTTTAAAAATCTTAATACATGATATTAAAGATTTAGGAACATCAGGGCAATGTTGGTCTTTCTTAGAATAGACCTTTCTGGCAAAGGCTCCAATTGCAGTGTATTTAAGTTCCAGTGTACTAATAAGGCAGGCTGGCTTTTAGCAAATGGATCAATGTGTCTTAATCTCCGATCTGAGACTCTCTTTTGGTTACTAAGCTTCTAATTTACAGAGAAGAATGAAGATTAAAACGATCAGGCAGCCACACATAGCTTAGAAGGGAACATAAAGTAAATAAAAATATTTTTCCTTGACTATGTTTTTTTTCTGTTTGCAAACGATTTCTGTACAACTAAAAATATATGCAGAGGGACCACTGCATTTCATTACATTTTTTTCTGATGATAAAATAATCTTATGAGCAATTGACTTCTCTTCACTTCTAAACATCTCTGTAGATTAATTTTTGCTGCTACCTAATGGGGCAAATTATGAAGCTTACTTACCAATTTATCAAAGTTGCCATGTATGGTAATCGTTGAGGTGTCTTGTTTCTGAGTTATTACCTATTTGTTATGGATAAAGCTAAACATGCAATTCTCACATACTTAATCAAAAGTTTAACAGAATAACCAATAATAAGACTTAAGAATCAAGCCTATATAGTTACTATATTTGCAAAATACCCACAATGAGAATTCAAACTCTAAACCTTTTCAGGTAAGTTGTTTATGTGCTTGTTTTCCAGTCTATCTAACCCCTACAGTTTCCTTCATGGTCACCACCCAGCTAAACACAGAGGTTCCTGAGCTCAGACAAGGAACAAAACATTTTACTGGCTGCGTCTAACTTCACTTCACTATTTGTTCTGTATTTTTTCTGCAGAAAATTAGCAGAGAGTAATGGGAATGTTAATACATCTGGTTAGTAAGACGTTAAGATAGGCTACGATAGGCAAAGCAAACTCGTTTCTAAAGAACAGTTATCTAAATATTACATGTCATAAACCAATATTTTAGAGAATATTTTCTCAGATGGATAGGAGTTGTATTTATAACATTAATGCCTAGTGGAATCGAATCGAAGACCCAGATATGAATCCACACACATATGGTCACTTGATATTTGACAAAGAAGCCAAATCCATTCAATGGAAAAAGTATAGCATCTTCAACAAATGGTGCTGGTCTAACTGGATGTCTATGTGTAAAAAAATGCAACTGGATCCATATTTGTCACCTTGCACAAAACTTTAATCCAAGTGGATCAAAGACCTCAACATAAAACCAGAGACACTAAGTCAGATAGAAGAAAAAGTGGGGAAGAGCCTAGAACACATTGGCACAGGAGACAAATATCCAGTTCTTTAAAGTTTGAAACATATGGAATGGAGAGACAGCTCAATGGTAAATAGCGTTTTCTCTTCTTGCAGAAGGCCTAGGTGTATATCTCAACTTCCATAAGGTACCTCACATTCCAAGGGATATGACACATTCTTCTAGCTTTGGCGTGAGGCACAAACACAATTACAAGTGTAGGCTAAACACCCATTCACATAAAATAATTTAAAACAATGTTAAACCATATGACTACATTGTGAGATAGAAGAGAATAGAATTCTGATAAAAAATGATAAACAACAAATAAATCCAAAGATCGTTCCCATCAACAGGCACAGTTTCTGAAGCCATGCCTTTACCTTTGTACAGGATCGACAGCATTAACTTGAAGGATCTTTCTGTGTCAAAATGAATGCAAACTGGTTTATTTTCCCACTTGAAAAATATTGTTTCTTTTGCCTCTAAGACGTGTACTTTTGCTTTTCACATGTTAATGCCACTGGCTTTCAGAGCTGAAAGACCTCTGGACAAGGTAACACTTATAATGACACCTGATCTTGTAGGTCATTTATCTACTTCCTGGACTGTGAGCCTGGTGGTGCATTGAATAGAATTTCTGTGAAATATTTATTCCAGGGAGAAGTAATAAAAGATACAGTGCTGATCTCAGAAGAGGAAAAAGCAATAATTTGTTAATGGGAGGGAGTAAAGATACCTTGGCTATTGAGAACATGTTGGACATTTATGGAAAAGGAGAGATGGGTAAAATTAGGCCATTTCAAAGTTTTATCTCTTTTCTCTTTTCAGCTTTGATGACAATGTGAGATAAACAGTATGTTTGCTGTTATTATAGCAACTATCAACCTCATTTTCTTTGAATTTCTTTTACTTAATTTTTGAGACAAGTTCTTTTAAGATGATTTCTTTATTTTACTATATGCATAGGTGTGCATCTGTTTGTGTGTATGTACACATGTGTACAAGTGCTTGTACGACAGCAGAGGGAAACCTAATACACACACACACACACACACACACACACACACACACACACATATACGAGAATCCCCAAACAACCAAGGCTATTGTTAAGACTATAGGTTGCTCTCCACAACCTGATGGCAAGGCTTCATTGCTGAGCACATTTACATAACTCAGAAACATGGAGAAGTTGACTTAGTGCCTACATAGATCCTTCACCCCTGCTTTCCAGTGTTTTTGGCACAGGAAGGTACTCTGGGTACTCTCAGAAGATAAATGTAAACACTGACTTAGCCATAACCAACACAGCTTTGCTGACTAAAAACCTAACACTAGATATCCCAGGGACCTAGAGTAAAAGTAAACACCACTGTTTTAAAATTCTTCAAAGTAGCAATACAATCACTACTAATAGCATTCTTCTATAAATGAGCCTTGCTTAGCCATCATCAGAGAAATTTCCTCCTGCATCAGATGAGAACAAAAACAGATATCCATGGATGAACATCATGCAAGGAGCAAAAGGCCTTAGAAAACAGGCTTTATTGCCCATTTCTTCATGATTTTATTGCTACATAGGAGTCTGGACATTTTTGTGTTCACAAGCTGCTGACATTTCCCAAGAGAAGAAGAGAAAAAGGGCAAGAATTGTGTTCAACAAATTAAAAACAGCAAATAAACACAAGTAAAATCCAAAACAACAGGTGACTTTATAAGACGGTAGCCATTTGCTGCCATTTCTTGTTTTTTTAAGTGAAGACTGTTTCTCTTCCTCTATAAGTAAAGCTTGACCCACTAGGTTAGTATTTGGTTGGGGACACTTTATTTCCAAAGGTTTCAGGTTGTCATATCAGTTCTGTTTCTCTAGACTCCCTGGTCATTAGTTCTCAGATTCCATTGCTAGATTACATTGTTTGGAAGCCTCCAAATAATGTAACACTCAGTGTCTCCTCCAGCTAAGCCCTATTTGAAGGAGTTCCACCTGGTCAACTAACGTCCATCACACTACATGAGATGAGGCTCGAGCTTGGCTCTATCATCATGTATCCCCTAGAAGTCAAAACTCACATTCCTGTCCAAGTACCTTCTCCATTTGGATGCCTACTAGACAGAAAGACACAAACTTTCTGTATGAGAACCATATCTAATACTAAGTGAACAAAAACAAATAGCCCACCTATTTCCCCAGTTTTAAAAACAAGTGAGAAAAGATCTTGGTTCTCCATCTTTAACAGCTTCCTATAGAGACAGGAACCTAAAATCCTGTGTCTTTTGCTCTGCTTCCTGACTCTCATTTTCTGCTTTCTTGGTTTCCTACAGTCCCTGATCTAATGCCATCTTTTCAAAGAAAACTTCTGTAGTGATTCTTTTGTAGCTTCTCCTCACTTTCTAGTACTATTTATCCAACTTCCAAGCTATATTTTCTTCATAAATATATTATGATCACATTGTATGTGCTATTTATTTTTCCAATGGAATTCACCATCTTTGGTGAAAAGTATTGCATGGTCATCTGGTGTTTAATGATGAAGGCTCACTCACTTATGTATATACTAAACCATGTATCAGATCTACGTACATATATGTGTGTGTGTGTGTGTGTGTGTTTGTGTGTGTGTGTGTTAGTATGTTAGTAACTGGTTTTATTTTATTTTTACACCAGTACAATATGAGATATACTTGAGTTGACACAAAATAGGTGATTGTTGAATGAGCAAAAAATGAATGACTAAGAGGGATGTTATCATACTATCATAATTCTTAACATTAGATGAAGAAGGCTAAACTATGCTATTTATTTAACTAATAGAGCAAAACCTACTTCTAAATATGAGGTGACATATTCTTCTAGAAATAAGTGAGAATGTAGAAGAAGATTTGTTTCTGTAAATGTTTGACAATATTTACTCCTATATGAGAATTGCCCCAGATACATGCATCAGCTCTGTAAAAACTCAAAACAAGTCTATTATATGCTTTGTGCCTTAATTATTTTAAAACATAGAATAGAAATACAAGCAACAGGTATGTTAGGAAATCAAGAGTCGGGGCAGCATAAGGAAAATTTGTACCTGAGTATATACCATTCCTGAACAGAACACCAACAGCCCAGGCCTTAATGTCAATAATTAATACATGGGACCTCATGAGGCTGAGAAGCTTCTGTAAGGCAGGAGACACTGTCAAGAGAACAAAGCGACAACCTACAGACTGGGAAAAGATCTTCACCAACCCTACATCTGACAAAGGTCTAATATCCAAAATATATAAAGAACTCAGAAATTAAACACTACCAAACCAAATAACCCAATTAAGAAATGGGGCTCAGAGCTAAACAGAGAATTCTCAACAAGGGAACGTCAAATGGCTGAGAAACACTTAAAGAAATGCTCAACCTCCTTAGTCATCAGCGAAATGCAAATCAAAACAACTCTGAGATTCCATCTTAGGCCCATCAGAATGGCTAAGACCAAAAACTCAAGCGACACCACATGCTGGCAAGGATGTGGGGAGAGAGGAACACTCCTTCATTGCTGGTGGGAATGCAAACTAGTACAGCCACTTTGGAAATCTATCTGGTGCTATCTCAGAAAACTAGGATTAAGGCTTCCTCAAGACCCAGCTATTCCACTCCTTGGAATATACACAGAAGATGCTCCAGCACACAACAAGAAAATTTGCTCAACCATGTTCATAGCAGCCTTATTCATAATAGCCAGAACATGGAAACAGCCTAAATGTCCCTCAGTAGAAGAATGGATAAAGAAACTGTGGTACATATACACTATGGAGTACTACTCAGCTATTAAAGGAGAGAGCTTTAGAGAGGCTATTGTTCATACTGCTCCTCTGCCCAGTCTCTCTTGTACGCTGAAAGGTGGAACTGCAATGCTCACTGTATCTGCCTTCACTGAAGGCACACTGCTCTTGTGGGGCCCTCCTCTAATCTTGAGGAAGAACAAGCAAAGAAGCAATCACGGCCAGCAGCTTTTACTCGGGTGTCTACAATGAACAGTAGGGTCTGATTGCGAAGGCTTTGCATACACTGACTTAACACTGATAGTGGCTCTGAGCTGGAGCTGCTGCTCTTTTGTTACAGAAGGGAACACTAATGCAGTTAAGGCCCACTGGGCATGTCTCTCAGTTTTTCTGAATGAAGTTATCATATAGCCCTGCCTAGTCTCTAACATCCACTTTAAGGCTAGCCTTAGATTCCTGATTTTCCTCCTTAATCTACCAAAGACTGGGTTATAGGTGCATACTGCAACATCTGTCCCACAGTTTCCTGATCAGGGTGCAAGCTCTGTAGAATTGGGATTTTTCAATGCTTTTTGACAAAATTTTTTTTCCACAGAGTGCTTTTTCTACAGCTGCTCTCTACCTATTGACAGTAAAAAAGGTAAGCAAACAAAATGTATTTTAAAAGGTAGAGGTGAAATGTATTATTCTTTAAGATTTATCTTACTGGTGCTAACTACTAACACAATTCTCTATTCCTTTAGAGTAATAGAAATATTTGTGGATTTAAAAGTGATATCCTAATTTCAATCAGTTAATTGGTCAATAAATATAACAAAATAACAGAACAACAGCTGCCACCACCACAACAAAACCTTCAGTGTTCTTAGAAAATGATTAGCACACACACAAGGTAAGATTTTCTAGTCCAGTAAAATAGTGTAAGGAAATTATGAATTATTAAACATAGAAAGAAAAAACACTGGAAAATAATTATCATCAATTTAAGTCCAAGCATTGTTTTACACACAAGCAAGACTTAGGAACTGTATATCAAGAGTTTCAGACATTTCTCAGATCCAGAGACTCTTGGCTTTTTGTTACTGTTCTTGTTAAATGGGATTGATTTATTGGCTGAGTCTCCTTCAATAACTCTCAGCACATGTAGAACCATTTAGTAAATCTGCATTATTTCCAGAATCCACTAAGGTCATCCTTTTTATAGATTCAAACAGCATGGAATCCCAAACATTTCTTCCTGAGCTAAAGCTCACTGGCTATTGTACACATTGTCTTAGCATGCTTATTATTTCTCTTGAGAAAGCTCATTTGGTAAATTCCACTAAATAAAGAGAGCAGAGTATTTGAATGCAATATCACAAGCATTAGAAATTATTTTAAAACTTAGAATAGAAATAAAAGCAACAGATATGTTAGGAAATCAAGAGTGGGGGTAGCATAAGGAAAACACCTGTGTAAATACCACAACAGGAGGTCACATGACATTTCCAATAAGCATATGTATATCTTCTGAAATACAAACTTATTTATTTATCAGAATAGACTGAACTGAGAAGCTCCAGGTCCTTAATGGGTTAGAGGAGGGTTTTATGCACTGTGTTTTCAGGTGCTGATTCCAGTGTTCTGAGATCTGGGTACTGCCCTGCCACAGGCATTGTTATATATGTTGAACCATCTCCTCTATCCATGTGTTGTAAGGTATGTTCTCCAATTATTCCTGATTGTTTAATAAAGATACTGAAACTTATGACTGAGAAGAGAGAGTTAGGCAGGGCTTCCATTCTAAGGCTTGGATCTCAAGAGAGGAAGGAAGGAAAAGGAGCTCCCTACGGCAGGATGAACAATGGGCACGTGGCCATGAGGACAGACCGACGGAACAGAAGCAGTCCAGACACAACTACTGTTGGTAAGTAACTTGGGATATATAGCTTGGAGATAACAAAACAGCTTAGAGGGTTGTTATCTGCCCACCTCCAGTGTTTTAAGCTTATAAAATAAATCATAGTCTTTTTGAGTCAATTCTTTTGGCAGCTAACTGGGTTAAGGAAAAACTGATGCTTTATTAATTCAATTTTACATTAATGTGTGTACGTCATTCTTGGAAAAAGATGTCTAAGAGGCATTTCCATTTTCAAGGCTATCCCATTGAGAAGAATATGTTTTCACCCTTAGACAAAACTGGTGCATGGTCAGGTGGCTTTCTCATAACATTGTCTCTTGTAAAGCCGCATGATGTCTGATCTTGTGGACTGACTACTTAACAGCCTAACGGTGGGGATGGGATGCTATGAGATTCAATTAGTGATCTTTGCTAGTGATGGGAAGGGGAGAAGGGTAGATGGTCAAGCACATGAAGTATGTACAAGTTGTATTTTGTTGGAATAAGCCACGATTTTGTATGGATAGATGTAAGGATTGTTGTTTTCATGACCAATTTGAGGTTGAAATGGATTTTTAAAAATTCACAATGAAGTTAAACTGGATTATTCTATTCACAACAGTTTTGATTTTCATCTAGATTTTGAAGAGCTGAGTTTTTAGTTGTTTTTCTAAATGACTCATATACATGACTGTAAAGTGAAAAGGTAGTCCTGTATTATACCATCCCTGAGACTTTATTTTATGTGTATTATAATATGAATTCATATATATGTGTGTGAACTTTACTTTCACATATACTTTTGTGTGTGTGTATATATATATGTGTGTGTATATATCTATGTTTCTCATAGACTCAAGTCTAGGAAAGCATGGCTGTCTGAAATTTAGCAACTATGTAAGGAGTGAAGCTCACTTCCCAGCTACTCCTAAGAAATCACAATTGATCAGTTACTTCCTCTGTTCATCCACATCCACACTTCTCCTGCAGCCAGTGTCACCTGTGATGTAAAACATTAAGAAACCAAGAATAAATACAAATGAAGGAAGCAGTGTTAGTCTCCTTTACTCAGATGTAGTGTCAACATTTCAATCATTTATAATCTTGTCTACTTTACAGACATGAAATAGGTATACTAAGTCAAAGATAGAAGCTGTTTATTCACTTAGCCTCCAGCCCCCCATTATTCAAATTATCTACAACACCAGAGGCAGAGCTGTAGTTGGGGAGGGGTCCTCAACAGTCCAATTACTTATATCAGCATAATATATGGAGGCATATTTAATAGTAACTGATTTTAGATTACAGTGAATATACAGAAAATGAGCTGGTAACATCCCCATAATAAATAAGGCCAGAAACTAGACAAGGACATAAGATCTTCATCAGCAAAGCCATAAGGTCACCATACCAGAGAGTTTCCAGGTGAAGGCACCCGAAGCATTTACTGAACTAATAGAATTGGAATATATTAACCATGCCAGCAAAGACCAATATGGTTCCCATCTAAATATATATCAATTTGACACGACAGTAAATGCCGAAACTTTGAATGTCGAAACTTATAAAAAAATCCTTCAGGCAAACAAAAAGGCTGAGTCTTATGAAATAGGAGGCTCATAAGATTTGGTAAGATTGTAGGCTTGAACATATTAAAGAATATGCAGGCAATGCATCTGCAATTTATCCACAAAAGGAGAACTCTGGGGTACCAAGCCCTGTGGATTCCATCAAGCGTCTCTCTCTCTCTAAAGCTAAAATATGATGGTCTTTGAAAGATTCTCAAAATAGTGACGTAACCAATGTCATAGCTCAAATTTAAATATTTTCTCATGGCTTTTGGAAGTCTGTCAGCCTTTGTCGTCCTCATACATGACCCTGCTCTTACAGGAACTAAAGGCTGAATAAGACATCAAGATGAGCACAAAAGATGCCATTTCTCAGAGAATAACTGGAAACATAGCACATAGGAGAAAATCTGAAATGTGCAAATGTGGGAGACAGCTGTTATGCAAATATCGAATAAAGGGCCACACACCGGTAGCCCAAGGCTTAAGGCTTTCTCTCTCAGCTCAGTAGTCACACTTATTTTCAGAAGTGCGGATTCCCCTTGTTAATAAGCTGCCTCTATTTCTACCATGTCTAACGTGTATCTCTGGTGCAATCCTTACTCCTGGGATACAAGAGCCTGCCACAGGGCGCCCTCTAATTTCAGATCTGCAAGCTGCCACTAAGCATGCCTTTCCTTTCTGTTTTCTTTATCCCCTTTCTGGATACTGGCCAAAGGCAAAAGCTTGCATTCTCCGATTACCTGGCCTCTCACCGATGTTCTCTGATGTTCCACTGCTCCTCTTCTGCCATACAGCTGCTTGCTGACCTCCACTGCTGAACATGATGTGGTTCTGGGCCCCTAACTCAACAAGTCCTGACCTCTCTGCCTCTTTTTTACCTCCCTCCCTCTGCTGAGAATTAGCTTGCTTGCCCTACTATTTTCCTCTGAATAAAATGTGTCTTAAGCCTCTAAATCCATTTTACATTCTTTCATTAAGGAACACAAGAGCACCACCCAAGAAAAAAGCACATCAGATTCCCCAGTAACTACCCAAGCACTTGCTAAGCCTTTCAGGTTTTTTTAAAAAAAGGTTGATGTTTGTTTTGTGTGTGTATGTGCCTCCCCCTCTGGGGGGGGGGCTTTCACAAGAAGCCTTGGGGCATTGGTGTTCTCCTTTGTTACCCTGACTTGCTTCCCTTGAGACAGAGTCCCTCACTGAAACTTGAGCTCAGGGTCTTTTTTTTTACATGTTTGTGATTTTTCCTTTGTTTGTTTATTTGTTTGTTTTTGTCTTGCTAGGATAACTGGCCAGCAACCTAATCAATTTTTCTACCTTTGCCTGCACAATAGTTTTTTTCATGGGTGTTAGGGATCCAAACTAGGGTCCTCACAAATGTGCAGCAAGTACTCTTAACAACTAACCCATCTCCTTCACTCATCACATGCTTTTTCAAGTGATTTTAGAATGAGGATTACAATAATGTGTTTTAGTTAAAAAGAAAATAGCATTTTAAGTTCTTTGTTTTTAGATGGAAAGACTTCCTGATACATTGCTCTTTTCAAAGTTCTAACTGCCTTGACTTGTTAGCTTTCCAAAACATGTCTTGCTGTTTAGTCCGGGCTGGCCTGAAGTTTTCAGTGTTCCAGCTTTAGTTCCCAGCTGCTGGGTTACTGACGCACAACACCATTCTGCAGAGAACTGTTGTTACTGCATATATCTAAATGCAATACTCAAATTGGCAGAGGTTTGAGAAGTGCAACCAACAAAGGTCAATAACTACCATAGAGTCAGGAGTGAGGCTGGGACCTCTGTGTAGGGCTTGTCAGGAGTCCTCAGGCAAATCCTTCTCAGACATATGCCACGCCAGGAGGACGCTATGTGACACATTTCCTATTGGTTGTATCTGTGACAGATGAGAAACAAAGAGGACTAGGAGGATGGACACTCCTTTCATACTGAGATTGTCTTGAAGGAACAAAACGCAATTGGAGCATGGAGCTGGTATTTTATTTCCTTACAAACAAAAGCGGCTCATTTAGAAGGAAATTAGGATATAACTGGGGTGAATTTCCTAACATTGTTTAGGGGAGCATCCACCATCTTGCTATGTCACACAAATGCAAAGTGACCTACCCTTTGCTCTTCCCAGGCTCTCTGGGAAGAGCCTACAGCCCAGAGGGTGACTTCTCTCCCCCAGTTGACCTAAGGGTGGGGGAAGGGCACATGAAGCTGCAGAATGACTGCAGGTTGGGGGTGGGGCAGCGGGCAGCTGGATTGCAGTTGCTTAGAGGAGCAGCAGTCCTTTACCCTGGCTGATGGCGTGCAAGTAACCTAAGGAGCATACCTTGCCTCATTTTTATCTAGTCTTCTGTTAGGAAAGTCAAATGAGTTTATGACCATAGAAAAGACAGGCCCAGGCCATAGGGACCAAGGGGTCAAAGCCACACTGCTGTCATGTATTTGATGGTTTTCACTAATACACTCACTAATTAAAAAGAATAGCTATGTAGGAAAGTTTACTTTTTTTAAATTTATTTTTATTTACTTTTATGAGAGATACATTTGCTGTATCAACCACACTCCCCCTTTCCCCACGGAAAGAATATTAAAGAAAACTTTTACTTAAATAATAATGCTAGAGATAAAGTATATTTCCAATGACATATATCAACTGTTATTCTAATAAATGTGAAAAAGGACATAGTAGAAATGTGGCATTTAAAAAAAATGATTAGGAGGTAACATACCTTTGGATTCTTAGGTAACAGGCAAAGCTGAATTTCCAGTTCCTTACTGCCCCCTGCTGGCATATCTTGGAAGTGACGTATGCCATACAAGACGCGCAAAGGGAGCCATTTCTTTCTTGAAGTCTTTTTTGTTTATTTTCTTGACTATGACCATCAGTGGGAGAAGAAGTATGAGGAGAAATGTGTTATGTGTAACCCGCACTTCATTACAAAAACTAGACTTAGCTGTGACTCCTACGAATTTCTGTGTGATCTTGTGCAGAGGTCTTTACTCCTCGGCTCCTCTCCTTGAGCCTATTTGCTGCACACATGAAGTGTGAGCACTTCATATGCTCCTATGCCTCACATAGTCTATGCCTCTTCCTCCCTCCCTCCCTCCTTTTCTTCCTTCCTTCCTTCCTTCCTTCCTTCCTTCCTTCCTTCCTTCCTT
>OU015742.1:101214749-101282605 GCA_907169655.1 Acomys percivali
TGTACATAAAGGGGTGCACACCAGGGAAGCAGCTTTTAAGACTTAGCAATATGCAAGTGCCATTCTTTCTTAGATTTGGAACTAAGGAGGGGTGCTCTTCACATTTTTATAGTAGTTGCTATTTTTTTCATATTTACAAATTCCAGTACATCTGTTTTAGATTATGTGCCTGAATTCTATTTTCTTAGGGTCTTCTCTTAGCTTCCAATGGTCCAGGACACAGTCTGTCCTGCAGATAACATTTGATTCTCCTGACTTTTTATTCAGAGGCACAGAGTGGAAGAGCCCTTTGTGCTTGTGACTAGCGAAGCTTATCAACCCTAAACCAACAACAGAAACAGAACTAAGTACCCACTTCTGCTGAAATAGTTTTCCTGTGAAAGTGTACATATTCCTAATAGAGCAGGTGTGGTGGTATGTGCCAGCACTAGGGAGGAGGGCAAGTGAGGAGGGAAGCAGAGTTTGAGGAAAGTGTGGTCTACATAGCAAACTTCAGGACAACAACAACTACAAAAAACCCTGTCTCCAAAAACCACAAACAACACCAAATCAAACACACTTGTTAGCTGTAGATATTAAGCTGAGTATTTGGGTGATAAACTTAAGAATTTTATCTCACCATAATAATGATAAAAATTAGAATATTAACCACACTATATTTGCACAGCATATTTTCCCTAAAACTGGGCTTCGTTAGAGTCTAGAGGAATATGATATTAATGCCTTTTTAAAAATGCAATGCTAAGAAGAAATGGTCATACATACTCTTGCAACTTAAAAACAAATACATTTTATAATTATATAATTTGTAAAAATAAAATTTGAGTTTCCAGAAATACTAATTTTAAATACTTTGATTTCACAATGTGAATGCTTATAATCCAGGTGTATAAGCAAGCTTTAACAATCATGACAACCTATGTTGGATATAGGTAAATTTCATATGAAACTTACTAAGATCATCAACAACTATTATATGCACACATAACACACACACACACACACACACACACACATACAACACACACACGTTGGAAATTATTTATAGTAGACATTCTCTTTAGGTAGATATCTGCCATGGCTCCCACAAGTACCTTACAATTCTATAACTGTGTTGGGAACAAATTACACACAGTTGTTTACAAAGGAACCCAGGACAGTGACACAAAATTTTGAAATAACAGGGAGCAATGACTTCCCAGAAGCAATGTAGAGACATTGATTTGAGTATTTCTTAAAAATGAGAAACAAAGACAATTCTTTCCAATTGATTGCACATAACTTCATAACAAAAGAATAACACTGGGGTTCACATTAAGCAAATTAAGTTATAGCTGAAGTTACATTTTAAATCACGGTTTAATCTATTTTCCCTCTACAAAACTCACTTTTATGAATAGTTGCAAACTTGAATCCAGAATTGCAGTGTGAGGTATGTTTTCGTGGCTCACATAGAATGTCATCATAATTCTCCTTTCATAATGGAAAACTGCCTATGGTCGGGGTGGGGATAGGCTGTTTCTCATGTCATGTCATAGTCAGAAGCTGGGATGAAGATGTCATCGAGTTGCCAAGGTCCTGAGACTACTCTGCTGAGAATGTGGAAAATGGCATGGCTTGATTCTTCAGAGCCATAGCATGACACGCTGCGGGGCCATGCGAGGCACATGAAGCATGATGACACAGAGATGTCTCAGATACTATTTACCTAAAAGTCAGTATACAAAAAGATTTACCTCTCTAGTACTTATGTGCAACACAGAGTCCTAACCCGTGACTCCACGCACTCGTAGTTACATCAAATAATGGCCAATATTCAAGAGGACATTGTTATGCTCTCTAACAGTGTGGCATGCATAATATTGTTGCAAATAGGCAAATTTTATAGGCAACTGACCTTTAGATTTTCTTTTCCCATATTTATTTGCAAGGGTTATATTCAACAAGAAAAGTAAAATGTACAGTGATTTTATTGAGTAGTTATAATTAAGTTCAATAATAAGACTGTCATGGACATATTCAAGCTACTTTCTTTGAGACATGTATTAGGAGTTTTTATGTTAAAACAAATCGATTTGCTGTAGGTCCAATTGTTATGAGGAATTGTACCTTGCCAATATACGTATATGTGGGTTTGTGTATATAAACATGTATGTACCTTATAGGTCAGTCACATGCAAAATACATGTATTTATTCATGTACAAACTGAACATATACAGTACATAGTAACTATGCCCTAAGCACTGGGGGAATCTAAATGAACAAAACACCCATGGTGCCTTAAAACAGATAATATGTTAATAGTGGGGCCCAGGAAATAGAGACAAGGCAGCTGGTACAGTGGTATGTTGGGGGAAAACAGACCAAAATAATAAGAGAAATCTGGGTGTGGTGGTACGTGCTTATAGTTTCAGCACTTTGTTGGGATAGGCCAGAAGATCAGGAGTTCAAGACTGGCTTGAAGACAAAATATATTTCTGGCCAGTCTGGGCTATATGGGGTGGGGTGAGGATGGGAAGAGAGATGTGGAAGACAGTAAAGATGATGGTAAATTCTAATTTGCCATGTATCAGAAAGGGTCTCACTGATAAGGTGAAATACAATAGGACGCAGGGGCAGGGGACCACCTGTCTGAAAGAGAGGAGAGAAAATCTGGGGAAAAAAGGATTGCAAAAAGGCAGGAAGGCACTGGTGTGGCTATTGAGCTATCTGCATTCATCCCAGGCTACCTCCCCACATCACTCAACACAGAGCTAATTAATTAACGTTTCCCCTTTTCCTTTGAAGGAAAGATGCAGGTACTATAATTGTTTACTATTAATTTAGAGACACAGGTGACTTTCTGAGAAGTGAACATTTTATATTAGTGCAACAAAACAGAAGCTATGATGCCTTTAAAGGTTAATTTTGATTCTTAACACAGAAACTTCCTTTTCACTATTGTGTCTGAAATTCAGACGGACCTGCTTATTGAACCTTCAATGAGAAAACAAATTAAGACCCCAATTTTTTTTCTTCTAACCCTGATTAATATTAGATCTCAGGCAGGTTTCATTAGGAGTAAATTCTCTCTGCTTCTGCATGCTACCCACCAAAACCTTGCAAAGAACGTTTTAAAGAAGAGGAAAATATTTACTCATAATGCAGTTCACCAAGGAGAGTAGAGCTGCTTATGAACATAGGTGAATGTCATGTTGTGGTTTATTTAGTGGCAAGTAAAAGGAGTGGCAGAATAAGACTTTCGATCCCTTGCTGTCACTCTTTTTCTTCTTAGGTTCTATTTTGCTATTAAAACTAAGACCACATCTGCATATTTTTCCTCAATTAATATTGGCACTAAGGAAAGACATCATCTGGGCTCATGGATTGCAGACACAGTCTACCTCAGCAGGGAAGGCATAGAAGAGGAAAAATATGAGGCTGCTAGTTCATATCATGGCGGACTAAGAAGTAGAGTAAGAGGAATGGCAGCATTTAGCTCACTGGGGCTCTCTTTCTTCTCTTTCTCTTCAGTTCAGGACTCCACAGCTGGGATTTGTCTTTGGTTAACACTTTCTGGAAAACTTGCCACATCACAACAAAGGTATGTCACATTAACTTACTACAGACTCACTAATCTATTGAATTGACAATTGAAAGGAATTATCATAGCTTGGACTAGAGTCAGTTCAAGATCAGCCTGAGCAACATTTTAAGACCTGGGCCTAGAGCGGTAAGTACCTGTAACTGTCAACTCTGTTGGACCCCTGGGATTCTGTTGGTGCCATGTACTTTTCTTCTTTATCTATAGTCAAGAGAGGGGCTCCTACTTAATAGGAATTTGCACTGTTATTGGTTCAAAAAGAAATCCCTAGCTCTTGTGATTCAGAGTAAATATAAAATCCTTTGGAAGGCTATGGGAAGAGGCTTTAATGAGCTTGGTAAAGAAGGAGAAGGAAAGGTATTTCTGAGACCAAAATATGTAGGAAATAAATAAGATTAATAAAATTAAGAAGAAACACATAGAGGAAACAAGAGCATGGGAAATCTTGAAAAGTGCATGCTCAAGGAGATGAAAGAAGTCCCACAGCCAGACCTAGTGGCTCACAACTTGAATCTCACCACTTATGGAAGCAGAAGCAGGTGGATGTCTGTGACTTCGTGGCCAGCCTGCTCTACAAAGTGGGCCCAACACAGGCAAGACTGCACAGAGAAACCCTGTCTAGAAACAAAGAAACAACTAAAAAGTTCCAGAGTAGAAAGAAAAGTGTTGAGTGAGCAAGGAGGACAGGATAAACAAGAATGGGGCTTGGGAAGGTCAGATGCGGGTAAAAAGAAGGATGCATCATGTAGGACCATCTTCCAGGTACTCTGACATAAGGACTGGGAAGTTTTGGGCAGTCAAATGAGCTGAGCCGATAGCCACTTTAGAACAATTACAAGAGATTCATAGATCTGCTTGAGAGAGCACTATGATAACAACCCAAGACAAGGGCAGAAACTACGCCACAAAAACAAAGTTTGTTTTCCACTGCCGAACTCTGTATTTACTTAAAAGACCAAGCTGGTAACAGATGGGAGGTGACAGGAAGTCAGCTTGACTTGGGCTACTCTATATAGATTTCTCCTTTATCTTTAAAGCCAATGGGGACTGGATGAGCGATTTTGAACTCTGGATACCCAACAAACTCATCAAGAATGAATTTTGTTCTGATTCATTGGTCAACATATATTTGATGCTGCCTCTCACACCCAGTTGCTTTGCTACAGTGCTTATATTCTATAACACATTGCGTGCTACACATTTTTCAATCATCCAATTTCCTAGATTTCCCTTTTGGTGGACATTACAATCATGGTTGGTAATCTGTTCATGTTGTGATTAGTGTTTTTCAGAGCATCCTGATTGACTCAATCATAGTTGTTCTTCCTTTGATTTTATAATTTTCACTAAGAAGCTAATTTTAAGAAAGATTCTCTTTCTGCAGATAACCTGTTTGTAACTGAGTAAAATCATCCAGTGTTTCAAAGACATTGGCATAATTTTACACCATTTGTTAACTTTTATAATGAGGTATAGAAAACACTCTCAAGCATAGAATGAAAATCACATATTTTAATATCTAGGATGTTTAAACAACATCTTTAGGTATGAACATGAAAACTTTTTTCTATGCACTTATGAGTTACTCATGGTTAAGTTGACATTTCTTTCTGAAATGTCTGTGTTAGCCATAGCAGAGAAGTAGCCACCCTCACATCTCACTTCATACTTCTGACTGGTGACACAGAATGTGTGATTGTGCTGAGGATGGCCTCATATTTTTGTAGTCAGCTGATGGAGGCATCTCATTCTACAGTATGTTGAAGATCAAATTCTATGAAATCCACACTCTTCTGGTCTCCCAGGATTTACAATTTGTATCAGTGAATCAATGGAAGAGTGCAGTAGAAGATGCTCAATCATGTGTCCTTGATCTCCACTGTACTTACTATAAGGATTCATTAAGGCCATAAAAATAAAATGTCTGAAAAGGTAATATTAATATTTATTTTTTATCAACAATGTTATCTACTATCAATAATAAAAGGTTAATAAAATTATCAACCTCTTATCAACAATATTGCCTATTATCAACAATAATAAAAATTTATTTAGACTAGGGATTCTCAACCTGAGGGTCCAGACTCTTTGGCGGTAAAATAACTTTTTCACAGGATCATATAAGACTATTAAAAACATAAATATTTACATTATGATTCATAACAGTAGCACGACTACGGTTATGAAGTACCAGCAAAAACAACTTTATGGCTGGAGGAGGTCGCCACATGTGAGGAACTGTATTAAATGGCCAAGGCATTAGGGAGGCTAAGAGCCACTTATCTAGATGAACTTTTTATGCATCATTATATGTATCTGGCTTGCCAAATCCTTACAGCCTTCAGCGAGTGATCTCTGGTTTCCAGATGGGAGATGAGATAAAAATGTGCCCTAAGGTGTGTTTCTGTACTTTTGAGGGATCATGTCAAAGGGATTTTACATGAATGTCACATGTGCTGCGTTTGAACAAAGTTCAGCACTGCGTCTGTTGTAATAAAAGCTATTAATTGTGGTTTTCCACTTTGTATGCTAAAACATCAATTTTCAATTTCAAGCTTGTTCACATTTGTAAAGGTATAATTTATACCCATTCCACCATACCCCTCTCCTTTCTAAATGGAGCTACATTACAATTTAAATTCATGCAATATTAGATCAGTGGGAAAGTAAAGCCTTTTCTTTCAACTATTAAGCAATGAATACATCTTAGAAACACCATAAATCATGCTTGTCAGAATTTTTAAAAGACTCATTCTGTAGAGTTTCCTTGTCTATTATTTGGAAAGCGCAGACAGGAAACAATATAATTTAGCTGGGCTGCATGCATCTGATTTACATTGGTTGTCTCTTTTTAATCTTGAGTTTCCATGACATGAATACAGTTAGTAAGTTTCAATTTATCTTCAAAACAACTAAACTATGTTGGTGACCTACAGGGTATCAATGGATTTTGTAGCTAAAAAATGCATATTACAAGTTAAAAAGTAACAAACTAGTCATCCATGCATGATGCATAATTCATCACAAAGATATAAGCACCATTACTTTTTCTATTTTTTCATAATTTTCCCCTTAATGCAACAGACAATTCAAGCAAAATACATATTGTGCATGTGTGTGGGGGGGGTGTGGGTGAGTGTGTGTGTGTGTGTGTGTGTGTGTGTGTGTGTGTGTGTGTGTGTGGTCAGCTTACTAATGTGTGATTATTGATTTAAAAATTTAAGAAACAAAACTCTTTAGAGGTACTGGACTTATGAATCCTTTCAATTTCTCCTCACATGCTGAATAATCCCTGCCCTATATCCTCCAAGGAGCTCATTTAGGCTAGGGTATTTGACTTGACTTTAAATGGAGAGGATATCATGTTTAAGTTGTCAGTTAGATTTTTATATGCATAATTTATAGAATGGTACATTATTTAGTGATGTCTAGATTTTAATAATATTGTGCAAATTTAAATGTGTAAATCTAAGATGTTAGAGACTCAAATTCTGTACAATGCAACATGATAATCAACTTAATTTCTTCCAAAACTCCAGTGTGTCTCTATAAATTCTAACAATAGCCTCCAGATAAAACAGAGAGGAAACATTTTAATAAGGAAAATGTGTTACTATGGAGCTGATTATTTTCACCCAGAAAGACAAACCATAAAAATAAAATTGAATGCTTTCAGAGCCAGCACTATTTGAAATATATCTTAGTAAAATGAAAGCAAAACCCTAGAACTTTGGACATGGGATCTCAATCCAGAAACCTCATAATGAAGTGCTTCTCAGTGGACTCTCCACAGAAGACTGATTGAGACAGCTTCATCAGCTTCATGCTTGTGAACATTTTGTATTGAAAGCAAACACATATTTCACAACTAGTTGCTAATCAATGCCAATTAGTTCTTTATCTAGGTGCAGGTGAAATTCGATTTGCAGCAAACTGTTCAGAGAGCTCTTGGTCGTTTATTCACAGTGAAACCAGAACCAGAATATGAATCAACACAGGAAAAACTGAGAAGCAAGCCAGAACGCTGAAGAAACAGACAGGGCAGTGATATGGAAATACAGACCAAGATCTCACGAGATTTTTCTAATCATGGTTGGCTAAACATGAGAGGGCACTTTAACATGTACATATGCCACCCTGACCTTCCTTCAGTCTTCTCATCCTACATTTTTACAGGGAAAAACAGTTCCTTACTAGTAAAATGGCACAACTCAAATCCTCAAATTCTGATCTCACTAAAGTCTGGAGAATTTGACACTTGTAGTTCATTATCACTATGTTTACTCTTTAGGATGCACCTAAAGTTAATCTTTACCAGTCCTTTCTCCTTCCTGGAATTCTATCTTACTTCCAGTCTGTTTGTTTGTTTGTTTCTCATGTGTGTTATCTCACTACCGTGACTCAAAGCTAGCCCATCCTCTAGCTGAAATATAGATTGTAAGTATCCAAATACTTGACATTGGTTGGATTTTTCTCAAACTCCTGTTTTCAATGCTATAGTGATGTCATCTTTTGCACCTTTCCCTTTACATGAGGCCTAATTTTATCCTTCTATATTGCTCTCTAGTGCTGTACCATGTGTTCAATGGCATGTCTATCTAGTACAAGATAATCACTTTAAGCCTAGCAACAACTTGAAAAGAAAGACCATATCCATTTTCATTGCTCTGAAGGGGAGATAAGTACTCAAGATATGTAAAAATTTTCTCATCACTAACTAATATATTCTTCATTAAGCACACAGTACGAGAAAGCAGCATGTCTACCTACAGAGAGTTTAAGTTCCTTTGTTGAGGGTGGTAGTTGTGATGGAAAGACACAGAATAGCAATGCATTTTATGTTACTTAACACAAGACTTTAGTTTTGTGCGGGGTGACAAATATGGATCTATTTGCATTTTTCTACATGTAGACATGCAGTTAATCCAGCACTCTTTGTTGAAGATGCTTTCTTTTTTTTCCATTGTATGCTTTTAGCTTCTTTGTCAAAAAATTAAGTGTCCATAGGTGTGTGCATTTATTTCTGGGTCTTGATTTTATTCCATTGGTCAACCAGCCTATTTCTATGCCCGTGTCATGCTGTTTTTATTACAGTAGCTCTATTGTACAGCTTGAGATCAGGGAAAGAAATTCCTCCAGAAGATCTTTTATTGTAAAGGATTGTTTTAGCTATTCTGGGTTTTTGTTTTTCCATATGAAGTTGAGAATTGATCTTTTAAAGTCTGTAAAGAATTGTGTGGGTATTTTGGTAGGGATTGCATTGAATCTGTAGATTGCTTTGGTAAGTTGGCCATTTTTACTATGTTGATTCTCCAAACCCACAAATATGGAAGGTCTTTCCATCGTCTGATATCTTCTTCAATTTCTTTCTTCAGAGACTTGAGTTTTTTTCATACAAGCCTTTCATTTGCTTGGTTAGAGTTACACAAAGATGCTTTATGTTTTTTGTGGCTATTTTGAGAGGTGTAGTTTCTCTAATTTATTTTTCAGCCCATTTGTAATTTGTATAGAGGAGGGCTACTGATTTTTTTAAGTTGATTTTGTATACAGCCACTTTGCTGAAGGTGTTTATCAGTTTTAAGAGCTCCTTGGTAGAGTTTTTGGAGTCACTTGTGTACATTATCATATCATCCATGAATAGTGATACTTTGACTTTGGAAGCAACCTAGATCTCCCTCAACAGAAGAATAGATAAAGAAACTGTGGTACATTTACATAATGGAATACTATTCAGCTATCAAAAACAAGGAAATCTTGCAAGCAAATGTATGGAACTAGAAAAGATTATCCTGAGTGAGGTAACCCACACCCAAAAAGTGGATATTAGCCCAACATAGAGGCCATCTGAGAAACTCCAACTAGTCAGTGTTTGGGACTCTGGGTGGGTAGGGAGCTGAGAGTTGTATGGAAGAGTTGGGAGGATGGAAGGACCTAGAGGGGTCAGGACGTCCACTGGGATACCACCATGGCCAACAGATCTGGACCAAGGAGGGCCTGCACAAACTGATGCACCCACCAAGGAAAATGTATGCAGAGTACCTAGAACCCCTGTTCAGAAGTAGCTGACGGACAGCTCCTTCTCCATGTGTGTAGGGAAGAGAATGAAAGGGGACTGCCTCGGACATGAACTCTGGTGCCTGTGATTTGATCACTTCCTCTTGGTGGGATAGCCTTGTGGGTACATAGAGGAAAAGGATGCAGGCTGATGAGACCTGATAGCCTGTAATCAGATGGTAGGAAAGGAAACCCCTCCCCCTGTCAGAGTTTAGCGAAGGGGAATAGGGCAGAAGAGGGAGGGAGGGTGGTAACCAGAAAATAATAACAAGGAGATAACAATCAGGATGCAATGTGAATGAATTATAATAAATAAATGCATTTTTTAAATCCAAAATAGAGACAGAGAGAGAGAGAGAGAGAGAGAGAGAGAGAGAGAGAGAGAGAGAGAGAGAGAGAGAGAGAATACATCAGAAAGGGTAATCAATAATCAGAAAAGTGCTTCTGCAAAGGTGACATTTAAGTAGAGATCGGAAACTGAGAGGAGCCATGTGATCACTGGTGTCTGATACAGCATCAGGCACAGAGGCTCTATGGTGCAAGTCAGGCTGCTCCCTCCAGAATAGTAACTTCTTAGGTAAGCCCAGCATGTCATATAGAGCCTGAACTGCCAGTCACGTGTGACCTGACAAGACCTAGAATCTTAGTTAAGTGCTGAACCAACTGTGGAAAGCTGTAAGCAAAAGAAGAACAGCCCTTTACTTTGTACCAAAACAAATGGAAATTGTAGACAGTGGCTTTCATTTAGGTCACACAGAGGGCCTCCTGTCCAGTCTTAGGACTTTTGATACCCATGAGGACTGGAAGCCACTCTCACTCTTATGCAATTGGCAGAGTGCACAGGATTAGAGAGTAAAAGTGGCAAGGGGTAATTAGGTGATCTTACGATGGATCCTTGACTACACGTAGCAAGGCATCATTACCTCAGCTAGCTCTCATCATCTGTGATACTAATAAAAAGTTTCATATGTAACTCTAGGAATAACTTAATTTAATTATGTAGATGAGTTCTCCAGTCATTCTATATGTGCCCAGTACTACACTAAAATTGTAAAGGATTTGAGAATATGATGTCTGGATATAGTGACTTGGGTTTATATTACGCTAACAGTATGGCATACTGGCTTGGATCAAAGGAGCCTCCATCTTTGTTCTGATTCTAGATCCAGCTTCTGAATGAGATGCATACTCAGAGTTTAACACCACTGTACATCTGTTATTTTCTATTGTATAATGTATTGTTTGAAAATGTAATGTCTGAAAACAGAAACAAGCTAATCCATCCAGTAGTGCATTGCCTACCACACCTGTTCACTGACTTAAAGTTACTCAACTATTCAGAAAGAAGAGACTTGGTGCCAGCAATAAGGAGAGCTCCCTGGGAAATAGGTTCAAATTTAAACTACTACTTAAGGCTGTATCATGCAATTTTCTCCAAAAAATTAAAATGCCAAACTGGGTGACGAACATGTAACTGCTTCCTGAGCTCTTTTGTGAAAGCAATAATTACATTTAAAATATTCTGTCATGTTTCTAAGATGCAACCACAACCATGATGGCTTCTATTATCTGCTTGTACTTGCTCATAACATGTGGGAAGCAAAGATCGTGTGCTAGAAGAAACACCTTTTTGCTACATTTTGATCAGTGCCATGCCTGGGAGTTAGAGTCTTCATCTAGCCACAAGTTTAGGTAGCTGAGAGGTTCCACCTTTTGATTTGTTTAAATTATTAATATCCACTCTATCCAACAAGCTTCCTGTCTCTCAGTTACTATCACCAGCTACTGCCTTATACCCTACAAGTTCTTTGTGTTAATGATCATCATAACTTCTTTCTTTAAGGTTATAGAAAAGGGTAGAGAGAGAAGATTTAGGAGGGAAAACCGCAGTGTTAGTAAAACCTGGAGTCAGAATAGCACTGACAAGTATGTACAGCTTGCTTTTTATAAATTAATTTTAAATGTGTACCAATGAACTCTGAACACTGCTTTAGGCTTTGTTCTACTCTGGTTGGCTTCCTGTGATCTGTTCCACTACTCTATCTTCTTGTGAGCTTGATCTAAAGAGTTCCGAAAAAAATGATGCCTCCAACAGAAAGAACCTCGCTATCATCTGTTATTCCCGACAGAGATGCCAAGGTGGCCTGTCAGACCTGCTCACTTTTTTTTGCAAACTCTATTCTTCCTTAGAGGCCTTGAACATAAGTCCCCTGGTCATCTCCAAAAAGAAGAAAACACAGATTGAGAATGGATTGAACACATTTTATTTTTATCACTACTCACCCCAGTTTGCATCTGCTGGTGATGTTTGTCACAGAAATACAAACTCTTTTCACTAAGGAACTGTAACTATGGATTTTGTAGTGCTTAAAGTGAAATTATATTATTGAAAAGAAACGAGCTGTATACTTTTGGCAAATTGATCTTTTCGTTCTTTGGTGTTCTGTCTAAATGATCATGTGAAAATCTCAAGCTTCCTTTTGCTTTCTAGATACCAACTCTGGGAGAAAGTCTACAGTTCTAAGTTAGAATCCACATGGCCATGCCAATCATGCATTTTCATTGTGAGAACTACGAAAGACAGTGTAGGAAATGATCTAATTCTTCCAATAAGTTAAACAGGATAGATGGTATTTGTAATTTAAAGCAACTGACCTAATGTCTGTTGACAATGAAAAGGGTATGATTTTAATTTCACTTAATGAAACAAGTAATCTCTTAACTTTTGGTACATTACACAAATGATTATTTAAAAGTACATGGATTTTGAACCCTCTAGCAACCAAGTGTGTTGTATCTTGTTTTTCACATTCACACCTCCAAGTACACAATGACATCTATTTGAGAATTGAGAGAAATTTCTGAAGCATTACTGAATTCTCCCAGGACAATTTCTATATCTAATGTGCTGATTCTTCAGAGGTCAGTCTTGGAAAATCTTCTCTCTCATTTTCCCTGAGGGAAGCAGTTATTTTTGTTCTATCAATCCTTGAAAATATCGACTGAAAATCCAGTCTCTGACTCGTGCTGAAGAAAGGAATGAAGCTCCCAAAACCTCAATTTTTTTTCATGAAATAATACATTTGAAATGGTATGCATCTCCCAGACAAGAGTACACACACTCCCTTAAATTCGCTTCCTGTCTTTTAAGATCTGAAAATTTAGAATTATGTGTTACAGTTACTTTATTTAATAGACATGTGAGAGGGCGAAATAAACATTTTGCTCTTTCATGTTAAGATATGAGGACATTATGCTCTCTGATATATAGAGCTTTGATTCCCCTTTTCTTTACTGAGGAAGTTAGATAGATTTCATAGTGATATTTCATAAGAGGGCAGATTCAGAATATAGGCAGTCTTGCCTAATAAAATAAAGCACTAACACTGGCAAATTTTATTTTACAAATGAAGTGAAAAGCCTTCGATAATGAGCCAGAACTTTCAAAGTTATAGAAAATGTGCAGAAGAAACCATTAGCATCTAAACTTCTAACCTGTGCAGTGATGGCACAGTGAATGTCTGTTTGCTCCACATTATCAATATGTAATTATGTAATTATTTTAAATTTGGAGATAAAAGTTATGATGCTGCTGACCTGGATTGTCATCATAGTGGAAGAAGAGGGCAGACAATAGGAAGTTTTTCCTTTGACTTCCACAGGAATGCCATGACACACACACACACACACACACACACACACACACACACACACACACACATACACACACACACAAAGTTAGCAAACAGATATGAAAACAAATAGTCTTTTTTACAGGGGGTGAAGAATCTGGAATGTCTAAGGCTAATTCACTATTTCAAACACTTTTTTAAAAATTGATCTTTGCCTATTTTTTATAACTTAGTCACCTTATATCCCGATTGTTATCCCCCCACTCTTGTTTTCCCATTCCCACTCTCCCTCCCCTTCCATCCTCTTCTGCTCCCCCAGACCTCTGACGGGAGAGGTAGGTCTCTTTCCCCACCACAGTCCATTAGGTCACATCAGGATAACCTGCATCCCCTTCCTCTGTGTTCCTGCAAGGCCGCCCTGCCAAGGAGCAGTGATCAAATCATGGTCACCAGAGTGCATGTCAGAGGTTCCAAGGCAGTCCCCTCTCCCCACCCTTCCCCACAAGGGGAATCTGCTACATTTAAGCAGGGGGTCTAGGTTCTCTGATTGCATTGTTGTTCTTGGTTGGTGCATCAGTTTGCACAGGCCCCCAGGGGTCCCAACCTGCCAGCCTGATGATCTCCTTGTGGGGCTTCTGATCCCTCTGGGTCCTTATATTGTGACACTCTTCCATACAATGCTCAGTGTTCTGCCCAGAGTCCAACTTTGAGTCCCAGTATCTGTCCCGATCTCCCGCTGGGTGGTGTCCCTCCCAGGATATTTATTTTGGGTTAATATCCTCGTATAAGCCTGATATTCTTTGGCCATATCGTGGAGGAGGAGGAGGTCTGCTTCAGTCAGAGGTCTAGGGGAGGGGAATAGTGTGAAAAGGGGAGGGAGGATGGCAGAGGGAGGGAGGGTGGAAAAAGGAAGCTGCAAGCTAAGGGATAACATTCAGGCTGTTGTCTGAATATGTGTGTGTGTGTGTGTGTGTGTGTGTGTGTGTGTGTGTGTGTGTGTGTGTATACAGAGAGAGTGAGAATACTTTCTTTCACTGAAAGACCTCTGCCTCATGTAATTTTTATTTTGTTTTATGTACTTTTAATTATTTGTTTGCATGTGTGTCTATATGAAGAGTGGCATGTGTATATGTAGTTGCCTGCAGAGGCCAGAACAGGATGTTGGATACCTCCGAGCTGAGCTGGAGACACAGGCAGTCGTGAGGCACCTGGTGTGGCTGCTGCAACTTACACTTAGGTCTTCTACTAGAGCAGTATGTACTCTTAAGCATAGAGTCATGCCTCTAGCCTGAGCGCCAAGTAGTTTCAAGGGTCGCCAATAAAAAGTTGGGAATACATCAAAACCAAAGCAGAGGCACATTGTAATTTAAATTGTAGTTTTATTTAATAATTTCTGTAAGTGAATTAAAATGGTTCTATTTGTAAGATAACTTTAGTCACAAGGTAGTTAGATGTTTAACTGGGGCTTTCTCAAGGGATGCTCCTGTGTCACTTCTGCATGAGAACTTGAGTTGAGTGGTAGCACGTGGTTTGCAGAATGGTAGTCTCACTGTGAAGGGAGGAAGAAAAACAGCTTTGCCAAGTTTAGTCTCCATTTAGGCACTGAGTAGAGCATACTATGCTTTAACTCTGAGACTTCAGAAAAACAAAGACGGAGAATAAAGACCTTGACCTAGCTCATATATCCCCGTCCCAGAGCATTTCAAGCCTCCTGCCTAGAAGGACTGCTGTTAAACCCACTGGAAAGGAGAGGGAGAGATCCAACAGGTGCATCAGTCTCTGACTAGCACACACATTATTGATATATGAGTATTTTGATTTTTTTTTTACTGTATCTAACTATATACAAGGAAGGAGGGAGACATTAAAGAAAATCATGTCTACATCCTTTGGTTTTATTGTGTCATGGGGGGGGAGCATTTGTGTCATATGTCTTGCTTAGAAATAATTTCAAAATTTCCCTTTTCATATTAAGGGAATTCTTCAGTAATCTGTCATCTACAGTGCTGTTGGTGGCTAATGTTTCTCCAAAATATTGAAATCATTCTTATTCAGAACCAAAGACAATGTTCTTGAAAAATAAAATTTTGAAGTAAATATAGATCTAAGACAAAGAGGTCACCTTCCTAAAAAAATCTTCCAAGAAATAATATTTTTTAAGTCTAATTGAAGGAACTTTAAGAATTTTTGTATAAGTTCTACTTAATGAGTAATTAAGACAGTGGACCACTTTCCCTCCTAAAGAGCACCCACCAGTCTCCACCGCCCAGTGTTGTCTCCATCCCAAAGCCTTTACAGCATAGTGGGACAAAGAAACATGATGAGCTGATGAAGTTCTATGGAATTAAACCTGATCAAAATACCTGCTGCATATACATTCATTATGAAAAACAGCCCTGATTTACATATTAATGCTCTACATTTCAGCATGTGCTCTTTATGTTCACATACAACAAAATGCACTCCGTCACACACATTACCCTTCGTGACTCAGCCATTAAACTAAAATTTGAGAGTGGGAGGAAAAAGGAATTAGAATGAACACAGTTGAGCTCATTGTTCTCTTCAGAGCCCTGGATTTTAAAGCCTCGGCTGTCAATCAAAACAATTCTATTCTTGTCAGTTTGCCTATCATGGATGATGGAGAGCTTAATTTATGGTGAAGCATGCACACCTTTTAAGCCATGTTTTTATAATCATCTCAAGGTAGAAACCTAATACACAGATGTTTAACATCTGTGTGTAGTTTCACTTTAATCTTAGTGATTTTGAGTAGATGAATAAATCTGGAAAGCCATTTTGTGCAGTATACCAATACTGTCCAAGATAATTTACTGTGATGAAAAATTTGACATCTGAGTAGGCCAACACAACAGTGGCTACAGCCACACACGACTTAACACATGGAAGGATGACTAGCAGACTTCTTTTAAATACTGTGTTGATTTACATGTATATAGCCACATACAGTGATGGTGATGCTTTGTATTGTTTATTGTTTCTATTTATAATTACAGAATTTAGTTGCACACCCTTGTAGCATGCCCTCAATAAAACAATAGAAAAGATCCCTTTTGATTCTTTGTAGTCATATGTGTTCATATCCAATATTACATCCTCCATTTCTGGCTTTAATTCCTAAATAATGCTGAGAAAGATCTCAAAATATTTAATACTATATCACTCCTTCAAGATAAGATATCTAACCTCTCCTAAGACCTTCAGGTCATTTGTATTTCATTGGGTTTTTCTCATTCAAAACTTAGGCAATGGACACTGGGGTGTTATCCAAATTGTCTCCATATTTATATCTTTGACTCCTCTTCTCATTGTCTTTCATTTTCAGAAGGGCCATGAAGATCCTGCGATGACAATGTTTAGTTTACAAAGGAGTCCACGGCCGTGTGCTTGGCATTGTCCTGATGCTCATCAGTGGTCCCTGCCATTTTCTTCGGCTCTCTCTATTCACTCCTCTTCTAGACACACCTTTCAAAGCTCACTGCTATGCTTGTGACACCACATTTATCACCTCGACCTCATTTGGTTTTTCATTAATTATCGCCTTCCTTTTGTAGTATCCTCAGTCTTTGTCTATGCACTCATTCCACTGCTGAACAATGATTTGTGGTTTGCTCTGTCAATCTCAGTTTAGATCATCATGTTTGTAGTGATTTGTCTGCTTATTTCCCTTGATACCTCAATCACCTTTCACTAATGTGCTGATCTTCTGATTCCATCTACTTTTCTACTCCACTCTGGCTCATTTTGTACCTTTCAATTATTCATTCTTACATGATATTCTCTATCACTCCATTTGAAATAGTTGAGTATTATGTAAGAACATAAATAAATCAATATATCCTATGGACCAATTCTAGCCAGTTGACAGGGATTATATGATGCATATTTAGTATATAAAATAATTCAGGAACAAAAAGAGACTTGGATATAGCATACTGATTCTCATCACTTCCAAAGTAAAAATTAAAAAAAAAACCTACAAAATGTGAATATTTCTTGGCATGTAGGACTATTGTTTAATTGTTTATAACGTACTATTGGGACTCAACCACTTTTACTAACAGGTTATGCATACCTGTATTGTTATGGTTGGAGAAGTTGCAACAAAGACTTTAGTCTTAAAAGGTGGAAATCAATATTATTGCCTTAAACAAAAGTTTTTAACCTCTGAAAATGATATTTCTTGGCTTTACTTTCTTTAAAAGCCTTCTACTTCAATCGTAACTATTTCCCATCTCTTTTATGCACTGAAGTAGGAATTAACTATTATGAACAATACAATATATCTAACAATATATTAGGAATTCCATTGGCATTATTGTATGAAAGCCTTATCTTTAACTGAAGGTAGAAGTGTATTCTACACATAAAAAAAAACACCGGATCCTGAGCTTTAGTAACTTGCCTATTGTATTACCTGACATCACTGCGTAATTTACGGAACCTGCTTTCTAGAGCATTTCAGGCAATCAATAACCGTGCCCACACCCATGCTCACGGCCTTCTCCAATTGCGATACACCATCCTCAGTTATGCGTCTCTGCTTTTTCATTCACTCCCGAGTTTAAGTCAGGAAATAACTACTAGACACACTTTCTCTGTTATTAATTTTTTTCTCCCACCTTCCAGTTTTCCAGATTACCACTAATCTTTTCAAAGAAGTGCAGTCTAATCCATCTATCTCATATATTTGTAACTCAGCAAGAATCTAGAAAAATGTTCTTTGAGCTCCTATCTTGCCACTCCTGTAGGGCAGAAGACTTCTGTGGGCTCTCATCACCTGAAGAGCAGCTTCTGTACTTCTCTTACGCTGTTTTCCACTATACCTGTCAAACTCTGTAAACTATAAACTATATCTGTTAAACTCTACAAAGAGCAATGATAGCCCAGATTGATCGTTTCTCCTCTTCCCATTTGAAATTTCCTCCTTTTAAAAATCTAATTACTAAAACTTATTGTTTGAATTGGATTTTATTAGTTATCAGCCCAAAAGTGATATTTTCTCATCTTTTCTAGAGTTGACATGCCATTTTGATCCATATATGGAATATGTATTACAAAGCCTTTCTCCTCATCGTGTCATCTCTAGTGGCTTCCTCATGGCAGACATAAGCCAGCTTATGCCAAGCATGGTGGCATATACCCGAAATGCCAAACCTTAGGGCACTGAGACAGAAAAATTACCCCAAGTTTGAGGCCATTATGGACTATCCACTGAGTGCCAAACCAGAGCTATTAGCAATTACTGTGTCAAACAAATAAATAAACAACAACAAAAACATCAGTCATCAATAAACAAACAACTCAGTTAAAATAACAGGCTTACTGAAAAAGGAAGGAAGCCTTTGCAGAAACTTTGGCAATGGAATGGAATGGAAGAATGGGAAAGGCACATTTATTTGCATGAAACAAATTTAATCATCTTGAACCCGTGGGAAGGGTACCAGTTATCGTACACAAATTATCATATGTGAAATGGAAAATCCCTTCATATTTCATGACTTATTTTAGGCACTGAATTTATCAGTTCAACTATAGTGTTATTTATCAGCTTTTATTAAAAATGAAATGAATCAGTTCAGATTTGAGCTGGTTTCAGCTGTATTTTCTGTTATTTGTAGAGTTCTAACTGATTCAATAGTTAAATATTTGTTGAAATGCCAATCACAAATTAACTTTTAAATAAATACAGAATACACCTTTATACAGTATACATTTTTGAACTTAACTGTACCCTATTTTATTGAATGAATAAATATTGAGTGAAGGAAGGGAATAGGATTCCACTCTGTTTTCTTTCTATAGGGCTGTACAAGTAGACACTATAGTGAAACTGTTCATCTTCCAAATGAATCAGAAAAGATGAGGAAGAAGTAAAGAAGAGAGGGGAAAGAAAGGAATAAATAAAGAGAACTTTTGGTGTGCAAATGGTGAGCAGGTTGCAGAGGTCAGTTGTCTGGTACAGAGGCAGCTTCAGAAGTAAAAGCAGATGGTACAACATTGAATTTTTTTTCTCTTGGCCACAAAATTCCTGCTAATTGAAGCAGCAATTGAACAAGCTGCTCTTTCATTCCCTTGGAGGTATTTATGTTTCACTTGGATTTGACTTTCAAACTAAACACTGCCACACCTTCTGCTTTTGGTATAGCAGGATTTCTTCCTTATAGGACTCCTCATAACATGAACAAACAAGTAAATGGGCCTGCCATCATCTCTGAGGTGAGACTGAAGAGAGCTTCTGAGCAGGTAGTATTGACACATTTTTGAATAGAGTGATGCTATCTGAATCACCCCTGGCCTTTCCCTTCAAGCTGGATGCCATGATTTATTTGAGAGAAATAACATGGAGTCAGAAAACCCATTTCTGGGCTTGTTCTTAACTGTTAGAGGATCCTTACACCCTAATAAAGCATCTTTTTATTTTAAATTTCTTTGTTCACAACAGAAGTCTTAAAACCCTGGAATAGAACTGTTACCAGCAGCAATTCTGTCTGTCTTAAGGTGCACATACTGTAGAACACTCACATAGCCATTCTCCCAAGACTGCATTTATTTTTTTCCCTTTCTGTAATTCAGACTTGCATTTCCAGAAATGGAAACACATTAAAATTGCTGTGAAATTTGCCAACCCAGCTTGCCCACATATTTATATCTGTGTCAGGGTACAGTATTGTATTTACCAAGATTAAATTATCTGCTGTCAAAACTCAGTGAAAATCCTGGTGTCCCAAATTATATTTTAGAGATGTAAGCATCTATTTTTCAAAATGAAATCACATATTAAAATACTCAGAGGGTTATATGTACAAAGGAAATAGTCTGAAATATGGAGCACTTCAAGGTGGCATATTCAAAGCTGTTAAGCTCAGGAGAGCATACTGCATGCTGCCTTCCTGAGTTGGAGTTAGTACAAGTGGGTTCACATCTATCCTGCACCACCCATGTTTACACCACCATGAAGCAAGTCATTAATACCTTTCACTCTTATGGTTGGAAAATAGTGCATAAACCAAGATGCACAGAAATGAATGAAAGATACTTTGAAATGCATCATTTTTCAATGTGTCAAAGATTCAAAGAGCTGGTTTTGCTTTCTGGACTCATAGAGTTGTGGAAGTACATTGGAATCTTACAATCATGCTGTCCAACATGTTTATTTTAAAGATAACACTATATCTTCAAACACTTTTAATGACTAGTTAAAGATTAAAAAAATAGGGAAATAAGTTTAACTAGAACTTATGTTTTATAATTTCAGATTATTTTATTTATATACAAGTATTAACAGAACTTTCTACCTTAAGAATCATATGTTGAATACAAATAAGGCACACAGAAAATAAAAAAGAATCATATGTTGATATGAACATTTTTACTTTTAAGGCATATTTTCAAGCAAAGTCCTATTTTATTTTTAGTACACTCTAATGGGTTTCAGAGAAGATATTGGATTATTTGAAACTCAAAATGTTCAAAGCAGAAACATGAGTATCAGCCAGACACAGTATGTTCTATCCATTTCTCAAGCCATCCTCATCATATTTTGACTAAAAGGAATTTTTAAATTTCCCTTAATACTTTTACTTTATTCTTTCCCTTTCCCCCAATTTTCCCTTATCTCCCCTCCCTACTCACACAACTTCATGTTCACATTCTGTTTCTTTTAATAGTGCTATGCACCATATATTTTAAAAAGTAGGACAGAGTAAAATTGATTTTGCTGGAGTCATATTGTAATTCCCAAGAATGTCTGGAAATTCCCAAGAGTATCTCAAAACTAGGATGAGGAAAGCTTATATGAGATTCTTCCATCTCCCAAAGCAATTTGTCTCTTAATAACAATCATAATTACCTTCGACAATACTCAAATCCTAGATACCCTCAGAGGCAATCTGCCTACTTCACACTGAGTATCTGTGGCAAACGCTTCTCAACAATGTGGTGCTAGACATGGCTTACATTCTCCAAATCCATCTGGGACATCCACACATGGGTACCAACTTTCACGTTACTGTATGAATAAAAATTCTTAACTTGTTCCACACAATACTTGTTATAGAAAATGCTATTACCTTTGTTCTTTGTTACCCTTAAGAACTTGAAGAAAACACCATTTATTTAGTCATAGGATATGTGCAAAGCTCACTTATACTGGCTAATTTTCATAGTACTTGAAAGTTCTATGCTGGCTACTAAGGGAGAAAAGGAATCACTAATATTACCTACCAGTGAACTCTGCAAGCTACAATAACTACTGATTGGCTTGGCAAGTCGTGCCCACTGGTACAATGGTAATGAAAACATTATGGGGACAACCAACCACCATCATTCAAGTGAAGAGGCTAGATGTAGAATGAAAAAAAGTACTTTATCAGATATATATATATATATATATGACAGAGTTATTGTCTATAGCATGCAAAAAACCCCTAAAAGACTTAACACTCATACATGCACACACACACACACACAGACACACACACACACACACAAATTCAATAAAAATCAGCGAATGGAAGTAAACAGAATTTTAATTTATTCATTGTACTTTTGTGTGTTTTGCTTACATGTATGTCTATACACCACATGTGTGCTTGTTGTCTACAGAGGTTAGAAGAAAGCATCAGATCCCCTAGAACTGGAGTTACAGATTGTCGTGAACCACTCTGTGGGTTCTGGAAACTGAACCCAGGTCCTCTGCAAGAGCAGCAAGTGCTCTTAAGCACTGAGCCACCTTTCCAGCTTCCAAAACAATTTTAGAAGAAGAAATATTAATGGGTGAGGAATGTTTCAAAGCATGTCCAACAGCCTTAACCATAAGAGAAATGAAGAATAAAGCTATTTTGAAATTTCATATCATCTCAGGCAGAATAGCTATAATCAAGAAAACAAATGACAACAAATGCTGATATGGATAAGGGGAGAGAGGAACATTTATGCATTGTTGGTAGGGATACGAACTGGTGCAGACATCATAAAAGTCTTAAGGTTCCACAGACAGCTAGAAATAGAGGTACCATATGATCCACCACTGAGCATATTCCAAAATGACTCTATGTCCTTCTTCAGAGATACCTGATTACTCATGTTTATTGCTGTTCTATTCACAGTAGCTAGGAAATGAAAACAATCTTGATGCCCACCAAATAATGCCTAAAGAAACTATGGTGCGTATAAACAATGGGACAGTATTTAGTTGTAAAGAAAAATTAAATTACGAAATTCACAGGTAAATTGGCAGAGCTGGAAATAATTCCCTAAAGTGAGAAAAGTCAGACCCAGAAACTATTCAAAATGCCCTAAGCAACCTTTCTGTTTCTTTTCTTTTTTGTTTTTTTTTTATATAGAGCTGCGGATTAAGCCTGGAACTTTGTGCCATGCAAAACACATCCTCCACCACTGCGATCCACCCTCTGTCTGTCACTCTGTTCTTCTGAGCTCATCTTTGCACTTGCACTGTCCCTTTTCTTCTCTGCCATTCCATCCACCAATAACTTACAAGCACCTTTCTCTATGCACAATCAAGAAAGTACCTGGTGTCACATCTTAAAACAAAACAAAACCCTTCTAATGCAAGTCTCATCTAAAGTCTTATCTTTTTTTGTTTATGATCATTTTCAGAGGGAACACAGGAAGATGAAGGAAAAAGAGAGTTATGGTTATCATGAAGCTATATTGTACTGGTATGTGAAATTCTCAAAGCCAATCAATATAATAAACAAAAAATATTCTACTTTATCAGTAATCATGCTGTAGCACTTCTGGGCGCTCTGTTTCCACTGGGTCTTTTTAGATCATGTTTTGCAGAAGAGGTGAGAAAAAGAGTAAAAAAAAGTAAGGGAAGATATCATTTGGTTTTGAAAATCTGCTAACAAGTTCTTAACTACTTACTATAGTTAAGTAAAAACTGTATATAAATATATATATATATATATAGTTATACAGACTCTATGCTTTTTTTCTGAAATATGACAAGGGAAACGTTATCAACTTCCTGGTATCTTGGCTACTAATAAACTTCTGGTCATCAAGAAGCCATGGACACAGTCTTGAAATATTTTCCAGGCTTTGTAATGGCAGCTGCCAAAATTCAATAAAGTTCACTTGAGGATGTTTGCATCTTTGCAGTCATCAAGATAAAATCACCTCCAATTAGGCAGAAGAGAATTTTTTTTTTCTGGAGACCAGTTGTGTGCATCCAAGCAAGAGGATCTTTTAACCCCAATTATCATATACCAACCTATGCGTGGCATCATCTAAAAGTTACAACTAGAAACATCAGAAAAAAGTCTCCAGCCTTTCTACCTGTGGCTTGAGTTTCTAACAACCCAAGAGAAGATTTATCCTCACTGACTTCCATTAGAGTCAGAAGATGTAGAGTATGAAGGCTGAGCTAGCACTTGCCGGAGTGCACAAGGGCCCTGGGATCTTGTTCTTCCTTAACCTACCACATTGTTGGACATGCAGTCTCCAACTGAAAAAGACTACGGGTGGGACTTCATTCTCATAATTCACTCTCACAAAACACAGCAGGCAATCTACTTCACCCTGTCCAGAGACAGGCCTAGGAAAACCTCCCTGATCCCCTGGAACTGGGGTCTGGAGGGAAGACTTCTTATGCGTTGTCTTGAAAATGCTGAGAGAAAACGGCAGGTTAAGCCCTGAGCACAGACACTGCTCTACTGTGTCAGTTTGGAAAGCAGACACCATCTGGCATGTGCACTTCTCACATTAAGAGTGATGTTTGGCAGGTGGTATGCTTCACTAAGGTCATAGCTTGGTTCCTTTTTTTTTTTTTTTCCTCAAATGATAGCAGTGGAAACATCCTCAAATAGCTTAAAAGAAATGGTCCCAAGAACTAATGATGTACAAATGCTTATTAAGTAGTTTGTTAATATTTGGAACAAGAGTTTAATTTATATGTTACATGCAATCTAAAACTAACACAAACAGACGAGGACTCTATTCATTCTTTGCAAATCGATGAGACTAAATTGATCTGGCCAAAAGCTTTGTGATCAAACAACTTAGGGCTCGCAGTTTAAAGTGATGACAGTCCACATAGCAGGGAAGGTGTGCTGAGGCAGCTCCATCCATAGGGGAGCACGAAGGGAAGTAGTAGCTGTTTTTGCCATGGCAGAGGATAAGGTGGACCATGAACAATAGCTAGAGCCTGTCTCCCACTGTCCGTGGCCAGACCTCCTTTTTGGCCGTTGTGTTCATTTCCTCCTAGATCCCTAGTGCTCTAAATAGCTGTCAAACCAGGATAGGCATTGCAATTGTCATCTTTGTAGGGACATTTCATATCCAAGCCATAATAAAGACAATATAAAATATACTTTCTAAAACAGATTGCCAGGTGACTTCTTCTAAGACCACAATGCATTCAGTTGTCACTTTCATTTCGCCACTTAACAACAGACATGTTACTGCTATTTTCAGAATGGAATGTTGCCTCATCTCCTTACAGTAGATTCCCACTGGAGGACTATGCCTATAAGTCAGAAAACCCCTTAGGGTCTGTAGTGGCTAGGATGGGTTCTTATAGCTTACTTTTAAAGGCCACTATTAGTTCTGTAGGATTAATACTTCTTTCTTCATGTCAAAATTGTAATATCTGATATTGCAATGTTGTATAGCTAGGCTATCAGGATGTATGATTGGTAAATGTTTTGACACAGAACCTTTCTGGATGCCCCTACAGGGTCATTATCTTTAGTATGCAGTGGCTAACCATAAGTACAAGATGCTCTGAATCATGTGTACTATACATAACCACTGCTTCGGTCAATTACAAGACTTAGTTATAGAAAGTTAAAGTAAACATAGCTGGGTATATACCACATAACAAAGAATACAGCAATACATTGTTGAAAGCAGTATAGAAACTCAGAAAAAGCATATACCTGGATATATGAAATAGCTGGAATAACTCGATTCTTTTAAGTGCTGCTGTGATATTTATCATTGTATATAGTAATAATTGCTTTATTGTATATTTATAACAATTTAATATATATTTAAAATAATTATTACTGAAAAGTCATTATATTCTAGCTAAGCATTTTCCAGACTTACAATATCACAGATTTAAAGGATTACTATATACTTGCAATTAGCTAAACTTAAGCACTATATTTTCTTTTTTTTTATTAATTTATTCATATTACATCTCAATTGTTAGCCCATCCCTTGTATCCTCCCATTCCTCCCTCCCTCCCATTTTCCCCTTACTCCCTTCCCCTATGTCTGTGACTGAGGGGGACCTCCTCCCCCTGTATATGCTCATAGGGTATCAAGTCTCTTCTTGGTGACTTATTATCTTTCTTCTGAGTGCCATTAGGCCTCCCCATCCAAGGGACATGGTCTGATATGGGGCACCAGAGTTTGAAGCACTATATTTTCATAGCAAGTAATTTAGCAGAGCTTGTTCTTGAACCTATGCTAAATGTGCCAAAGGTCACCTTGAGTCATTTATAGACAGACAGATAAAGGGAGCAAGAGTACATGAGGACGTGAAACATAAACTCCTCTTAAATAATGACCAGGATTTGTTTGGCTTAGGAGCAAGAAAGCAGCTCATTGCAGTCTGGGACTTCATTATAATCAATGGGATCAATCCTCCTGGAAGGAGGATTTAGAAATGTATGGTGATGTACTTCTTAATTGCATAGTCTACAATGAGCACAGGAGAAGAGGGCTTACTACAAAGGAGGATAAAGCAAGGAAGAGGAAGTCAGGTTCCCGATGACAAAGAGATGCTTACAGTAGCCTTGTTGAGAATTGGTGATGGCTTAAAAGTTCCAGGTGCCATTCTATTTCCCTGAAATAAAGGATCTATTATCCTGAAACTAATTCTAATTGGAGTTTTATTTTACTTTCTAAAAGAAGATAGAAAACTAAACCCAAATTGATTGCATACCCAATCTTACGGGATACAGATAGATTTTATTTAAAAATCATAAATATTAGCATAGTGTGATGGGTTTTGGTTATATTTAAAAAATAAAATAGCCTATGAAATGAGGACAAAGGGTATCAGGTGGATGGTAAATAACCAGGTCAGGCTGATAGCAAAGGACTCCTTGAGAAGGAGAATCTTCCACAGGACCACGTGGTCCCTCTGCCCTCCAACTGCCCTGCTGCCTCTCATCTATTTCTTTGCAGAAGGATTTCCCCTTAGGGATCATATTTTTTACATAGAAAAACACATAGTTACAAGTTCCCGTCTTGGTAATCTTTATGTATAAAATATATAATGTTTTTATAGTTGTCCAAGCAAATTATAATTGATTTTGAAATAAACTTAAAGTTGATGCATTGTTGTATTCAAGAAAAAGAATTTATAAACATGTAATGTTATTACCATTATCTTCTGTGCTTTATTAGTTACACATTTTATCATACATTTATGTAGGTTTAGGGAATTCTAACAAGCAGGGAGTCACAGAAATTCTTTATCCTTCAATAGTTGTTCCCTTCCATTTAACAAAATGGTGGACCTTAATTTTTCAATGTAAGTCTATAAAAGATCAGATATTACTTAAAAATTCTTGGAAATTCATGTATTGATAATCCATCCTTATTATTCAAACAAAGTCCTGGTAAGATTTTGCACCCATCTTTCGATGGTTCTCAATTTATAAACTACACAATTCTTAATGGTTAATGAAACAGGAGTGTTCTCTACTTCTCTTGCACTTTTTCTTCCCTCTTTTTCCAGTTAATTTATTTTGGAAGGATGATTTAGGAATGTATGGTGATGTACTTCTTAATGTATTAAAGCAAGAAGTGTATGCTACTGGTCAGTCATATGAACTATCCAACAGGACTGAGTATGCAACACTATAAAAGCTCACCAGTATCAGTTTATAGCAGGATGAATGGCGTTTGTTCTTTTAAGAAGTAGGTGGGAAAGAAAGAAAAACAGTTTGTGTTTCACAAGTGTCTAATGGGAAAAGAATGGAGTTTGTGCATTTTGTCTAAAACTCCCACTCCATGGAAACAAACTATCTGTACAACTTGTTCTGTACTTTTTCTCAACAATTATTTTAAGTATAGTTGTAGGAGAAAGAAATAGGGAAGATGTCACAGAGACATAAAACAGCTTCATATTATTTTGGTCATAGAGAATAAAAATAGGGAAAATGTTATTGTGATTTCCTAAGAACTTATGCGAAACAATGATCATCTATCTGCTCCTGGTTTGATAGGTTCCAGTCATTGTGGTAGCTCTACCAACCACTCAGTGACATACTGCAAAGAACTTAGAGTCATGACATAAAGTGAAAGACCAAACCTCCTGAGTATTTTTGAATTTTATAGAGTTATATCAGCCTCTCTCTGTTCAACCTTCAAGCCAGTGACTTAATGACCTATGGATCATCTATTTGTCTGTGTCTATCCATCCACTCATTCATCTATCATTGTTGTGATACTACGAAGACTTTAAGATGGGACCATATAGTAATAACCTTCATGTATTAGGTTCCAAGAAACAAATAAACTATGTTCAAATCATAGCTGTGTCACTTACTAGCTTCAGGCCCTGGTGAAATTACTTGACCTGTGTTTGTCCTGATTTATATGTATGGATTATGATAGTCCATATTAAATATGTACATCAAGTACAATATATGGAAAGTCTTATATATTTCCCCACTACCACTGTAGATTTTAGCATCTAGATCGTAATATTATGAGTCACATAATAAAGGATGAATCATATTCTACATTTTTCTTCAAATTGCTCTTTTGAAACATGTTATCTGATACAAAATATTGTTGAATTCCAAGTCACAAATCATACCTCAGCAGGTAAAATGAGGCATTATTTACTAAGATGAGAAGTACGGAAAAGAGGTGACCATGAGGAAAGGAGTGCCGAAAGCTGCGGTCACAGCCCACTAAGAGTGAGCTACCTCAGGGGAGTATGCATGCATCACATGCAGGTTTGCACATAAGAATCTAAAAGATAGGCGTCTGCTTGATTCTCAGCAGAGTCTTAGACACAAGCAACACATTTAAGGACAGGTAAATACATGAGGTTGTGTAGATAGGGATGATCAAGTGAAGAGTAGTCCTGAGAAACAGCAACATTTGGAGACAGAGCAGCAGAGAGGTTACATCACATGAGGTGAGGCCAGACACCAAGTGTGTGTGCAACATCGTGGCTGATCTCTGCTTCTAGAAGGAGTCATCAAAACTATGATGAAAGATTAAGATAATAAGTGAAAGGGATGTTAACAGGTTTGAAAGTGTGAAGGCTAATGATCCTCTTAGAGCAGTTTTCACTGAGAACATCTTCAGGAGCCATCTTGGACTGGGTTGCATGGTGAATGTGAATAGATGACTGACATTAGCTTGTATTTCACTTAGAAATACAAAACACGGCTATGAAGGAGATAGGACTTAGTGCCTAAGTTCATTGTAGGCTCAAGATAATATGTTTCTTTTTAAATTGTTTTCAAGATTAGTGTGTTACAATAAGTTATGTTAAATAGTCAAGGGGAAAGAAATAAGTAATAAAAAAAATGGAGTCTCAGTCCATGAAGAGATCAGCACAATGAGACAGTGAAAATGAGAAAAAGGTAGAAGGTGAGTGAGGTGGAGATGGTAGGAGTATGGGGCAGAATGGTTTCTGTCTGCTTTGAACAAGGGAATACCAGCAAATGTGATTTTTCCATTCTGCAAAACAACATGAGTAGACAATTAAGAAAGCAACACCACTATCTGTTTTATTCCAAAACTGAAAAAATAGATTCGAACCTTGAGCCACTCTGCCATAAGAGTCGCATATCTCTTTCTTTATACTCATGGACTAAGTATGTAAAACCAGACTTTCAGCATGCAATTTATCAGCTCTGTTATTGCCTATCTGTGGAGTTGTTTTTCCTTTCATAAAGTTTGTCATTTAGAAATTTAAAAATAATTTTAGTACTTGACTGCTTAATTAAAAAAAGTCCGCCTAAGGCATAAGATAAAGAATTAAACATAAAAGTTAATTTGAAATGGTATTACTATGGATGAAACCCTTTTGAGGAGAGACAATTATTGCCCAGAACATATTCCTCCAGGTCTTTCTAATTCCTCCTCTTCTTCTTCTTTTTTTGTGTGACTTTTAGTGTACTCTATACATTTTTATACAATAACAACACAACCAAATATGTGCAATTAATGTTTTTTCTTGATTAAAAAATGCTTTGTCTTAACTGGCTAAGAATGTAGTATGAAAGTACTTAATTTTAGCCACGGTGTATTCATGTCCTGCCACACAAAAAAATAAATCCACATGAAAGTATTAAAATAATACAGAAAAGAGTTTGAGGCAGAATCGTCTGACTTTAATGTTTTAAAATGCAAGAGAAAACAATGGCCTGTTGGTTACTATATGCCTATTGGAAGCTGCCTCCTCTCAGTATCCCTGTCATTTAGTAAATGTTATTTATCTTTTGAATTATAGCCTCATAGATAAGTCATGGGACTTACGGTTTAATAAAGCTAAATCTTAGTTCAAAATGTAGCTTGACAATTCAAATGACTCGTCTACTAAGTAGGTTGTATTAAACTAACATTGGCTGAGTAGGATGAGACACTTGCCTGAGGAATGACATCAAAGGGGACACTGAAATCTCAGTTATCAAGACAAATGGTTTAATGCAATTCCTTACATTGAAACTATTATTTAAAAAATTAGATGTTAGAGAACATGGGTATAATTGAGTAACAGAACACAAGAATAACAAGTATAGGTGTTGGTTCCATATTTAGTCCAAAAAAATTAAATTACATTAAGAATATAAGATAAAATGGATTTTTATATGATGGACAAAGTACACAATTTATAAATAAATATGGGATCAGTAGCAGAACTGCATTCAACTAAAATGGAGCCTGGTGTAGGAGAAAAACTTAGTAGTGATGTTTTCTTTAGTTTTTGTTATTTTGATTCTGTCGATTATTCCACTAAAATATGATTTATCTTGATTATGAGATTTCATGTTCCTTTAAATTGTGTGGCCAGATGGCTGTCTCACTTGCATTGGCCTTATCTTTGCATTGTTAATTTATGAAGAAACAGCTGTCATCAGGGATCACTGCACCCACAGTTTGCTCCTGCTGCTGCAGCACAAGCAGACTTTCCCTTTGGAAGCTCATCACCTTACACACAAGCACCACCAGTGACAGAGTTCATCCTCAATAGTCTAGGGAACCAAAACAACAATGGGAAACAGGAAACACAACTGACAAGAAGATGAATACCACATATTTCTCTCCAAATTAGGGAATAGTTGCAAATGGCATAGCAGGGGGAAAAGTTAAGGTTTTCAGCTGTTGGAAGTCTGTGTATGTTTCTGGGTATATACTTAACAAATATAGACAGAAAAAAATAGGTTTTCTTCATTGAACTCCTAGAGTGATATAAGAAATGCACCATTAAGGTAAAAAAAATTACTGTATGAAGAGGCTGTATTCAACTGCAAAATAAACCCTCAGTGTATAACATCATGGAAATACTTCTGTTTTTTTTCATCTGTGAAGTTCTCTATTCAATGGGACTGTAAGTGGCATGAAGGAAGGCCCCTGGCTTCTTGGTTGCTTCTCATAGTGTCCTTGCTGAACTAGGTAAATGATATCTTAACCCTTATACAAGCAGAGAATTCTCTCAGTGTTGTTGAATGGCAGAGCTCTCAACTCCAACCAATGAGCAGGAGAAACAGGTAACATTGAGGCGAAGACACTTGTGTCAGTCCTCACCATAGGGGAGGCTTGGTGACCTTTTTTTTTTTCTGAGACAGGTGTTTTCTGTGTAGCCTTGGCTGTCTGAGATTGGTGACCATCTTTAGAAAGAACTTCAGGACCAGGAACAACATCTCCTCTGCTCCCCTTCACTGCTCTGTCAGGAGGTGGGCCCTAAGACAAGCCATCGACTTCCTTCCTTTCCCTATCCTTTCAAATGGACATCAGACAACTTTCATGAACCTTATAGCCTACTTTATAAACTTTAACCTACCCGTTAAGCCTGTGGCTATTATACTATTTTCTATCAGGCTGTATTGGTCCATCCTGCATCAGTGTTACTAAATATAAGAGAGAAACAACTTAAGAGAAAGGGGAGTTACTCTGGCTTATGGTTTCAGCACATGGTAGCTTCGTCTGTGCCTTTGGGCAAAGCATCATGTTGATGAGAACATGTGGGAGAGGAGAGATGGTTATTAAACAGGAAACAGGAGAACAAGAAGGGGACAGAAAACCAAGATATTCCAAAGGTTTTCTCCTAATGATCTGCTTCTTCTAGGCCCCACTTCCTCCAGCTTACAGAACCCTCCAAATGTAGAGGATTTTCTTACTCAAACTGTAGCAAAAATCACTAGTATACCACTTGGAGACATCGTAAGTCCATATGATTTGCAAAAAAAAAAAAAAATTCACCAAGATGTATGGTTATAGAAAACACTTAAAATAATAAAGCAAACATTCAGTGACAAAGGAAGAAGGTTATGTCTTCTGATTTTTGCAGAATAGAATTTTGCAGTCTTACGCAGTGACATCTGCATACTTTTACAGTAAATCATAGTAAATTTATAGTCTATTTAATTTGTTTACTCAATGTCTTTCTCTTGTCTGGCTTAACTTTTATGATTCTTATAATTATTAACACATTAAGCATGTATCTTAATGAAATTAGTTGACATTGTCAAAGTGTACACATCATGTGTGGGACAGGACCATCAATTGCCTAAGCTCAGCTTCCCTTCCTTCCAGCCTCCCTCCCCCCACTGCACCCCCCACATCCCCTGCTTTCTTCCTATTTCTCTGTTCTTTCTATGTCAATACTTGGAAGAAATTTAGCAAAGCAATGGATCTTGACTAACATTTCTTCTTGGGATTTAAAATAAAAACTTTGTGTAAAGAAGTGTAAAGAACAAGTGATCTCCTTTTCACTTCTTATGTATTGTATATTTTTACTCTTTTTAAAACTATGCACTATTTTAAAATCAGATAGAAATATGCTAAATCTTCCAGTAATTGGAACCTATATATTTATTTTATGACCAAGTCTCATAGTGACTTATCTAATTTGAAGCAAAATGTCAAAACTATGTACAAAATCAATATAACTCAAACTTATGAATAACAATTATGTTATTCCCTTATTAAAATTATTGTCTGTTTGTCATTAGAGTTTATTTAAATCTCACAACTGTTTTCCCAGAAGGTTAGATGATCCTTCAAACATCCATGTTAATAGGCTTAGAGTATTATATTTTGATTTTTAATGAATTTATTTATAAATTCTGACCATTTTTTTGTCCTGTGTCAAGTTTAAAAAGCCCAGGGAGAGAGTGCCCAAAATAAAATAGACATCTGAATATCTAAAGTGGGCACTGTTTACCTCTATTATTTTCTGTATTTTTGATCCACTTAGCTAATGCTCATCTTTGTGGATGATGGAAAATATGTAGTGAGATTTAAAAATACAAGGCAATGAGAAGGAAAGCATTATATAGCTACAGACACCTTTAGAGTGGCCTAACTCTATTGTCTTTCCTGGGTTATGCCTTTTTACAATTGAAATAGAAATCAAGCCACAAATGAAATAGAAAAGTTCACTAATTTCCATTCACCAATGATAGCAGAAGCTCCCCATGGGTTATTAAGTCTGAGAGATGTGTGAACAAACATGATAATAAGCAAGTAAAGTGTATCATAAAATATACTGTGTTCGTTTATTGTGACAACTGGGGTGTAATTATGGTACGAAATGCACTGCACTTTAGTCAGTGAAAGTAATAAAACCCAAGCACCAGGAGACCTTTTTCAACTCTGTGCTATTAAACTACTTTGAGTAGAAGGGGAACAGTCTAAAAATATGGGAGGAGTGCTTACTTTCATAGATTAGTGAAGCAGGGGTTGGCCAGACTCTCTTGTCGCCTAATAAATAATACCTCTCTGTTCTTTTGTTTTTGGTTGTAGGTATAGCACTAAAGGACATTTCCCTCTGCTCCTAGGTAATTATAACTTCCAAATTGGTGTGGTTCATCTAGGCTATTCATCTCTGCTTTTCTCTTCAATTAAGGAAACAAAAGAGGAGGGGCAAACCCTTGTATACAGAGTTCCTCTACAACTGCTGCCAGGAGAAAACTTGTAGAAAGATAAGGAAACAAAGGGACCGGAGAAGATAAAGCTGCAAGGTGCTGAGTGGCTGTAACGATTAAGGCATTAATGGAAATCACTAAGGAAGTACAAGAAATGTGTGATTTCAGATTAGGAAACCCTTGGTTTCCCAGAGTGAACTGCTTTTTTAAAAGGGGGAACTAATTGAATTTTATGGCATTTTTAAAGAAAATTAAAATGCATATATTTTACTACCCTAATAGTTTTATTGCTACTGTGAGAGTTATGAGCACTGATACATCAAGAAGCATATGCGCCAATTCACTAAAGAGCACCAGAGTGGATTAGCACAGTTTCCTTTTGTGTCTTGGCAGCGGAGGACAATCACCATCATAATTACAGGACTGGAGCCACCTGCCGACTTTGTGAACAGAACTACGTGGCTCCAAATAAAATAAGAGCAATTCTGACATTAAAAAGAAAATGAGTGTTAAGCTAAACGGGACTCCAAGGACACCCTACTAATGCTAGTTTTTTTTTTTTTTTTTTTTTTTTTTTTTCCTGAGCTCCGAATGACTGGGTCTTACCTTAGCTTTTATTACTGGCCTAGAAAGAAGCAAAGTCTGCCAAGACCTTTGTGCTTAAACTAGGTTATCTAATGATATGCCCACATTCTGTGCTGCTCGTAAGAGGGCTGCTGAATCCATGCTTCTATGGCCAGATTCCCACTCCCAGAATTTAGAGGTAGTCCAGTGCACAGGAGCTGAGATGAGGGAGTGGCTTGCCTGGAACTGTGGCCTTGGTGCACCTTTAACTTGTTAAACCACGGGAGACTATTAAGCATCACAAAACAGATGAAGTTAGGAAGGTGAATCTGTAAGGAATATTCTGAATTAAGAATTCAAATGTGCTGAATAAGTTTATACACAAGAACATAATATTTTTCTCTGAATTCCAGTAACTAGCAATATCCATGAGAAGTCTAACCTGGGTTCAAGACCACTTAGTCAGCCTTTGTTTCCCCTGCCTACACGCTTCTGTTAGAGCAGTGTTTCCTGTAGTTTAGTACGCACATGAACCATCTGGGATCTTGTTAAATGCTTCTCCAGACTCAGGAGGTATAGAGGGCAGGGAAAGGGAAGAAAAGTCTGCATCTTTAATGAGGTTGCAGGTGCTGCTGATGCAGCTGGTCCTCCAACCACAGTTTGAAATGCAAAATATTAGAGCACTTCTTTAATTATCTCATAATTATGTAACATAGGTCAGTCATTTTTTTCTCTTGTCCATGTTCTTTTTAAAAGCAGAGTAAGGGCAAAATTCCCATCGATGCAAACAAAAAAATATGTTGCAACTTTGACGGCAAACTAGGCTCTTGATGTGTGTTAAGCTGTATCTGTAAGATAACCCCAAGAGAAATGTAACTGTGGTCCCATTTGCTGATCTAGAAGCCAAGTCCCAGACCAGCTAGTAGGTATGTCCACATGGGAAACAAGTAAAAGTCAAAACAAAGTGCAATTCAGGATTTGCTTCTAGAGTCTGTTCTGTTTCTACTGTCCCCAACGTCTCTCCTTGTCTATTTCTACGTGCACAGAACCTACCACGGCCCTTTAGGCTATGGATTATGCTCAAATGATGTGCTGAGATCTAGGAAGACTTTATAGAGTCACCTTTGCTCAGTCCCTTGTGGAGAATGTTCTCTCTCCTTCTCTCTATCCAATTAAAGCTACATTGCTCTGGCTGCTTCCACTCACTGCCCACAATTTTGTCTTTCCTCTTCTGATGACATGAATAGTGATCACTTCTAGCACACAAAAAGCAATTGTTAATAGTTATACTGTGAGTAATATATTTAACTCATCACAGGAATGCTTAGTGAGCATATTTTAAGCTCCAGACAAGGTTGCAAGCATTTGTAAGAGGACACGAGGCAAGACCTACAAACTTCCTTCTGGCCTCCGATTGGGGAGCATTTTCCTAAGCAAAATGAAAACTAATGTTGGGTACAATCATTTTTCCTTCAGCATTGTTTACTTTGTTTTAGAGTCAATACTATTCAATTGATAATTCTTTCAAGTTTGGAGTATTTATCATGCCAGAATGTTCACAGGTACAGACAAGCCCTGTGCATGGGCATATATACATTCTCATGATTGTGTCTTAGAAGACAGAATGCTGCTTGCATGCTGGTCCTCATTTCCCTCCAACAGTGTCTTAGCTCAGAGGCAGAACTATCAAAGTCACACCCAGTGTGAGCATCAGCTGGAAAGACAGAACTTGCCATATTAAATCATAGTACTTTCTAGCACAATAAATTTGTATTTGCGAATGTTAGAGCACCCGGCTGCGTAGATAACTAGACAAGCCAGCCCCACTGACACAGACTATCTTTTTTCACTAAGCTCAAACATATACAATAGAGAACTGCCTTCCAAACAAGAGAAAAGGTGAAACTGTCCAGCTAGGAAAAAGTCCATGCTGATGACCTATTTCATGATTTTCTTTTCTTTAAGGCCATCTCAATCTTGTACCATCTTAAGTGGTCCTAGAGCATTGAGAACACCTCATGTTCTCCTCTGCTGGATGAAATGTAAAAACTTCTGCTCATCCATTAAAGCTGTGCAATGGTTGAGGGAGGTTGTGGGCTTTGTAAAGTTTCATTAGCCGCCAGTTCCTCTGTTATCAGACATGACCAAGATGCAGATCTGGGGGTGAACGATTTAGAACAAAATGTAGGACCAGGATCCAGTTCTTCATCTTTTGTTAATTTGTGTGTTGAAGAAATATATAGTAATAATCTTGTCAAAATGTATACAGTGATACATTTAATGATGTAATCTTGGAGTTCTAACCCTTATGAGCATGAGAACAGGGGAACATTGCCTTACCTTAGATAGACGTTTTTGTCAAATGGCCATTGTAGTTATTAACACAAAAATTAGGAAAAAAATCAATGTAACAACATAGCACATAGTAGGGATTCAGTTAGCAATACTATTCCTGCTCATGTGAATAATTTTATATATACATATATAGTTATTTTACATCTTTCACTCATCAAAATGTTGTATAAGTACTGATAGTAATTACACTTTTAATAGCTAAATAAGTACACAGGAACACTCCCTACACTCACAAAGATTTTCAACTTCAACCTAATTTGATGTGAATTCATATCTGAAAGAGGCTATAAATAAATAGCTTTACAACAAGAAAAAAACAAGGAGTGCAAGTCTTTTCTCTGTGTCTCAAGATTAATGTAAATTTCCTTTCTGAACAGAGAAAACATCTCATTAATCAGATTTCATTTTCTACTTTCACTCTTTATAAAGTAGTGGGCAGAGAAGATCTTTAGCTCTAATATAGTTCCAGATTAATGTGGTGTGACTGAGCTATAAGTTGAACCTAGAAAGACCTCAAATATGGGTAAAAATATATGTGAAAGCTGTGGAAAGAGAAAGTTCAAAAGGAATGCAATGATGCCGAATCCAGACCCCAGATCTCTGCAGACTGGGAAAAAAAAAAAGAAGGCAAACTACAACTCCTTTTTCAAAATAAATAAAGAAACTGAAGCCAGCAAAGCTCAAGGGACCATCTCAGTGTCTCATAATGGGGTCTTGGATAAATAATTTCAACATATAGATTATATATTATTTTTAAACATGAAGAACAAATATAATGCTGCTAGATATTTGCTAACAAGCAGGCAACTTGCCATTAAACTTGAGTCATTTATTTTGTAGGTGGCGAGGTTATATGAAGATGGAGAGTGGTTTAGGTAGCAAACAAGGATTGTTTGTCATGGATATTTCCTCTATGAACAGCAGGTTTGATGTTTCATCTGACCAATGGTTTTTTGAGATTACAATTTGCTTTTCCAACCTAATCAAATAATTTGAATATTATTCCAAAGAACAAAGATGATAAGAATTAAGGGGTGTGTATTTGGATTCAGTCATTCTCCCCACATGCTGGAGAGGGATTTTATTTTTACACCATGAATAGTTTGAGTGTGAACTTCAGACACTATCATGACTGTCTTCCAACTGAGGGAGCTGAAAACCAAAATAAAAATGTGTTTGTGTGTGTGTGTGTGTGTGTGTGTGTGTGTGTGAAATTAGCATTATAAAATAGACAAGATTGTATTTAAACCTCTACAAAAAAAACTTTTACTTAAAAAATGTTCTTAGAGAAATTCTTTAGCACATAAAGTCAGTTGTTTTATGGAAGCACGTAACTAGAGGATCTAGAGAAAGCCTTCGCACTGAAGGAGTGAGAGTGACCTGGAGTCTCTTACAGCACAGAGGTAATGCCAACTGCCAAGGTCAGGATGGCTGAAGTTAGCCTGACACCACACATTTGCTGCTGATTTAAAGGTTCTATTAGCATTGCCAACCACAGACTGGGAACTACTAGTGGCAATAAAATTCTTCATTTAGTTGGCTCCTTTTGACGTAGGCAGATACATTTATTTTCTTGCAGTTTATTTTTAATTGTCTTGGTTTTTTTTCAGTCCCTTTAACACTCCAGAATGTTCTGTTTCTAATACCTTCACCATGGTTTTGGCAAAGAGGTAACTGTGTGTGTAGAGAGAAAGACAGAAGGGAGCCTTCCTGGTAAGATCATTTCTGAGATGTTCTCTGATAATGAAGTAACTGGACAGAGTGAGCCTTGTGATCTTGACACAAGTTCTTATAAAAAAGCTACTGTCAGCATAGTTAATGGATAAAGGAAAAATAGTCATATTTTTAACTCTATCTATACAACACCAATTGTTCATATTGTTCTTTTATAACTGCTGTAGAGGGAATGTTCTTGGTAAACCACCAAGGCTACTAGATCACAACACACAAATGACACATTTTTATGAGACAAATCTGATTCCTCCAGAAAGATTGTGGTATTTTCAGAAAAATATTATACTAGCAACAGTCATAGGGGAGGGGAATAAGGGGAAAATGAAAGGGAGGGAAGAATGGGAGGATACAAGGGATGGGATAACCATTGAGATGTAAGGCAGGTGACACTGTCAAGAGAACAAAGCGACAGCCTACAGACTGGGAAAAGATCTTCACCAACCCTACATCTGACAAAGGTCTAATATCCAAAATATATAAAGAACTCAAGAAATTAAACACTACCAAACCAAATAACCCAATAGAGAAATGGGGCTCAGAACTAAACAGAGAATTCTCAACAGAGGAATATCAAATGGTGGAGAAACACTTAAAGAAATGCTCGACCTCCTTAGTCATCAGAGAAGTGCAAATCAAAATGACACTGAGATTCCATCTTACACCCATCAGAATGGCTAAGATCAATAACTCAACTGACACCACATGCTGGCGAGGATGTGGAGAGAGAGGAACACTCCTTCATTGCTGGTGGGAATGCAAACTAGTACAACCACTTTGGAAATCTATCTGGCGCTTTCTCAGAAAAATGGGACTAGGGCTTCCTCAAGACCCAGCTATTCCACTCCTTGGAATATACCCAGAAGATGCACTACCACACAACAGGGACATATGCTCAACCATGTTCATAGCTGCCTTATTCATAATAGCCAGAACATGGAAACAACCTACGTGTCCCTCAGTAGAAGAATGGATAAAGAAACTGTGGTATATTTACACTATGGAATACTACTCAGCTATTAAAAACAAGGAATTTCCAAAATTTGTGGACAAATGGATTGAACTAGAAATTATCATAATGAGTGAGTTCACCCAGAAGCAAAAAGAGTCAAATGGTATATACTCACTTATATCAAGACACTAGTCCAAGGGATACGCCCCCATGAAAAACTTTACCTACCAGGAAAGTGGATCAGAGGGGAGAAAATCCTATTGAGACTTTAGGGGTGAGAAGCCTGGGGGAATGAGGAAATAGAAGGATCCAGAGGGTCCTGGAAAACTACAGGCCGGTCTGGGCCCTGGGGTCCTCCTCAAACTATGGCACCAGCCAAGGAAAATATAGGCAGTAAACTTCAAACCCCTACCCAGTCTAGCCGATGGACAGGACATTCTCCACCGTTAAGTGGAGAAGGGGATCTGACTTTCACACAAACTCTGGTGCCCCATATCGGACCATGTCCCTTGGATGGGGAGGCCTGGTGGCACTCAGAGGAAAGATAATAAGTCACCAAGAAGAGACTTGATACCCTAGGAGCATATACAGGGGGAGGAGGTCCCCCTCAGTCACAGACATAGGGGAAGGGAGTAGAGGAGGAAGCGGGAGGGAGGAAAGAAAGGGAGGATACAAGGGATGGGCTAACAATGGAGATGTAATATGAATAAATTAATTAAAAAAATTTAAAAAAAGGAAAAAATTAATTAAATAAAAAAAATCCTTAAAAAAAAAAAAAGATCCTTGAAAAAAAATATTACACTACTGGGAACATTTACATCTCAAACAATAAAGGCCAAACAGACAGTATAGCATTTTACAGTAATGATCTCATTCCTGCAGGTAACGCCAGTTAATGTGCAAAGAGCAAAGGAACAAAGATGGCTTCCTTGAAGTGGCAGACAGTACTAGCATTTATCAAGTCTAACAGGATACTATAAAAAGCATGCCTCCAAAGAAACTGAAAAAAATAGAAACTGATGGTCATTTAATAATCTATCACCTCCGTGAATGTATGCTTACATACAGAGAGACAGACAGACAGACACATACACACACACACACACACACATACACACACATACTCAGACATACATCTGTTACTCAAAGCACTTTCTAGTTACATAAAACTCTAATATTACTGGAGTAAGAAATAAAGGTAATAAAAATGCATTTATAATAATGTGATTAAAAACATAATAAATTACCCCTGCCAAATGTTATATGATATATATGAATATATTCATATGTAATTTATTATGTTTATGTTATCTATATGTAACTTATGTTTTATCACATTATTATAATTATTGTGATACATATCTATATATTACCATAGGTATATATATTTCTTATACATATATATATTTAAATGAGTTTTAGGAATGAAATGGGCCTGTATGAAAGCACACACACACATGGAAACACACACACATACACAAGTAGAGTCACTTAATTGAGACAGACTTTGAAACATAAATCTTCTATTATTAGTAAGAATCTAATATGTACTAAACACCGTAAGAAACAATACCCAAAATGGAAGAATGTGATGTGAAATGTAAAATAAAGACACATACACATAGATACCTTTAGACAGTAAGGGCTTGGCACCAAAGGAAAATAAACCACCGAATAAGAGATATTGTAGTTGAACTTTATCTGAGACAGTCATCTGCACAGCCTGCATGTTCTGAGGCAGAGTGGAAGTAGAAGAGGAAGCCAGTCAAGAAGAGGATGCAACTTGGGAGAGATGAAGCACAGAAGGCATCAGTGACTACACTAAGGCACGTGTATGTACCCTGTTTCAGAATTTATAAGGAATTGCACACACCATATGCAAAAGAGAGCCTGTTGCATAAAATTGTGAAGGACTTCTTTGTTGAAAGAAAGGATGAAAGGTAGCTGGGGGAATGAATATCAGTGAAAGCTCCTGACAACTTTACTATAAGATTTGGAGGCAAATGAGGAGAGGATTTTCATGGTGACCTTAAAACCAAGAATGACAGCGAGTACCACAGTTCAGTTCTGCTTGGCTTTACATCACCAGAGCTTGCAGGGATGCAGCCAAGGGGGTTATGATCAGTGCAATTTTGTTCGTAGGTGGTGAATTTCTGAGTCTATAGTCACAGCTCACACAGTAGCCTTTCACACTACAGCCCACAGATCAGTGTGAATTTCATGGGATTAGTTTCAGGAGCCTTAGGTTTTATCTATAGTACTTTAACAACACCGATGATGCTTCCAAGGTTTTGATTTGCAGAATTATTGTCACTGTCAATAAAATGGATGTGCCTGACACACCAAATCCAGTTTAATTACTCCTGTGATGTCTCTTGTGGCTGAGAGGAGATGGCAGTTCCTTAACACTTTTCTGTTTTTAATTTAGTGAAATTGAGTGTTTCCCCAGAATAGGGCCTAGGAGAGCCGATCATGATGAATGGCATCAAAAATGAACCCCACTGCTACAGAAGCACCACTTGGTTCCAGTGATACTACAATGTCTGCATAAACTTGAATGTTTGGTCCAGATTCCATCAGGTTAGGAATTCAAGCCACTGTTAAGAACTGGCTGAAAGATATGCTAGGGCTTAAGCAACTGTGATTTAGAGAAGTTTCACAAATGAAATAACCTACTTTACACAGCAGCAGAATTTACAGTATCAACAGTGTCCCAGCCACTGCAATCCAAAGCTAAGAACAGGAAAACTTGCAAATATCGGAACACACAGAAACTGCTCAAGTGAAGAAAGCAAGCAAAATGTCCTCTTCATTTTCTGCTGCACATCCCATCTGTTTTTTTTTTCTTTAAAGGGTCATATGTTATATATTTATAAGAAGCATTCACACATACTCAAACACAGTCTCCTGCAAATGCAGCCTTCATATTCAAAACCCATTTTTTCAAACCATCTTTCTATTTTGGCTGATCCTTTCATGAAATTTATTCCATTTAAAACTATTTCAAGCAAGGAAATACCTTTGTACCTTACTGTCTTACCAAATTCTTGGAAGGTTTAGCCTCAAATTTTATAGGTAATTTTCTGATAGATGTAAAATTAGATCATTAGAGTCATTAAAATCACGCATTCCAAAAGACCCAGACATAACAAGACATCTTGTATATATTTTGTGTTGCTGCTGAATGCTGCCCCTGAGGTAAAAACACATTAAGCAGAGGGCCAAAGAGATGGCTGTGGTTCCTCCCTATTAAAAGAGTCTACACATTTCAATTGCGACAGTAAATCTCATTAAGAGCATGGAATGATTTGTTCAGAGAAGGAAAAAGGATTGTAAGACAGGCACATTTTTCCCACAGGTGTTTTTCCCCTTAAGTTGTGAATTATTCCTTAATGCAAGCACAACATTATTTTTACTGTGTCCTTTTCCTGGACTACACACATTCCCTGACAGCCTTTGTCCTCATCTCTACAAGTCTTTCCTATTAATCTTGTAGTAAAATTTCATGTTATGGGCTTCACAGATTCTCTTATGCTTTTCTTGTATTTTTCTAAAGAATTGCAGAGATCATACTGTAAACTCTGACTTTATTTACCATTTTCTGCATCACCTGGATAAAGAAAAAGCTGAGATGCCATTAAAATAACCAATGACTTACTTATTGATTTTCATAATACTGAATGTTAGCTGTCCAACTCCTATTGAAAAATTTCATTTAAACAAAATAAATTTTGGAAATATTTTGCCTGATTATTTCATCAAATGTTCAATTATTATTTCTGAAGGTCTGTCACAAAAAAAATCACAGAAAATTTACATCTCTCTTTCATAATCAGTGTCTTTTATGAAAGAGTTGGAAATGAATGGCAGCTGCCTCTGACAGCTCACTCTGAGTTCTTAGCTGCGTTTAGAAGTAGCACTGGAACAGCTGAGGGTGTGAGCACATTTCATGCAGCTTAAGGGTTAGAATTAGAATATGAGGACAAGTCAGAGAAACCTTAGAGTATTTGTAGTGTTAATTCCACTTGATATTAACTTCTGTGGAAATTTGGGTGTTGTAGGGTTTATACAGTATTGACACTGCATGGATACATCTTTGGAAAAAACAGTTATGCAAAGTAGAGGACAGGTTGAAGATAGATGCTGACTAGATATTGCATACCCAAAACGGTTCTTAAAGTATCCACTCCTATGTATTCTTATTTTAAAATTAATAAAAATGAGATATTTTGATTATTCAATATATAATGTTCATAAAGGATGAGAAGCAGACACTGTCATCCATATTAATTGGGTTATAACATGAAAAGATATTGATATGAGCTACACAAATATTTGTAGTTCTTATGCCATAAGAGGGCATATCTGTGATGACATAGGATGTAAACCACCTCTGCTTCAACCAGGACTTCCTTCCAAACCCAAGGAGTATTCCTTCAAAATAAAGAATCCCGGAAACCTAAACTAGTTATGCTTCACTGCATAGTCCTTTAAAATATAAATTGTTTAATTCCCTAAACCAGGAGAAGTGTTTAAATAATGTAGTCTCTTCACATACTTTCTTGATTAACAGATGGATATTAAGTTATTTATTAGTTACAGTCATTTAGTAGGAAACAAGATTCTGAAAAGACATCACTGTTGATCATTTGTTCATAGAGGCATTCAGTGTGTAATTATAAGGGAAGTAACATTCATTTTGAAAGTAAAAATAAACTAAAAGTCTAACTTCTTGAAGCATAGCACAGAAATTTCTTGCAAAAATCATGTCGTAATTTGAACTATGCATCTGGACATAGTGATAGTCCTGAGCAAAGTGCACTCACATGGACGGAGACTGTAGTTATGAATCTCTTAGAAATGGTACCTTTGAAATGGGAACCATTGTTATTGTTTAAAGACAGTTATCCAGGCGACTGGCAAACTAACTTAGTGCTACCTTGGTTGGCTGGGATCTGGTGGGATCTGGTAGCATTACTACAGAAATGCAAATGTGGAAGGCCACCCCATACTTAGGTAAACTCTACAAGGAACAGTGCTAATATAAGAGCCAATAGAATGTCAATCACGTCAGAAAACTTAGTGAATAATAATAGGAAAGGACATAGGTAAAGAAAACATTTAATGTAAGGCTTCTGTGGCCACATGATACTTAAAAGGCTGCTGAAAGTTATAGAACACACAACTACTGTGTAGTGCAAGGAGCTAAACCCAGTTATTCATTCAACAATAATTTTGGGAGTTTTTTTGTGTGCTTATTTTTTATTATATGCATATAGCATTTTTTTGAACTTGGTATGACCAGTATTATAATCTTTTGTATTTTATCTTGAGGCAAGACTGACCCTGTTTCCCATGGTGATCTCACTTATCCAAGGTGATATCAGTACGTATTGCTTTTGAGAAGCTTTAAATAGCTTAATGGCAGCACTTAGAAATGTATGGATAACTAAAGGTTAATGAGACATACCACATTCACAATGACGATCTGACTTTAAAAATGGCTATGGAGAAATATTACTCAGTCCTAAATAACAACAAATCCTTTCACAGCTTACTATCCTTAGCATTTTAAATGGGAGACGCATACTGCTTACATCGAAGTTATTTCTATGTGTGTTAGGATTCACTTCCATTAGTTCAGATACAGAGGCTCAGACCTTAGATATTGGATTCCTTTTTCAAACATCCAAAAGAATCAAGAAACAAAGCTTATGATTATTTCTAAATGTCACGGTAAAAAGACTGAGTCAAATGTATTTTAGCCTTGTTTCAGCGAATATTTGTAACTCAAGCACAAATGATGCACTAAATTCCTCTCCAAAAAAAATTTCCTTTGGCAAAGTTCAGCATTTTGAAAATAGTCATTTAATAGCCAAGCCCACCAGCTCCTCATGCCCACACCCTCCACAGTCCCACCCCATCCTCAAGCCATAGTACCAAACAACAGTGTGATGTATTACTCCCTTATGGGAAAAGACATGCTTGAAGCTGAACTGTAATTTGGCACACTATGCTTCCATACTAATGTAATGTGACAATGTTATTATGTTTGCTATTTTCCCTGTGATCATAGCTATATTCATCTTCTCGACCCTGACATTAAGTTAGCTAATATGGTTACATTTTAAGCCGTGACACTGGGTGTAAGCAGAAAGAGATAACAGTGCTTTCATGAAGATGAGCATGCATGGACATGTGAATAGGCAGTATACAGATGGTCATTATGTATGAATGTATTATATATTCATTACAGAATGAAAAAGAAAACCTTCTAACATACACTTAGAACTTAGTGAACTCATGGAAAATAGTTCATCAAAGAAAACGTTTACAGCTATTTGCTACTTAAAGCAATGTGAGGTAGGGTGGCACACTATTTCCCTCACACCTCAAACGAAGCAATGCTAATAGTCAGTCCAGGACCACAAATATATTTCCATGGAATGAAACATTTTAAACAGAGATCAAACAGGCGACTACATACATTTATTCAAGCAGATACAGCGAGAAGGATGCACCTTAGGTGGGATGGAAACATTCAGCAGGGGGAGAAATTAGCATGTGCAATGGTGAGGAAATTGGAAACTGTAATGTGGAGGACGCCATGAGCAAGGAAATTACCAGTAACATGCCATATGGACAGTGTTCTGAAATGTCTAAGTGTGGAAATGAAGGCTACATCAGACTGCGGAGGTTTATTAGCTCCAGACTAATGACTCTAGAGCTGTGTTGGCCATTGAAGATGCACTAGAAGCCTCTCAGGAGGCACAAATATTCAGTTACCGTTGCCTTGGACATTCCTGACGTGACCAGTTACCTACATGCTATACAAACCACAAATTTTGGAAGATTTTAAAATAAAAAGAATATTGTTCCTGGGAGAATAATATATACCATTTTAGAGAGATAAACCAAACATAACTTTTATAGTAGAGGGTAATTATAATATTATAGTGCAGAATCCTATAGAGATTCAGAGGGGTAAAAAATCAATGACATAGGGCTGGAGAGATGGCTCAGTGGTTAAGAGCACTGTCTGCTCTTACAAAGGACCCGGATTCTATTCCCAGCACCCACATGACAGCTCACAACTGTCTGTAATTCCAGTTATAAGAGATCTAACACTCTTACCCCCATGCCAATGCACATAAAATAAAATAAATTAAATTAAAGGAAAAGAATCAATGAGGAGATGTTGGTGATGTTTAAACCAGGAAGAATAAAAGTAGGAGAGAAACAATATGCATCGGAGAAGGGAGAAATGGGAAGTGAGCAGCAAAGGAAATATTTCTACAAACAAGCAAAAAAAAAAAAAAAAAAAGAAAAAGAAAAAAGAAAAAAGAAAAAAAAAGAAAAAGAAAAGAAAAAGAAAGAACAAAAGATGATTTGAGGACCTGGAATTTGATCCTGTATTGAAGAAGACTGGAATGCATGACAATATATCCCCTTCCCCAACTCACAACAGCCTACAATTGCTTTCTTAATGAGTGTGTCTCTGCTATGGTGATTCTCCAAGGATGAAGGGGTTTATAAAAACACACATTTTTGAAAAACCGCCTCTGGCATCACGTCACAAAGATGCCTGTGTTTTTGAAGGATCCCTCTCAATTCAATTAATTAGTATGACTTATCCAACATTTCACTTGCAAGCTATAAAGTATTCCCATCATCCCACTGGTAATTATATCTCCGGGCTAATATAAATAAAAATGTCTAGTTACTCAAACCCACTCTATAAACAATATCAGAAGTTCTACTGGAAGGAGGGGTTCTTATCTCTATGTAGTATATTTTTTATTTTTTATATTGAAATGTTTCTTTTTTCTTTGTCTTGTTTGGGTATTACAGTCACATAATTGAGGGATCAGTAACTGAGATACTCATAAAATACAACGAAGAAATGCTCTACATTTTTTATTTATTTGGTTCTTTTGTTTTGTTTTGTTTCTGTTTTCCCCATTTTAAGCATAAGATTTCATATCTTTCTTTTGAGGCAGGCAAAGACACCTTTGACAATGCCCCAAAGGTTGTCTGGCACTTTGGTCCAATATTGTGCTGGCTTAGGATACAAGAAGGCACATAAAATTGAGGCTTAGACTTCCTTGGATTGTAGTTGGACAAAGGGCAAACAATATGTGACTTAGGGAGATGGGAGGGGTGGGGGTGTGGGCTTGAGTTCTTGTTGACAGAGATAACTGGTTATGGGGGGACTCTGAAGTACAAAGGCAGTTCAAATCCTCAGGCTGGGTACCAGCTTCTGTGGTGACCACCGTCTGGCCAGTTCAACATTTCGCTGCTCTGAAACCACAGTCGGATCTCCCTCTGGGCCCCCTCCACAGAATCGCTAGCACGGGTGAGATTCCTGCTGATGTGAACACTGAAGTCTTTCTTGATTTTCCCAAGGGCTGCCTCCATTGAGTCAGTATATCCTGTCATGGCCCTTGAGATGTAGACCACATTGTGCCCTTCCTAGACCATGGCCACCACAGTCTCAAAGCTCATGTAGCTGATAAGGGCTGGGTAGAATGGCTTGCTGCATAGGTCCCAGTAGTCCTCAGCAAGAGTGTTCTCTGGTGCCTAAAACATCTTTATCCTCACCAGCTTGAAGCCTTGCTTCTCAAAGTATTGTATCTCAGTCCCCACTCGCCTCCGCTGAACCCCATCCGGGTTCACAGCTACCAGGATCTGCTCCTGAGGCCAGGTGGGCCTTCTGGAACTGGGGCATACCAGCAGACCTGCAAAGCATGGCCCACACCACACCTACAATGCGGCACACCCAAACAGGCAGCTTATCTGTTTTGTATATATTGTTTGTTTGTTTGTATTGCAAAGTCAGCCTCACTAGAGGAAAAGGTATTTGTTAAAATAAATAAACAAACAAACAAACAAACAAAAAACCCTCACATTACTCTACTTGTGCTTCTTGTAGAAGCAAAGAAAACAAAACAGTGGATGAGGAGACAAGATAAATGAAAAATGTAGAGAAATGTGTCAATATGCTTCAGCTCCCATCTGTTAACTTCAGGGCTTTCAAAGTAGTGATTGCTATCGTTTTATACATATATTATAACTTTTAAAGTAAGATGTACCTTGAAATGGTAACCTTTATCTACAAATCCTCATCCAGGAAAACACCAATGTTCAAACCATGGGAACACTTTGCATTTCCATGGACCCTACTATGAGGTAATGGTTTAATCAAAATGCATGTATTCTGAGAACTCTCAAACATAATTTAATGCTGATTTGTACACAAGGCATATCAGGAGACATATTTTTCGAGTGGCATTTACCCATTTACAAGAAAATAACAACTAGCCTTATCATTGCCATTGCTACTACTGTCACCTAAGAGCAGCATTTAAATGGTTTTCTGCAAAAACTGATTTGAAGACAGCCTGATACCTAAGGTCAGAGTTTGATGTTCCTTGGGAAAAGCCTAACAAACACATAAGGAAAATTGCATTCTTCATATTCAACTAGTGTACAGGATACACAGCCTGACAGAACCAAATGGCAACTGTTTTGTAAAGCATGGGAAATGGCTTAGTGGATTTTGGCAGAGAATGCTCTTTAGCAAAATGAAAAATATTTTCATACCAAAAAGCCTTCTCAACTACCACATGTAGTCATACATCTGTCAAGATTGAATTCAGCATTAACATTTTGCAATAATAAAATCATAACAAATTCTAGTCTTCTGGTTGTCCTTGAGAGGAGATTTATATCATTTCTGAAGAGGAGCAAATGCAAGCAGTGTCTGGTCTACAGATAAACACATTGTGAGAGTTTTAAAAAAATTGTTGTCTTTGCTTTTTGTATATGTAAGTGTGCACTGACTCTTTGTATAGTGTTATTTATATGACTCAAAAAAGATTGTTGTTCTTAAGAGTAATTTGATTTACAGATATAAGTGTATGCAAATGAGCGATGGTTTGAATGTATTTTCACTGTTTCAAGCTTCTATATACTAGAGAAGTTAAGCCTATACAAGCAGAGGTTAGATCTTTCTGCATTCATGGTGGTATAACCATTAAACACCTTTTGAAAATAAGTCTTCATTATGATTTGCAAATTTCAAAGAATTTGATCATATGCTCCCCTTATTACTTCCATCCAAATACCCCCAGGAACCCCTAATCTTTCTTCTCTCAGCTTCATGTCATATTATTCTTAACCACATGAGTCCAATTGTGCTGACTATATATACATGGGTGTAGGGATTTTAGAGTGCTGTTTTATTTTTCCCTGACAGTTTCATACTAGTGAATCACTGTTACTCTCACACGCATTGGCTAGTCTTACCATTCTTCTCCTGCCGAATCCTATTGTTTTCATGTAAAAAGGACTGTCTTAATAAACATGGGAGGGAGGTTATTTACTGGAGACCAGGTTACTTGTCTGGGGCTACACACTGAAAACATGTGACAGCCCATTCCCTTGGCCACCATTAATTTGCAAGCGTCTCTGAGGGAGGTATGGCATACTTTTGGCTTGTGCTTCCTATAATCAATATTTTGGGAAGAAAGCAAAGCTGTACTCTACCATGTTTGTATTTACAACCTTTCAGCTTCATGGTTTATTTCAGTTTGATTGTACCTTTGACATTATGATTCACATATCTGCTGACAAAAAGGGGGAGAGAATCATCTCTAAGCTCTTTTTTAAGTCAAAAATTAAGTATACCCTCTTTTGTACAGCACAAACCTTCAACCATCACATCAATTTCCCCATTCTACTAGAACATTCACATCTATGCTACAGCATTTACGAACCAATGTACATATGTAATCTACTTGCTAAACACAAGGCTTCCTTGTAAATACCCTATATGTATAGTCAAAGATTTTTTTTATCTTTTGAGTGAAATCCAATAAAGCAAGACCTATATGAATGTTCAGAAACCAGACTTCTTCCTCTGTTGGCCAGCTCATTCTGCCTCCAAACTGTCATGGCTTCAACACTGACTTGACCCTGGAAGAGGCATGTGATAGGATTCCAGAGCCACTTTTCCTATCACACAAGTGTTTTTGAGATTAAATGTGAGAACTCAAGCAGATAAAAGCCAAGAAAGAGGCCTTGAAGAACAATGAGTAAACAAAATGTTTTTAAAGACAATGGGGAAAGAGTAGACTTACTGAAGGAAATGTAGAAAGACCAAGGAGCGAAACCATGCACAGACACCAGGGTCCTCAAGATATGACCCAATAAACTTAAAAATATCACAGTACAAAGCAAAACGAGGTTTCAAAATTTGGGGGAAATCCCACACATAGGAAATTAACAGTGTACTTTCCAATGAGGTGACTATATGTAACTAGCAAAGGAAAATGACAACAGCCGAAAGAGAACTGTCACCATTCAAAAACAACCCTGAGGAAAAATTTGGTATTTCCAATTTTTTTTTGAAACAACTGAGGGCCATATCTACAACAGTCCAGTATCAGATGATACAAGAACATATAACTTTAGACCTTGTTCAGCAAGCAGCGTCTGGGAACGATGACAAGCCTCGATACACAATCAGACAGGTACTTACGGTCATTGCAGAGCGGCCCACTGAAGGAAGTCATGCTACAGTCACAGCTGAAGCCATCCCACTGCTGCAAGCACACGCCTTGATTTGAACATGAGTCCTCTTGGCAGGTTGTGCTGGGCCCTGTAAAACATCCCAAAAGACACCTGTTTGGATTTTTTTCCTTAATTAAAAAATGCAGACTGTTCTTTATATAAGCTATATAACATATAGTAGTTGCCAACACCTCAAATCATATGTGCAAGCTAGTTTCGAACGTTCACGCACCCGAACTAGGATCCGAGAAGTTTAGCATGAAGGCCTTCTTAAGCTTCTAGTAAGAGAAGAATTCATTGTAATTGTAACTAAGCCAACAAATAGTAAAAAGAAGTGCATAGCTTCTTAGATGATCATGGTGGTAACAGGTAATCTCATCTGTTGTTAATGATTGTCGGTCACCATTTGGATCTTAGAAAATGAATGGATCTCCTTAATGTCTTACCAATGAACAGAGATGCCATGAGGAATGGATATTGTAAGATAATGAAATTGAGATAAGGATTGGCAAAATAATCGAACATACTTATGGAAAAAATGCCTGTGAGACCTCGCTGCTTCTACACATAGACTGTGGCTAAGGTCATGATTCCCATGACCCCTCAGCTCCCTGAGTAGGTATGTTGGCAAGTAACAATCCACATGCTCTGACAACATCATGCAGGTAACATAAAAGTAAAACAACGTACATGGCATGCCGCCGTCGAACACACACGTAAAAGGAGTGCTATTCTGTTTCTAAAGGATTATAACTAGAACAGTGAAAAACAAAGACCAGAAAAGTATGATGAGAGCACTAGCTGTACAAACACGTCCAAGACTGAAAACCTTTATGCAAGCTATACTACAAAATGAGGTTTCTTGCACAATGTCCAAAAAGGGGGAAAGTAAATCTAAACTCAAATAATAATTACTAAAGAATATTTTTAAATGTTATTTTAGGTTTTCCACTGTGTATGGTGGGGTTTCAGTCTTGTTTTATACACACAGGGCTATCTACCTTGCAAGTCAGCTTTCATCAATGCAACTTGTCAGCAAAATTAAAAAAAAAAGCAAAATATATTTAATGTTAGTAAGCAGTATGGAAATGGGGCAAACAAAATGTTTAGATTCAAAAAAGCATGCTGCTGTAAAGGGAAAAATGCTGTGTATAGCGAACAAATTAATATCAACAGCCATCAATCTTAAGAGAAGCCAAAAAAATGAGAAAGCAGTATAAATTTTAGAAGTTTACACTCTAGGTGTGTATTACATGTAATAGTTAATCTAGCCAATGGCACAATGAGAGAAACTTGAAGGGCCCTTGTAATTCCTTCTCCCCTGTGTAGATATGCATGAATTCCTTAAGTGACTTGTTTATTGAAACATGCAGTATGCTCCGTCATGTGAGTACACATTGTAGACTATGGTCCTTGCAGAGAAAGTACCACTTGGTGTGCTTCTAAATCTTAATTTCTGAACACGTTCATTTACAACTATTACTTAAGACACTAGTGTTTTGTTGTTTTGTCTGCCCTTTGTTCTGCTTTGCTGTGATGCCAAAACATCAAAATGAATATGCCATTTGAAGTAGCTGAAGAAAGTTACAAGGGTGGTAGAAACAGCCTGCGACATCATTCTCTTTAGAAGCAGTCTTTTATAACATGCCCGGATGTCATGCTTACTCTCACTCTTACAAGGCTGGATACATATGATTCATAAGTTTCACAGGGTTCTTTGTGTTGCTTGAACTGTCATGAATGTCCTTAGGGCTGATAAATTTCCATGTGAACAATTATTACAGGAACCTCAGGAAAATCAATTTATAAAATTGTAAAAAGGAATACATGCCACATAATATAGCTCCATTCAAGAGGTATAAACAATAAATTATCATTTTTGGTAATAATTATTACATGATTTCTTTTAAAATGTAAAAGGACACGTCAAACAAATTATATGTCAGTGATGGCCACTGAGACCACTGCTATGATGACTGATTAATTTTGAGATTTAGTCTTTGTATAAAGCCATGATTTTATAAAATAAAGTTAAACATGTATTATACAAACATGTGTATATTATAACTTTCTCAGTAAAAGCATTGTCCACAGGAAAGTACTAAAGTAAGCCTAATTTTGTGTATTTTTTAAAAATACAGGGTCTATAAATCCCAATTAAGTAATAATTATTAGTATCATCAAATAATAAAGCACCAATAGTGTAATAAGTAACAATGGCAATAATAGTAATGTCCCAGGAGAACTGGATATGTAATTTTTTTCAGCATAAGAATGCATCAGTAACTTGTTCACTATCTTCTGCATCCCACACCTACTGGAGAGTCCTACTGATGAGCAACCTACAGTGTTAGCGAAAAAAGTGTCAGGTTAAAGAAATAGAACCTCTTGAAACAATCTCCATTGGCTATTTCTTCCCCCAGATGAAAATCGGGTATAGGGGAGCCTTGTGTTATGGAGAGTCAGTTTTATCAAATAGTTATTGACTGGCTCAACAACAGAAAAAGTAGGATCAAGAACTGAGGACCATCAGGGTCCCAACTCTGACACGAACTGTCAGTCATGCCACCCCTCAGCAATGTCAAACTACTAACACTGTGATCTTAGAAGTAAAGCTCCCTGAGCTACACAAAGCTGCCAGCTGTCTAGGGGAGCACAAATAGTGTCTCTTTTTCTTGTTTAATTTTATCCGTGCACTTTTTGCATTTGAAGCACTGCATGAGAATGCAGACCTGTGACTGACAAGATGCAGTTTTTGAAATTACTCACCTTCTGGAACAATACTTAAGGACTGATCTATATTTGCATAAGCCAAAGTCTTGATATATTTTCCCTCTAGTTATATAATATTTCTGATTAATTTATTTTGTCCCTGACTGAAACTGGAAACAAGCCCAAGGAAATTTGTACTAAGTGCTTTTTTTTAAAGGCAAAGATATGTCTGAAAAGTGAAGAAAAATGGAAATCAAACAATAATGTCTGTAGAACTTAGACAAAGAGGACAACAAAGGAAAGCTCATTTAGAAGCCTGCCCTTCCAAGTGAAGTAAGGTTTAATTTGAAACCTCTATCATCCACTTTCCTAACCTTATAAATGCAGTTAAATTTCATGAGACAATTGTCTTTGAGGAGATAATACATTTGGTATGTCTAATTTAACTGCTAATCCTAAAACCATGTGAATCTCATCAATAACACCTATGACTAGTTGATATGAGTTTATCCTTAGGACCATTCAGGATAGAAATCGCCAAATTAAACTTTGGAATGAAATCATCAGGGAAAGATGACATCAGAAAGACAGGAATGTGATGATATTCCTAAAGAAAAACCATGAACAGTGGTGAGAGTTGCTAAGGCTGAGATGTTTAAAACTTCCTCTATGCGTGGGGAGATATTCCATAAGCTGACACATTGGGCTCCAATATTCAGAAGCTAATTTAAAGCCAGTGAAGAGACATCTATAATTAAGTGTCCTAGACAAATTGCCTACTAAATTAGGTTGGAAACAACATTAAGTGTTGTTACTACAAACATTTGGTAAGTAACCTTGTTCCTATTAACCTTCCTTCCATCCCTTCACTAAGAAACATATAGGCTGCAGTCCTTTGTAGTTTTGTCTCCTTCCTGCCTTGTGGCTACTGAGCTTCCAATGTCTCTTTCACAGAGCACTTGCTATACAACCTGTCAAAAGCTTACTTTCAAAAAGTAGTGTCCAGAAATATTGTAATGCCTTTCCTTTAAATAAAAATAAACAAATAACCTACTCTCACTTATTAGACCATTTCTAAGGAGGAAAATTATGTGTCACATACTTATTTTCTCCTAATAAAGATAATTTACTTTATTAATAATTGGGGTTTCTTTACTAAATAAGCAAACCTGAGTAATCACATAGTCTTTGTTTTACAAGTGTTAAGTTAAAATTTTAAACAAATAAGTATGGTGATGTTATTTATAAATGAGTTTAAAAAACACTTCCACTAATATTCTTACTCTCTTTTACTATTTCAACAGCTTGAGTTTAAGTTAAGTTTTGAAAGAAACAGATGCTTCAGAAAGGAAAAATATGTAATTTCAAATTAAAAGTTTCCATAGACTTAGGTAATTGCTAAATAAAATGATGTTAGTTTGACTGATAAGTGAGTCATAATCTCCTTAAGAATAAGAATCACATTTTGTTCTTCTTTTCCTCTCATACAAAATTCCTTATAAATATAAGTTTTAAAATGGATCAAACTATGTTGAACATTATAGGAGAAACAGTAATACATTTAGAGCCATACAATTCATGATAATTTGATTGAATTACACTTATGGAGGTAGAATTGGCTAAAAAATCCTGAGATGTTGAAGTGAAATTTACCTAAAATGAAAGTAGCAATCAAAAAACTACTCCTGAAGCTCTTGGTCTGATAGAAGGCATGAACAAATGTAAGAGCATTGTGTGCATTGTGAAAGCATTATTCATTAGCTCCAGATAATTTTTGACAAAACAGATAATATATTACTTGCTATCAGATACATGAAAATCAAATAGTGGCCTAGAATTGGGTATCTGAGCACTACTCTCAGTTTTAATCTCACTGAGTGTAAAGGTTTAAAAATGGGTTAAAATATTTTAATTACTGGAATTAATATTTTCCATTCTAAATGGATTTCCGGTATTATAATTATAGCATTATAGAACTGATTAATACAATAGCTGGACAAACTGCAGTCTGTTAAGAAGAAAGGAGAAGGACCGTAGTTACAGCTCCTATTCTGCATTGGATCACAGTGTATTTTTGCAAATAATTCAGAAAATATAAGATTTGTGGAATAAAATGTTCAAAACATGAATAAAGATTTCTAAGCTTTAAGTGAAAAAATGTTACTGGTTGGTGGAAGTTTTGCTGACAAGTGAGGAGTTTTGTTCCAGTTGAATTTATATTCTGGTTGTATCAGAATTGTGTAGTGTGAAAACAAAGATGTGTTACCTTCGCATCCTCTCTCAATTTGCCCATTGCAGAGAAGAGCATCCGAGATGAGGTCTGGAAGTCTGCCATTCAAGTCCACAGATGCCAAGCATCCTTGAAAGCCCTCTTTCGCATGAACCAGTTTCGGCAAGGACTTGTACGTTTCTTTAGCCACTCCTCCAATATACAAGTCACCTGTGGGAAGATCAATTTAACTGTCACCCACGTATGTCAGCATCGAACCTGAATACACAGTGTGATGAGGAAAACAAAAGAGATGCTGTTTATTTTATACTAAGTAAATGAGGTAATCTTATGTCCTACTATTTTCCTAAAAGTACAAAATACTGTAGCATTTGAATAATATATTAGCATCTGACCATTTTCTAGAGAGAACCATCAAAAGCACTGTCTGTATTTACTAGAATGCCACCAGATGAAATGCATATAGCCAGGGAATGAACATATCTGTACAGAATCCAACCCAGGTACTTAGTAACTACATTCTGTCGAAGTTTCTTTGGTTATTAGAAGTCCATTTTCTAAAGCTAGAACAATGAAACCTATCCTTTGTGTTGCTTTGAGACACAAAATATGTGACGTTTAAGGAAGCCCTGGCAGCGTGAGAGTATGTAACAGACAAAGGTGGGGTGTTAGGGGAGCATTATTATCAAATAAGCCTTATCCTCAGCCTCTGAGTCTGTCAATGAATGAAGACCTGTATGGTTATACTGATTAAAGTCACGTTCTACACTATCTTTTTGCTTGTCTTCTGTTTTGATATTTTAACATTAAAATATAATTACATAATATCCCCAATTGGTTTCCTCCTTGCAACATCTTTGCATATCCCCTTGCTCCCTTTTGAAATTAAGGCTTCTTTTTCTTTAGTTCTTGTTGTTACACACACACACACACACACACACACACACACACACACACACTCAAGCACACATGAAACTCACATGCAAAGACACAGAAACACAGACAGACACACACACACAGAGAAAGAGAGAAAGAGAGACAGAGACAGAGACAGAGAGAGACAGAGAGAGAGAGAGGAGAGAGAGACAGAGAGAGAGAGAGAGACAGACACACAGACACACAGAGGCACAGACACACAGAGGCACAGACACACCCATAGAGAGATTCATACACAAATACACACAGAGACTCAGACACAGGCACACATACATACAGACAGAAACACACACAAGTACACACACACACACACACACACACAGAAACACAGACACATGCACAGAAACACATAAACACCTAAATATATAAATACGACTTGCTCACTCCTTTACTGTTACTTCTTATGTTTGTGATTTCAAGGCTGAACTAGATACTGGATCCATCCGGGCCTCACTGTTGAATGGATTATTTCTATTGCTCTCAGCATTTTTCAGTTGTTTATATTTCTTTGCTTATGGGTGGGGCCCTATGTGATTTTTGCCTTCTATATTAGCATGTCTATTGTCACTGTACTTCTTCAGGTCTTGTTTAGGCAGCTGTGTAATTGAAGCATCATGGGGTTTTAGCTTCCTTGTCATTTTTAGGAGACACAATCTCACATCAGCTTTCCTGACTCACTGGCTCTTCTGCCCCCTGTTTCTCAGTGTTGCCTTAGGTGAGGGCGTTGTGCTATAGACGTGCATCTGGGGACTAGGCACCCCACAAGCTTTGGTTCTGTGAATTTTGACCAGCTGCACTTTTCTGTCCAACTCTCTTTATTTTGAGTATCTTCTTCAGTTCTTTAATCCTTTTATAGTCTGACTTACGTAATTCTTTACATGTTTCCCTGCTAAGTTAAAAACAATACCACTTTTAACTCGGTGCTACTTTGTCACTTTTAAAGAATATATTAAATTTGTGTTCCTGGTTTTTCTGTAGTTTCAAATGGAACACTTTTCTCAGCTTTGCTGTCTACAGGCTCCTAGGTTTAGGGTTCTTCAACTTTACTAACACTACTGAAATCCCTTTTTTATTCACAGTGACCAGATGACATTTAGTCAATGTAACTAATGAATTCAATACATGGCATAAGGAGGATGACCTCAGGATTCTTCAGTCTTCAGCTCCATACTGCAAGTTTTGCTGACACACATCTGTCAGCTCCTTCTCTAACTTTTCTGCCCATGAAATGTCTCTCTCATCTTAATCATTCTAACGTCGTGTCACTGAGTATAATTTTACCAGCATAAAAAATAACTCTGCATTCCTAATGTTCACCTAGGCTGCTCTACTGTCTTTATGAGACTGAGACTGAGGACAAGAACTGATATACATTGTATTCGTTTAAATGTGAGAAAAGAAGTCTTCAAGACATCTCGATAGTTTATGTCCTCTACCAGTGTTCATGAAACAATCTTAAGCTAACTCACTAGATTGTAAGCAGTGTGAAATAAAGCCCTAAATCTGACACTCCTGTAAATTGTTGGTGAAAATATTGAGAATGAAAGTGTGTAGCTTCACCAATACCATGTATCCTCACGAACTGAGAAATCTGGCCCCTTACCCTACAAAATTAACTGTCTTCATTACAGTAGGGTACCACTGATGTCATATAATCTGTGCTGAAAGTATTGAATGTGTTTCTCCACAATCTTCTAAATAACACTGCATTAACCAACGCCCTTGATACTTAAGGATAACATAATACACACAATACTATTTTTTGTAATAGCATTTGGTTATTTCTTCCACATTTCCATCCTTTCTTTTGTCTTTCCACTCACTTAAATTTCCAGCCATTGTGTTTTTAGTAGACTCAGAAGGAGTTGAGTCATAAATCAAAGGTATAAAATTAGCTTTCTGCATTTGAGTTTTTAAAACCTAAATTCTTCTAGGAATGTGATATAGACATTTATATAAGGAAAGCAAACTTTCTTACACTGCAATTGTGCACACAGAAAACATAATCCTTTGAGCATAGCTGTTGGTGAATGTGAAAAGGAGGGCACAGCTTTCTAATTTAAAAGCTGACCCCTGCTGGGTCTCAACACTGTTAACGCTGGAGATTTCGGTGAGCAATGTAGACGGGGAAGTTTCCTCAGGAGAACCAAAAAGCATCAGCAAGATCCTTGTGGATGAACACTTTCAGGATAGACTTAGCTACCTGGAAGTTTATATTGCTTCCTAGAACTTTCCATTCTTCACTATATTGTAGAAGCAACAGAACAATTTCCACATTACCCAGAAATAGCTGACCTACTCTGACCAGGTCCCATTGCAAGGCCATTACAGCTAGACAACAGTTCAGTGGGTGTCTGCACAGGGACTATAGAGTATCTGAGATGGACTCCAGCCTTTCTCCTTATCTCTGCTTTCCTCATTTCCTTATTTCTACTCTATTGGGAGTTTCTGGTGGTCAACCCTGGACCTTACAAATTACTTGAGGGAGAGACGGGAACCAGAATTTCTCAAGGTCTAATTTTCATTAACTCAAAAATCACAGCTCAAATAGAAATCAAAGTAAATAAGTAAATAAATAAATAAATAAAATTGTAAAAAGTTGTTTTCTTGCACACTTTGGATTGTGGGCTAAGGTTTATATTTCCATGTCTAATATCAATGCAAGGAGATGCTCCCTGCACTCTTTACTTAACGCAATTCATTGAGGTGCTTTCATCTTTTTCAGGACTAAAGAAAGGCATAGTATTAGATAAGAGTGTGGGGCTCCTATTGTGTTATAGGGTGCTTTGCTTCATTAGATACCAAGATGGACCTTAACTAGAAGAACCCCAGCTGTACTAGCTGCCTTTATTTCTCTATTACTGTGTGTATCAGTCATTCAGAAAATCAATAGGAGCAAAAGTGTCATTTTCTTTGTAGAATACATATGGTACTGGGCAATGAGTCACAGGGAGAATGACTGAATGGGGCAGGACATCTGAGAGAAAGTAGCAGCTTATTGCTAGCACAACTAATTCACCCTTCTAACTTCTTCAAACTCTTATACTTAATAGCTAGTGCTCTCCTCATAATTATCCTAATAATTAAATGCCTGCATTATACACATGAATCAAAGCTGTATATATTAAGGGGGACTATAGAAATTTGCAATAAAAAAATAGATAAGAGTGTGGGGCTGAATGAAGAATTCTTAGCACTGTCTAAGCAGTTTAAATAAGAGAATAAAGACCACAAATTATACAAGTAATGTTGGACATTTAATAAGCATGCTTCTTTCAGATTTCAACATCCTAGAGGCTGTTCAGTGTTTGTTTTAGAATCTATCATATTGCCTGAGCATGGTGGACAACCAATACATATTATTTGACACCCTATAGGTTGATGTCACACAGGGAAATAAAAAGTCAAGAGGAAAGAAAAGGTAAGGAGTGGCAGAGAGGTGATTCTCAAGATGGCTCACTTCCCTCCCCTTTCAGCTTCCTACCGTGAATCCTATTTCCTAGTTAGTAAGCTCCTTTGCCTGATGGATTTTGATTGCTCGTGGAAGAGAAAGTAGTAAACAATCCCCTGTGTTATTAAAGAGCAGAAAACATTACATCATGCCATGCAGGATCTGATATTAACCTCAAACATTTCAAGGTGGATGGGTCTGTATTTATAACCTTGGGGATCACTCTTACATTCATTACTGAAGCTGCACTTAGCTCCTGAGAACTAGTGCTATCTTTATAAACTTTTCATATACTGTAGAGTGGACTTGAGGTCCCCCGGTGGGCTTCCATATAAAGAGAACAAAGGAAACGCTTAAGTGGGTTTGGCCCTGTATACATTACCACCTCATCAAAGATGTAGCAAATCCTTTTGATCCTTGGGGAGATAGGAGGGAAATGACCCATTAGCACTAATGGGTCCTCACAGGTAAAAGTCCTGTGCATATGAAGGAGGATATGCTTCTTAATGACCCTGTGTGTGAACAGGGCCTAGATGGGCATCCATTAAAAGCCAAGTTTCCTATGTAGTTGAACCTCACCTGTTGCCTTCCCCCAGTTCCACCAGGATGGCTTTTACTACTGTCCTTGAAGTGGACCATATGCAACGGAAGGTGGAATTGAGACATTTTCAGCAAATATTGTGGCAAACATGCATCATGTAGCCAGGCTTAAATATGGGCGGGAGGTAAGTTTCTTGAAGAAATCTCAACAGTATCCTAGTATTAAGAATCATAAACACTGAAGCACAAAGCACCTTTCAACAACACCATCTGATGATAGACAGTGACTAGTCTCTAGCATCGGCACAGGAATGAGTAAGGAACTGTGGGCGAGCTTTGTCATTGTAGAAGCTCTATCTCTGTCACTCAACTGGTACCCATAGTGTAAGCTCATTATATTGCATTGCATTACTTCTTTGATAGTAAGGTTGTTCCTCTGTGGAGTGCAATTAATGGTGCCTACTTCAGGAAACCTCGAGGTTACAGAGAGCATTTCAATGTACTTAGTATACAGCATGTACTCTGCATGTGATTGACACTCTAGGGCTGAACTGATTGTGGTAACGTACCTCATCCTATGCTGATGGCAATGGAAAATCAAAAGAAGTCATATGTGTTCCTGGGGAGTGAGAAGTTTCAGATTGGAGACTTTTACCTGATAGTCACTTAATTTGATCTAGTTCACAGACATCAACGTGCTTACAGTGTGTCTTGTAGGATACTGCCAGAGATTAAGGCACAGGGTCCTTTTACCTACCAAACAGCACAGAACCTCATAAAATAATCAGGAATTTTCTAAATTAGACATATCAAGAGATCAAAAACAAGCAAAACAGCCAAGCATGGTGGCGCATGCCTTTAATCCTTGCACTCGGGAGGCAGAGGTAGGTGGATTGATGTGATTTCAAGGTCAGCCTGGTCTATAGAGCAAGTCCAGCACAGCCAAGATAACACAGAGAAACCCTGACTCAATATAAAAAAACAAAACAAAACAAAACAAAAAACAAACAAAAAATCCAAACCAGTCTATAAAGGCCAAAAGCCAATTTATAAGTTCACACTGAATGCTTCTTAGACAATGAGAGAAATAAAAAGATTTTTGTGAACTTGTAGGAGGGACCATGATGGAAGACCTGAGGTCAGAAGGAACAGCAAACAATGTTTAATGAGGACATAAATGCAGATGAAAAAACTTGGGTACAGGACAGATGCAGTATGGAGACAAAGTATACATGGTATTTGTGTGAGAAAACAAAAGATCATTTCAGAAGGCATGATAGGATGGAAGACTTTCCAATTACTTGTTAAATAATAATCAGAAAAGCCAAACAAAGATGTATGGGTGAAAAATGAATGGACATGATTGGATCTTCTGAATATTGGCTGGTAAAAATATAAATTAAAATAAAAGGTGTGTGTCAAGGGAAGGTCAGACAGGCTAGGAGAATTGGTATATATGTGAAGAGACTGACATTACAATGTGATATTTGAGCACTAGTGTGTTATAAGGGGTCCTGAGATATGGACTGGGCTCACACAACAGACGTCTAAGCTAGGATCCTTTGGGGATCTCCAACCAAAAACAAATGAAAGAAGTGTTGGAAGTGATTTCTTTCTCTAGGAAAACATGGAGCGGAAGGCAATTAGTCAAAGCGTCTCAGCCCAGCCTCACAGCAGCAGAATCTAAGTGTCAAGGTATAATTAGTTCTTTGACTTAGCTTTCCTGTTTATCCATATGCACTTTTCCTGGCCTCTTAAACTCTTTTATTTTTAACTAAGAAGAGCATACATAAAAAGACACATGCTTTATAGATGTGAATACTTATCACTAGGAAAATATAGGTTTCCAAAGTATCATTTGGGGAAGCACTAAACTCATATACATTGTCTGAATTGTTTTCCTATGGCTGTATTGGAGAAAAACCTAATTCTAAATTCAGGGTACTCTAACTTTCCTCTCATTTCGTGGGATTCAGCATTGAAGATGACTGAATCTGCCCACATTGATTTCTGGGCCTGATCTACAAGTGGGGAGTCCTTCCTTTCCTCAGGGAACATTCCACCTCTGCCCTTAGGTTTGTATACTTTCTTGTTCCACCACAAAGAAATGCCTGCAGAGCAGATCTCTTTGAGATATACCAAAGAAAATATTCTTGGGGAGAGAACTCATATCTGATTGTGTTTCTATGAAAAGGTATTTTGTGCTAGAAAAAAATTATCTGAAATCTTTAAGAAATAAACACTCATATATAAATTTAACTTTTCTAGGAACAGAATATCCCCTTGATTTTTCCAGCAAACTCTTCAAAATAAAGGATATTCAATTATTAAAAGAAAAACCACAGGAAGTGGTTATTTCTCAAATAAGCCTGAGCTTTTTTTAGTAGGTAAATAGGTATAATTGGTATAACAAGCCTCATATACCCAAGGTCATCAAAGTATGTCAGATACTCATTTTTTCGCCCAAAGGAAAAACCCAAGTAGATATTTTGCTTTAAGATATAATATCTGCATCTAACAGATTCCTATGAGACACACTGCTGCTAACTTTAGAAATTCCTTGCTGAAGAGATGCCACCACTCTGACTGAATTGATGTCCATCAACTTCAGATATCGTCATCTGCTCTGATTATGTGGAAGGTCTAATCCTATAGTACTCTAGGTTAAATTCTATTAGAAATGCCTGTAAAGGCTTATCTCTAAACTTACATTGGATTTAGGGGTTCCAAAAATAATTGTCCCTCTGCCTGGAGAAGTAGACTTTGAAGACTTCTTGCCTCATAAGAATCAAATTACTAGTCTCCACAGGGGAAATTTTTTCCAAATGATTCCTTAGCTCTATTTTGTTTCTAATGCCTGACATTCAACCTATTTCTACAAGTAACTTTGCCAACACAGGTCTCTCCATTTTCACTATCATTTCCACTTCTTGCTGACTTTATTTCCCTTGTAATAATTCAATATCTAGTAATTCTACCTCCCTTCACTATCCTTACTGACTCCACATCAACCTTCACATTTTGTCAGGTTATTATTAATGTGTGTATATCCAGATATGTGTGTAGGTGTGTACATGCCGCAGCATGTGTGTATATTTTAGAAAACAACTTTGTAGGGCTGATTTTCCCCGTTTACCTTAATACAGTTTCTGTGGATCAAATTCAGGCCATCAACTTGCTTGGCAAGCCCTTGTCTAGCTGAGGCATCGTACTAGTTTCCCACTGTGTCCTGGTCTGTTCAATATCTCACTCCCTCTACATTCTAAATTAGAAGCAGCCTCACATGAAATCTCTTGATAAACTTTAAACTTGGTTTCCCCAATGCTGTTTCCCAGGCAGATGACTTGTTCCTATATCTTGATTTTCAGTCATCTGCCGTTACTTTTGTTTCTCTAATCTTGTGTTTTCCTGCCATTCCATCAGAGTTTGTACTACACATTAATTTTCTTACAAATGCCTTCCTTCTGCCAATGTCACATTTCAAGACTCTATTCAATTTTAAGTGTTCAACTAAAATTCTACCTTGATAAAATAGTTGTCTAATTTTCAGTCTCAAATCCATATGATCTTTAAATCCAGGCATAGTTTTGCATCCCTCGCCCCCAAGTGTGTTGTTTTCAGTGCTTTGAAGAGATAAGCGTGGTGACACTTTAAAATTTCACTTTCACTTGGGAGGACTCGGTGATTATTTGTTGAGTCATTTATGGATGCATAATGAATAGTAATAGTTCAGAGTCAATAAAGAATCATCTGAGTAAGAAGGCACAGTGGAAGCAGTATTGATATAGCACTCATATGTTTCTGGTTCCCTTTCTTTGAGAAACATGGTTAAACATTAATCAAGGGGACGTGTCTTCTACTGACCTTTCTAATAAACACAGAGGTTAAGCCGCAAAGCCCATTAAGAAAATGTGGTCCAGTGACACTGTTTTATGTCTTATAGAGTCATTTGTTAGGGTAAATTCAGGGTGGTTTTAGTTAACATACACTGCATTTATTTATGGTGAGAGGTAAAGAGATAAAGTAGGAATGTAGAAGCACTCTGAGGTATCAATGTGTGATAATGAGATCCCATCTCTTAGTTTTTTTGTGAAGATAAGCAAGTCTGAAATCCTTGTGGGGAGCCAGTTTGATCCTATCCTGTCTCTCTACTTAAGCTGTCAGGATGTCCAGGCATACCCTGTGCTGCATTATAGACAAGTACAGCCTCACACGTGCAACCTCCATATCACAGTTTACATTATGGACACTGCTCCTTCTTTTCAGTTTCATCTGCTCTGCGGCCCTGGTGTTAACACAGAGTGAAGAACACTTTTACTTGCATGTAGAACAAAGTCTAGCTAGTGGAACCCCTCTATCTTTGCTCCCAAGAAGTTCGATAATCCCCATTTATAGTTCTCTTTGATTTGCATGTGTCTCCCCTTCATTCCAGCTTGTCTTTGAGCCATCACCCAATGGTTGGTAGGAACAGAGACCTTTTCCAGTGAAAATCCTTTTTCTTATCTTCCTTGCTGGTTCTAGGTGTTCTGACCTGACACTTCCCTCCCACACCCAAGGACATATTCCTTCAGCTAAAGCACAAACAATAATATCAACAACAGAACCTGTGCATTCCCTAAAAGCAATAGCAACTAAATGTAAAGATGAGAATCTTGTCTGTTTGAACAAGGACCTCCTTTATTCTTGAGTCATTGTTCACTAGTGTCTGGCATTGCCATAGCCAGAACTAGGACAGGAAGGTGGGTCATAGCATGGTGACATGGCGTTTGCCCAGCATTCACCAGACCCCTGGAATCACTGAATCATCCCTCCAGCACTGACAAAAAAAGCTTTGACTTTGTCATAATATAATAATAACTGGCATCTGTGAAATGCACTCAGGTTTACAAAGTACTGCATAAGCATTGTTTTATTTGTATTGCTCGGTAAGCTATCAGTAAGTGAAGTTCATCAGGGACACCTGCTATCCATGCTGCTAAGGTCCTGTGGATAGGGACAACAGTGCCCCAAAACAGGAACCACACAAAGTCCAGTCTTCTGAAGCTAATCTGTCCTAGTTTACACAGTGTGCACTCCAAAGACAAAAGGCCCATTATTAAAAGTTACATGGAATTTGGAAAGTTATAGACAGTTGAGAAAAGTAACAGTGGTATTAGTGGAGGCCCAGCAAGGAGTCAGATTCTCAGCTCAGAGAAAGAAGCATCTGCAAACTGAAAAATCCTAGAAGAAAAAGCAGTCAAACGCTGACCCCACAAAAAACAAACAAACAAAAACCCCCCAAAAACTTAATCATAACTACTTGGCATCAATTTCTGGCCAGTGGTTCAAACTCTTATGACATGAGCATTTAATTTTTGGATGCAGAGACCACTTTGTAACTGCTGCTCACAGAGAATAAAGTCAGAAACGTGTAGCTAACCCTGTCTTACCACACTACTAATATTTTCATGTGAGAGGTGGACAGTCTAAAAAGGCTTGAGTGCAAGCCGCAACACATTCCTATAGCCAGATTTGAGAGTTAATATTTTGACTTATTTATATGGAAAGACTAGAAAAATTGTTTCAATTTTGACATTTAATTTCTAGCTGAAATTTTGAGAAAAATGCCTATAGAACAATTTTTGCTTATAAACGATTCCTTGAGACATATAACATGAAGACAGATTTTGTTTACGTGTTTGGCCAACAGATTGAGAAAAACCTGGTTGGCATGCTAAGTGGAGACTAATGGAAAGAAACTGCTACTAAGGTGCATATGGTAATCCATCTTCTTTTAAATCTACTCTATGCCAGTGACACTGGCAGATGGGGTGTGTTCAGACAAATAAATCCATGTCAAGCTAACTTCATTTTGTGGCTTTAAATGTGAAGTTTAACATTTGGCTTTTGAGAGAAATCCAGGTAGAGAATTTTTTCAATGAGTTCCTTTTGTTCCCAGCACGTGTGTATACTGACATCGGTTCCTTTAACAGGGACACTTCTATCATCATATGTCTCTGCTTTCTTTTTGTGCTATGATATCTATTTGACCAGCAGATGGGCTTGCTAAGACTACACATACTGCCAGAATTCGCATTATCATCATCATCATCATCATCTTATTGTCATCCTCCTCATCATTATTATTTTACCAAACTTGAGAGGGATTTTACTTTTCCAAACTCTTTAGGACACTCAGGAACTATTATTATCTAGTCCTGACACGTAACCAAAGCATCATCAGGAAGAAGGAGTCACTGGGTCAGCACAATCCTTCCGGTATCGGAAGAATGAAGCCTCCACCCCGAGGCTTCTTCTTTCTCTACTACTTTTACTAAAAATATTCTCAATGTGTCCTCTTCCCCTGTGGCCTAGTGAGGGAGCCCCACCAAGGGGAACTGATCAAAAAGCAGACAACAGAGTCCACATCAGGGACAGGCCCCCACTCGGCTCCCCTTACTAGGAGACCCACAAGAAGCCTGAGCTGCCCATTCGCTGCATCTGCATAGGGGACCTAGGTGCAGTCTCAGTATGGTCCTTGGTACTCCAGTCTCTGTAAGCCCCTCTGGACTCTGGTTAGCTAGGATTGTTGGCCTTTTTGTGGAGCTCCTGTCACTTCCAGGTCTTTCTATCCTTCCCCTAGCTTTCCACAAGAATTCTTACACTTTGCCAAGAGGACACACTCATTCCTGATGCGACTTGATGAGCTAAAGTGCATTGCAAGAGCAGAGGTTGGGAAGTGGGGTGAGGGAGTGGGAGATGAGGTGAGTGGGGGGTTGGGGAGGAGGGGTAGAGGGTTTTTTTCCCAATGAACAGGGGAGGGGGCAAGGGGAAGAGGAAAAGAAGATGAGATCGGGAGGGGAGGAAGGGGGGTCTACAATTGGGATGTAAGGTGAGTAAATAAATTAATAAATTTTTCAAAAAATAAGTAGTGTCAGTTAGGCATGGCTATAGAAGTGACCTTCATTCACATAGTATTAAGGTGTGTCTCTGTATATTCAATTGCTAATTGCGGAACAGCAGTGAGCTAAATGCTAACAGATATTGGTTTTGTCGTTACTTGAAGTATCTCCTTTCTTGGTGTTGTCTAAAAAATTTTTTTCTTCATCATCTCTGGTTAGTTAATAAAGATCTGAACAGCCTACAGCAGGCATGAGAGTTAAGGTGGGACTTGCAATCCTGGTATGGGGGGGTTTCAGGGAGAAGGGGGGGAAGGAGAGGAGGAGGAGGAGGACGAGGAGGAGGACGAGGAGGAGGAGGAGGAGGAGGAGGAAGAGAAGCACAAAGAAATCACCAGGCTATGAGCTAGTGGACATAAGGACAAAGATGGAGCAGGAGCAGCCAAGGTGAGAATGAAGGACAGGCAACAGGGTGTGTGGCTGAGAAGTAGCTCAGGTTAACCTAGATGGGTAAATGAGAATCTGCCCAGATATCAGGATTTC
>OU015742.1:101282615-101304902 GCA_907169655.1 Acomys percivali
TAAGATATCATGAAACTTACAAAGTTAAATAAAGCATTTCTTTTTCCCTTAAGCATTAGGTTTTTTTTGTAATTTTTTAACTAAAAATGAATTTTTTTCCATGGTGAAAGATAGGCTACTTTAATATAACCACTAGATCCTGCAGTATGCCAGAGTATCTCTCCAAGTGCTTTACTTGTTCAATATGCAAATATGTGTGAGGATGGATTCATCTTCAAAGTCTGGAGGGAAAAATTTACTCTGAAGACTAAGGGAAATGAAAGGCAGTAACAGTTGAAAAACAAAAAGTTATCCTGTTAAACCAGCTAATGAGTGATTTGCAAGGCAATCCCTAGTCATGCCACCCCAGGATTTATGTTTGCTGGCCCTCCTTTAAGTATCTGCAAATGCTACCATACTGTGGGGCACATAGAATAACGTAGCCCAAGTAAAATGTTCTGCTCTAGTGCCTCAAGAGGACTTCAGAAGCTAAGGCAAGAGACTCAGGATGCCCTGAGCTCTAGCAGAGGTGTAGTTTTCTGGGCTGCATATTGTATCTGTGATTGTGTGAAGTTTGGAGTTCTGGGCTAGGACCCTGAAGTGTGTGGTGGGCTGTTGGCTGGCTGTTGGTTGCTGTTGGCTGGAGTTTATTAAGAAATAGTGCAAAAAGAAGAAACAACAAAAAGAAATTAGATATCCGAATGACAAAGATCGAAATCACCCCCAAGGAACTCTATGCCATTAATCTGCCGTAAGTAGTCTGATGATAAAGTGCCCCATTTTTGACCCCTGACTTTAATCAGGGATCTCTACCTCCTTTTTCTATCTTATCTAGTGTTAGGGGGTAGAAAGAGAAGGAGAAAAGAGGCACAGAAAGTAGAAGAAAGAACCCACAAAATAGTAAAAGACCCGTTACTGAAGATGACAGCATATCTGTTGCACTAAGTGTCTGAAGTAAGATTTTTTTCCTCATTCGAGTAGAAAAAGGCAGAAGTATGAATATGTTGCCTTTTCTCCTGTTATTGTGGCGATGATCCTATCTTCACTCCTGAAATTTGAATAATAACATTTATTTCACTTAAAGAGTTTTCAAAATATGTGTGTGCCGGGCGGGGTACCTGCACATCACTGAGGAAAGACGAAGATGTCACATAGCTGGCATTGATTATGAGGGATGAATCTCATGTGGGCTCTGGGAACCAAATTTGGGTCTTCTACACAATCACAGCCCATGTTCTAAACCGCTGAGCTATTTTGCCAGACAGCACTATTTAAATTTTTGCATTATAGATGCTTTTATAACATTAAATTATTATAGAATTGCCTTAAAAGAAAACTCAAATGTATTTCAAGGACCTGTGCATGATTCAATGATTCAACGATTCAAATACCCCAACACTGCACATTTTGAAGAGATGGCTTAATGTAAAAAGTAGCATTGTGGCTTGGTTATATTAGATCATCTTGCCTATTTGGTGCAGTACTTCATATATAAACCTTGCTCTGGAGCTTAGCAGTCAAGCCTGCAATAAATGACAGCAATGAGAAAAATTACAGAAAGGAAGGTAATTTGTTATAATTTCGAATTGAAGTGGAAAAAAACCCACTTTTTGCTTTGTGAAGATGCTCAATTTTGTATATCTTCATGATTCACATTCATGTCCCAGCAGAAAAAAAAATCAAATAATTATGTCATGGACCATTAAGCTTTTCAAAAACAGATGGAATGATAAACTTATGGTTTATAAATTTATAAACATATAAATGCAGTAGTCAGTGATATAATAACAATGGCACACTAGTATAGGAAATTATAGTATCTGAAGGTCCATTATGCCAAAGAACTTTAAAGGAGTGTGTGTGTTGGATGAATGGGAAGGAATCCGGGAAAAGGATTGGAGAGGGAGAACGAACTAACGGGTAAAGAAAAAGTCACCTTTGGGGTCTCTTTCAGGCTTTCTCTTTTGAGCTTTCACAGCCAATTTGTCTTTAAACAAATTCAATAGTGCATACTTGCACACTGATCTTATCTTTCATCTCTGTTCCAGGCCCCATAGAGGACATACGTCCTAGTTACATCTGTTTCTAAAGAATTTAGGCCTAGGACCCCAAATCCAAGTGAGTTTCGAGCATTGAAAGGGACTTCGTGCTCTCTTATTAAAGTTCTGAAAGTAGAAAAAGCCAACTTGGAGGAGAAGAAGGGACAGCAACCTTGGAAGTTGATGCTTAAAGGAGCAATTACTGCCTTCTACCCCCCAACACACACACCATTCCCTTACCTCTCTCTCTTCTTTCTCTCTCTTCCTTGCCTTTCTTTCTTTCTTCCTTTCTTAAATTTTCTTAGGGCAATCTGAGTACATTTAGGCTTCTTATATCACAAGACCTTTGTCCCATCTCTTCTTCATTAAAACAACAGAGGTCATTGACCTAAGTTTGGTTCGTATGCATTGGTGGTTCACTACTATCAGTAGGCTCCAGCTCTAGGAGATCCAGTGACCTCTTAGGACACTGAGACCTGGCTTCCTCCTCTGGCCTCTGTGGCACACATACATCAATGTTCGTGGAAAGGATCAGGAAGTAGAAGGCTGCATCTGGACAACATTAACTAGACACATAGTTGGATAGGTCAGTTCTCTGGAGTACATTGCTCCAGAAGGGACAAGATTGGGTCAGATCTCTGTGATCCTCAAGTTCCTGAAGGTCTCAGAGTTGGAAGAGGTTAACTAAACTAATGTAGGATGTCTCTGCCTAGGGCAGCAAAGATTCCAAAGTGGGTGCCAAGGATGATGGGACTTAAGCAACAGAGTTGTCAGTACAGGATATACACACTTATGCTGCAATAGTGTAAGCTGGCCTGAAGTTTATACATGGACAGAGGAACACTCAAAGTGAATGTTAGACAGGAGGTCTCAGACAACTGTATGTGTCAAGGGAAGGCTGTCTTCCAGGAGGTTGAGTGGATTAAAACAAGTTGTCAGAGGATTTGTAGTCAAGAGAATATATTTGGGCTGATTTCTGCAAAGCCTGGAAATTCAATGGACTTATCACAGAGAAACAATGGCTTTATGTCTCTAATTGTCTTCCAAGTAACTGTGCTGTAACTCTTGTGCAGGAAAAGAAATAACAAAAGTGTCTAGTATTTCTTTGACAGACTCACATCCTTATTGTGTGTGTTCTGAGCTGGGGTGATTTCCTCCAAAGTTGTCCACTTCCCCATGAAGCTTCACCTATCATCAGCACTGCAGCCTAAAGGTTGTTTGAAAGCATGCTACATAGGCCACTATCTGCAGCTTCTGTTCAAAGCCCCTTTTCACCAGCAGCAAACCGTGTTGCTTCCTTCTGATCCACAAAGAGCCTTAAAAACACTGTCCTCCTCAAGAGGTTCATGCTGCTTGCCCTGAAAATCTAATTGGGTATTTATAGCCAATTTGTAAAGAAGTGAAACCAGCCACAGCAACTGGGAAAACACCTGCTACATTCTAGAGTCCATAGTGACAGGTCTACTCACTGTGTTTAAATCCCACAAATTTGAGAGTGAGATAAAGGGGAGCAGACTAAAGCTGAAGTGCTGCCAGTAATGAGATGTTATCTCTCAGGGCAGTGCCAGGAGGCAGGGTAGGAAGGGGGTCTCAAATCCATGATAATAGTAAGAAAACAGGTTGGTAAAATGTCTTAGGGACTAGGGCAGAGGGAGCAGGTGCCAGGGACACTCAGGTGTTTTGGCGATCCCACTGCAGCAATTAGAACAAACTCCTTACACTCTGAGTAGCCTTGTTAGCCACTGGAAAGGCTTCTTGTCTCTAACACTTTGCAGTGGAGCCTTAAAATAACTTCCCACAAATCTCATTACATTATAAGCAAGAAACCAACAGGCATTTCTTCCACTGTCGATGTCACATCCAGCTCTAAGGGTAGGCTCAAAGTCAGAGTCTTGTCTGAACATTTTCTATTTGATCAAAATAATCCAGGCAAGACAAATGGGCTACCAGGAATTACATGTGCAGGAAAACAAAGCGCAGACATGTTTCAATGTGATCAGTACTTGTAACTGACATTCCCTCAGTAAATGGTTTGTCAAAGTGCAATGTGAGAAAGTTGAAAATAGGCAGGTGTGCCTTACATTCAGGTCCAGAGAACAAGGGCCACTAGATATCAGACTGATCAGAGTTACAAAAGAAAAGAGCATATGACATATGCAAATACCAGGGGTGAGAAGTCCTGGCAGCTTCTGATTGTGGCATCCTTTAGTGGTTTGAGTGTGGGAGGCACAAAAGGAGGCAGCCAGCTCACTTTAGGCTGAGATTTGAGTAAGGATATGAAAAATGCTAAAAGGAGTTGAGGAAAGAAACAATTTGGGACTTCTGAGAGAAAAGAGGAGGAAGGGACAAAATGCTCAACACCTGGCTGACCTAGATGTAGCCAGAGTTACTCAGTGTAATTCTGCTAAGTGGCCACCTGAGGGCACTATCTGGTATGCACCTAGGAATACGGTCGGCCCTAATCAAATTCAATTGAGCCTCTCAATTTGCTGACAGATTATCTTAATACTTAAATAAGGGCACCCATGGAAGATGGAGACCCCAAACTATTCGTCTTTTCTATTTTTAATTCTTGAACTAGATAAATGAATAAGCAAGACTGACCTCAATTCAAATTCCCCTACACTCATAAGGATTACATACGATAAGGTAACCTCATTTAAATCTATCAAGCATTTAATAGGGACTCAATGAATACCAGCTCTTTCCCATATAGATTAACATACAAATTGCCAAATTAGGACAAAAGAAGCACAAGGAGGGATTACACTATCTCGCTAAAGAGAGCAGGACTCAAAAGTTCCAGAATGAATACAATCGTGCTATGGAAACAGTCCTGAGCAAGCAAGAGAACACTGTGCCTCTCACTGCGTGCTTCAGTATGTGTATAATACCCAAAGGGGATAGACACCGGCAGCTGTGAGTAAAGATGAAAACAAACTGTATCAGCAGGAAGAGGCATCCACCCACGAGACGTGGGCAGTGTCAGGAAAGAGCATTTGAACAAGGTCATCAGCACGGAATTCCCGTTCTGGAAGGATCCTTAGATTGAGGTTTGTTTGTGACTTGAGCCGAGGTGGGGAAAAGAGAGGTCTGGGTTTCACATTTCTAAGTCTACAAGATGAAATACAGTCACGGACAAAAGCGCGCATTACTGTGAAGGCTAAATGTGGATTCTGGAAACAAAGAGATTCTGTTTCCCAGAGCGAACCCAGCAAGTTACTCGCCCCGCCCCAACACCGTGTAACATAGTGCGTGGCCCTCTGCTGCCCTCTGCTGTTTCTTTCAGGTATAGTAATGTAAGTGAAAGTGTCAAAAATCTGATTCAGCCAAGTGACTTCACAGAAGGACGGATTAATGTCAATCTGCGAAAACAAAGGTCCACACAAAGCAATTAAAAAGTGAGTTATAGTGTACTGTCATGACACCCTGAACGCGCCCGACCTAGTCTGAAAATTGAGTTATAGTTCGTTTAGCATAAACGGTGCCTTGTTTCAGGATGCTAGTGCATGGCTTGTAGTGAGGACTTTAACTAGACACCTGCTAACAGTTCCCGGGCATCCTTGGTCATCTATACTGAGAAGGATATGTAATGCTGCAGGTCACAAACTACCACAGCTGTGTGGTATAACTAAGTTGGCTGGTCTCACTTAAGAGAAGTAAAGATGTCTGCACTAATTTGAAGAGGGTATGGATAAATCAGAGTGTGTTTAATTCTAAGAGGGTGAATCTCAGTGAAAATAAACCGAAAATAAAACCACTGACTCAGATAAGATGATTTTCCTGTTTCCTGCACTCTAGGGCTCCACCCTATGTGACTGACTGCCGTGCATGGTTGTTTCAGGGTATGAATTCCTGCAGGTCTCACACCCATATACCCATCCTAAGTCCTCCTGGGTGCCCAGGAGGGAAGAAGAAAGAGTGCTTTGTGGTTGTCACATGTCCTTCATGTATCCCTTAAACATAGCTTCTTCAGAAAGTCTTCATGCTCAGCCTGGTTTCAGTACCCACATGTGGCACCATAGCTGTTTTCTCTGCCATGTGCTACAAAGGTCAGGGCTCAGCAAATAGCATCTGGCTAGCACTGCAGTCCTGAAAAGCGAAGCTGGGAACCGATGGGAGATGACGTCTTACAGCATGCCCTCTCTTTGTGTTTCTTGTTCCTATTAAAAACCACACATCCACTTATAAGATGAAACTTCAGCCGAGTCTCACAGACTAGTTCTCCTTTTGTGACCTGATCTGAGAGGTCTGGAGGATCAGCAGCTTCACAGAATTTAGCAGGGTGATAATTGGTAAAAAGGTCTCTGTTGTACAGCCCAAAGAGATAGATCTCTAAATAAGAGTGCCTCAGACACAAGCTTGAGACTCTCAGTTAGTATCCCAGAACACACACAGGCAGGCTCCTGGCCATCCCTGTGCCTGTAACCCAGTACAGAAGTGCAGTGTGATTGGAGATTCCTGTCCCAGAGAGAGTAATAAAGCAAGACACTCAACATCCTCTTCTAGGGCGTGCAGACCTCTGCCTGTGCACTCACACGCAAACGCACACATGTGAACAAACAAATGCACCAATTATTCACCTGGGGGATTAACCTCTGACTTAAACTGATTTTTTGTTTTTTAAAAAAAACATGTATTTAGCAAGAATCTCAGTCTCGACATGTGAGTTTGTCCACTCCCCATGAAACTCATGGCTTTAGTTATTTTTATTGTAGGAAATGCTTTCTTAATTATTTTTTATTTATTCATTAATATTACATCTCAATTGTTATCCCATCCCTTGTATCCTCCCATTCCTCCCTCTCTCCTGCTTTCACCCTACTCCCTTCCCCTATGACTGTGACTGAAGGGGACCTCCTCCCCCTGCATATACTCATAGGGTATCAAGTCACTTCTTGGTAGCCTACTATCCTTCCCCTGAGTGCCACCGGGCCTCCTCATCAAGGGAACGTGGTCAAATATGGGGCACCAGAGTTCATGTGAAAGGCAGACCCCATTCTTCACTCAACTGTGGAGAATGTCCTGCCCATTGGCTAGATCTGGGTAGGATATCGATGTTTACTGCACTTATTGTGGTTGGTTGGTGCCATAGTTGGAGCAGGACCCCTGGGCCTAGTTCTGCCTGTCATAATATTCTTCTAGTAGGTTTTTAGGACCCTCTGGATCCTTCTAAGGAAATGCTTCTCTTATTATCAGTGGTAGAAGGCAGCCCATGTTTTAAGAAAATGAATCTAAGATTTGTACAGCTATCTTAATGGAATACATCCTTATCAGAAAGAATCCTATTAAAACCTCTTATTATGCTCACATCTATTTTAATGAAAAAGAAGCAAATATTTGCTTTTAGGAGACAGGACCTACTGGCTTTCATTGCTTATGTTTGGAAACTATTGAATGCTTCAAATAATGGAGAATCATATGTATTTTGCCATTTGAATCTCTTACATGGCATCTGGGGTGTCTAGTGACAAATCATGTATGTGCCTTGAGATCTCTCTGACACAAACAAGACCTCACAATACTAGCCCCATTTTCCTTGAAAATGGCCTCCTCAGTTCACCAGGCAAAATGAGGGTGTCCTCTGAATAGGAGCCAGATACTCAGCTCGCTTCTGTCATAGAGAACACAGAAGCAGCAGAGCTTGTTAAACTGCATTCCTTTGAATATCATGTTAGGCTTCAGCTAAGCTATTAGATTTGTGGCAAATGAGAGATCCCTTTGAAGTTAACAAGGGGATCCCTATGAAAGAAGAGAGACAACCATTACCACATATTTCACATGTGACAAAGAAGGATCCAGCATTGTTAATATGATCCACAATTATACAACCTGAAATACTTTCTTCTTTCAGCTTGTTTAGAAGCTGTGCTTTTCTCTAGAAAGGCTGCTGTTAGATTTTCCTTCTCCAGCTCTGTAACTCTCCAATGTATTTACGTCTTGAATCAAAGGGAGAGATCTTATTAATATAAATGAGCAGCTCTTTAAAGCGAAATATGCCTGCAATGATGTCTGAGGGGCTTTGCCTCACATCAGGATGACACAGGAGATAAGAGAGGGGTGTGCTTCGATATGGGTTTACTGATTTCTCTAGAAGGTGCTCCATCCCTGGGTGAGTCATTGATACCTCACCTCTCCAGTGCTTTCTGCCCTGTGCATCATGTCAGAATACATGACTATGATCCACAGTGAATTACAAAGGACCATTCAAATAGAATCCAATTTTCATTTTCCCTATTAAACTTGCCTGCTAAGCATTTGAAAAACTAAGTCTCAATAAGGAAGTAAATGTCAGCTAAAACTTGCTCAAAAGCTCATTAAAGCAGCATTCCAGTATGTGTGTGTGTGTGTGTGTGTGTGTGTGTGTGTGTGTGTGTGTGTAAGAGAGAGAGACAGAGAGAGAGAGAGAGAGAGAGAGAGAGAGAAAGTGACAGAAAGACAGAAACAGAAAAACACACAGAGAGAAATAGATAAAGACAGAAATAGTAAAAGATAGATTTTAGATAGATAGATAGATAGATAGATAGATAGATAGATAGATAGATAGATAGATAGATATAAAGAGACAGATAACAGGAACTTATATATGTATGTGTGTACATGTGTATGTTAGAGAGGTGGTGACAAAAATAAATCTCAATCCTGATCCCAAAGGATAACCCAAGCTCAGAGCTGTTGGTAAAAGGGTCTGAAGTCATCTGGGGAATTTGACTATAAAGGGGAATAAAACAGAAAAGTTTTTGAAGTTCAATATACATCTGGTTCCACTAACTCCAAATTGATAGAAAAGCATTGAGACTGAAAAAACTTACAGGTGCCTACTTTTCTTAACAATATCAAGATTATGAGCACATTTTCTCATTCTTTAAATTTTAATCATGCATTCATTCTTAGGTGTTGCATTTTTGAACTGTTATTAAAAATACATATGTTCATGCCACATTAAAGGAAGAACAGAGACTTGTGTGTTGTATTATTAAACATGTGCAAAAACTGAAATTCTGGTCAGCCTTTGCAGAAGGCATGTGTAAGTGCCCTAAGCAAAGGGCTTTTTTCACTCGTATACAGCTGTTAGAGAGATGCTCATACTGTGACTTTGCCAGTACTTACTCTTGAGGTCTAAGTTTCTGGCTCCTGCAGTGATTTGTGTTGTGATCTTCGTGTCGATTTTTACAGTGTGGAGATTGCTGGTGTCCCTTGAAATCATCACATTATGCCACTGATTGTCATTGAGTGGTTTATTTGAGCTCCCTTTGATGAGGTTAGCACCATTTCCCAAGTCAAACACATAATGTAAGTACCTAGAAAGAAAATGAAATAGAGAAAAGAGTCATTGCTTTCTGAATGAGTGATGATGGTAAACAAGACATTGCAAATGGAGAGTTTCAGGTGGATTCTTCCCTCTGGAATCTTGAAGCAGAGTTGCTTCTATGTGAAACTAAACAGAGAAGGTATCACCTTTCATTATGAATTCCGCGTCTCCGTTGTCTTCTCATTTGGTTAATCACACTGGCATGGCAATTCTTCTCCTGGGAGGAGAGTTCTCATGTGTCAAGCTCTAATGTACACTTCCTACTCCGTTTGTCTTTCTATTCCACTAAGGCCTCTGAAAATGTGTGCATGAGCATCCCAGACAACAGATAATCATTTTTGATGCATTTTCACAATCACCTAGATTCAGTAAGGCTGTATGTTGGTATGTGTGTGTGAGGGGGGTGTCGTTCAAGGTTGGGAGAAATGTAATATGTACACAAGGGTGGCAAGGGAAACATTTGTGTGTTACCTGGTGTATTATCTAGTCTAGTTCAATAATATTCACTGAGTGTATGAATAAATGTCCAAACTAATGAAAATGTGTCCATTTGTCACCACACTATCAAAATGTTTCACTTACACATTATTCATTCTCAACTATTCATTACAGAATTGAACTTGAATTAATTAGAATTTCATTAAATGGCTAAGTTGATATTCTGAATTAGCTATTTATTTTAGGACAGTGCTACCTACCAGTACTTATGTAGAATTACATTATCAAAATTTAGGAAATACACATTTGGAGTATGAGAGTCATAGGAGACCTACCATGAATTACAACACATCTGTACTCACATGTATAATTATATAAACATGCAACTGCATTATTTCATACTCACTAAGGATGCATAGTAAAGGCTATGAACAAATGAGTCATTTGACTTCTTTGTCCTGCCTACCACTGTATAAATCAACACATTGTCTTCCATTTAGACAATTTTTACAGTTCTTGTTTCTCTTTTAATAAACTGATACGTACATACCCTTTAACTAATTCAACCACAATAAAGTCATTTCCATCTCCACTGTTATATAGAATTAGTCCATCTAGGGATGTTGTCTTGAACTGGAAAAATAGATGCATAGAAGTGTAGGCTTGCAATGTAGCTAAGGCAACATAGCTCGATTTGGTCTTGAAGGTGACAGGATCTGCAATGATGTTCCTGAAGCCAAACCTGGCATTGAGCTCACAGTAGTCTATATCGCCATTTTTGCACAAGTCAATGTATGCCATTCCGTTGAAAGTCAGGCTTTGTAGGTGCCCAATGAAGTTGGAGGGGACAGAAGAAAGATAGCGTCGTTCTGTGATGATGCCAGTCTCTATGTTATGAAACTCCAGCCGTGTATGGTCACCTGCCATTTGCCCTAAAAGAAAAGTTAATACATTGCTATATTGTGCATCTGAAAGACATTTCCTGTTGCAGATTTTCACATTAATATTATATTTGAAAATATAAAAGCTGGTAACCTATTTGATAGGTATATCATGTAACAAGAATATCTTGGTCACAGTCAAAGGTAAGGTGGCCATATATAACATTTCGTATACAGGTTTTAATAGCCATGCAAATGTTAGCTGCAATAAAAATTCTCCTTATACCTGGGTGAAGTGATGAACTTCTATCAGGACTTGAAGGGTAAAGGCAAGATAAATTGTAAGTTAGAGACCAGTGTGACCTACATACTGAGTTCTGAACCAGCCCACAAGACAAAACTGTGTCTTGACATAAAAAACAACAAAATCCTCATTAGTACATTATCACTCTCATAGGAAGTAAAGAAAAGAGGGAACTAAACAAAAAAGCCTTGAAAAACGAGGCAAAGAATGGTTAGCCATAGTGGTTGCCATGAACAATTGAGTATCTCTTAGCAATCCACACATTGTAACTTTATACTTAGGTAATGTTGTTTTTTATTTTCCTCCAGAAAAAATATGTTATTTTATATTGTTCTATATATAAATAGAAATAGAAATAGAAAAGAACTGTATAAATAGAAAAGAACTACTGAATTGTTTTTTTGTAATAGTGAACCATTAAAATGTGTTGGAAAGTAAAAATATTGCTTGCACTTTCCTGTTTTCCTCTGAATAGCAAAGATTATCTCCTTTTCTGGACTCCCAGTTACTTCAGAGATTAACCTGTACCACATTCCTCACATCTTCATACAATTAAGCACATTGCATTAATTCGAAGTACACTCGGTGGTGAGGAGAGTGCACCCCCATGGGGTACCATCTCAGATGTCCTACAGTGGCTGCAGCTTATTTGGTGACTCCTCCATACAGGCCCACCTCTCCCTGACTCTCCACCTGTTAATAGTCAAACCATATTTACATCTAGAGTAATGATTCTATGTTCATATAACTTAGAAATTAAATAAAAAGATAAGAAGTTGGTTTCTAAAATGTAAATTCCAGCATCCCTGAAAATTTATCCTTGCTCGTGGCTTGTTCTCAGCCTTATTTCCCATTAAACCTTGTGTGCCTCACTTTCTGGTGCCACTCAAGAGGCCACTTAAACTGCAATCAAGTTCTTCCAGTCAACTCCTTGGGTGGCTTCATTCTCCAATTTGACATAACTGGAAAATTTATTAAGCTCATTCTATGCTGTCATCCATGATATTAATGAAAACATTAATTGGGGCCAATCTCAGAATCACCCAAGAAAACTCACTGAATCATTTTTCCTAAGCATAATAAATATTCAAACTACCTGTGTGGGCTCCCATTAACATTATGACAAGATCCCATTTGCTTAATAAAAACAGCAAAGATGCTGGATTGTACCACAAAACAATGCTGTAAATAAAACATAACAGGCATGTTTGGCTATATAAAAAAAGTGTTTATGCTAACAATTGATTTTAATAGCTATAAATTCATTAATTTTAATGAAGTTCCCTGAATTGTGCTCAACTCTGTTTAATTTTTTACTCCTTGAGAATCTTTATTTCCCTAAGATGGCTCTGCGAGTATTTTTGTTATGGTTGTTTTGTTTTGTTTTTTGTTGTTTTGTTTTAGTCATTGGTTTGATTTTATTTCTTCTCTACATATAGAGAAGTAAACACATACTTTACTGAAGATGGCATCTTCTCATCCACGTACTCAAAGCCTCTGGTTATGTTATTGAAGTAAAATACTGTTAAATTCTTAGCAATTCTGGTTTTTCATATAAGATCATTTTGCTTTTGCTCCTCAGTATTTGTCTGATGACCTCAATACTGCTCTGTGGGAGTTCTGCCTCTTTGGTAACAAAAAATCAATCTTTAATAATTTGAAATCTCAAAGCTCTAAAGCCATCAGCAGCCCTGAACTAATAAGCTATATAGGATAGGGAATATGAAAAGACTATGAAAATCACCGAGGCTTCAATATTGATGATGTTGACATTTATTATTTTTTGCAGTGTTAAAAAATCTGAGTCTTAAGTTAGTTTACCCAAATTCAAAACCTGTTTGCTTCTTGTTTAAAGTTTTATTGACAAAAATATGAGACACTATCAAGATCAAAACATATTTCTAGTGTGTTTAATTAATATTTCATATTGTTAAAAACTTGAAAGTTACAAAGAAGGGAAGGACATTTAATTCAGAAAGTAAAGACTAAGTAGTTAACTCTAAAACCATATGTACAAGCAATGTTAAATAGACTCAGTAAGTTGTATTTATATATTTATAATATGATATCGATGTATGTTATATCATTCATACATATTATATATGCATATATCACTATATATACACATATATCATAATATTTTTTAAACAAGCATAAATTTTCAAGTGAGTGGGAGGCACAGGAGGGGTTGGGGGAGAAAATTAAAGTGAAACTATTTATATTTTACTTCAAAGTAAAATAAATTTTAAAAGTTATTCTTCAGTAAACATAAGTTAAATAGATAATTCTGTTGGCAGATAGTAGACAAAAATAATGACACAATAGTAGTAAATAAAAACACTGCCATAATAGCATGTTCTACAAAAAAAAAGTTAAATATAATTAAACAAAATTGAATGAAGGCCTGTCACTAATTTGTAGAGATAAGCTTGAGAGTAATCTGCAATAATTTGAGCATAAAAGTATTTAAGATGATTAACTAGAAATTATGATAATATAGAGGAACTTGTGGATGCACATTAATCAAAAAGGAAGGAGAAAAGAGAAAAAGGAAATTTTTTTTGGAAAAGGGGAGAAGAGAGAGGCCAGAGACATAAAGATGAGTGAGGCATGCAGTGCAATGCTAAGTGTGGGCTCCAAATGTTGAGGGATGTTGGCTGCTGAAAATCATTTTTTGTATCTACTTTAGTAATTATATTTATCAAATGTTAATTTTTGTGAAAATATTTAATTAATCACACACATGGTGTGAACAGTGCCTTGATATGACTCTCCATAGATGATTTATTAATTGCAAGAAAGAAAAATAATAATTATATTGTGAAGAAATTTAACTCATCCACCCACCCAAACTCCTGCCTCCAGACAGGTGCCCGTAAGGAGGCTGTGGTGTCAACTTAGAGTGTTTCATTCAAGAGTGTGGGCAAAGAATAAAAGAAAGAGTGTGAAAACTGAGTTATGAAGGCAAATTCAACAAACACAAACACCTTCATTAACACAAGGCATGAGGAGAATTCTGTCACTTAACAATCCTGATGTTCTGCAAGGCAAGGGGAACTTATAGAGATGTGTAGACTGAGGAAGATTCAGGAGACAGGGCAAGGTCACAGATGTTGTGAACTGCACCAGTCCTAGTCCTGGACTGAGAGAAATGACACTGCAGTGCACAGTATCATGGCAAATGTGTGGCGGCTGCCAACTCTTACTTTGCTGTGTAAACGGTACATTCTATTTTTAGAAAATATATGTTGAAGAATTCAGGGACTAAAAGTTCACTCTCAGTATCACTTTCCATCAGCTATTTAAGGGAAATACTGAAAGTGAGAGAGAGGGAGGAAGTGAAAATGTCAGAGCAAGTGAATAAAAAAATGCTTACAATAGTAGCATATACAAGTTCTTGTGGCATTACTTTTGTTCTTGGAACTTTTTGTAAACTTATGATAGTTTTGAAATAATAGTTATGTGAAACATTTTTTTTTTTGGTTTTTTTTTTTGAGACAGGGTTTCTCTGTGTAGCCTTGGCTGTCCTGGACCCGCTTTGTAGACCAGGCTGGCCTCAAACTCACAGCGATCCGCCTGCCTCTGCCTCCCGAGTGCTGGGATTATAGGCGTGCGCCACCACGCCCGGCTGAAACATTTTTTTTTATAATGGCATGCTGCCATGCCTGAATGCACTGTAGTTCTGTGGTGATTTCCAGCCATTGTGAACCATTTTTGTATATCACTATAGGAGTAAGTTCAAATCATACTAACATAGTGGTTTCTGGTTGCTTCAAGACCATGAGAAATAACCTCCTCATTCACACAATATACCAATCTGGTTTTTTTTGTGGTTGGGTTTTTTTTTTTTTTTGTTATTGTTATTGTTGTTGTTTGGGGTTTGTAGATAGGGTCTTTTTCTATGTGGTCCTGGCTGTTCTAGAACTCACTGTGCAGGGCACTCTGGCCTGAAACTCATGGAGAATCTCTTGCCTTCTTCATCCAGAGCGCTGAGATTAAAGGTATATCCCACTACACCCAGCCTCAAATTATTTGTTTGATTTTGTTTTTGATTTTTTGAGACAGGGTCTCTCTGTGTAGCCCTGGCTATCCTGGAATTCACTCTTTAGAACATGCTGGCCTTGAACTCACAGATATCCACCTGTATCTGCCTCTCAAGGGTTGGGATTAAAGGTACCACAACTGCCCTTCTGAAGCATTTTAATGTAGCTCTGAAATCAAGTCTTCTGAACTCCAACCATAAGGCTTGTTTACATCAATCATTCCTCACATCATAAACTGCCCTGTGTTCTCAGCTAACACTTCCATTGTATAGATACCTACATATGTGTGCATGTATGTTGTGTGTGAGTGTGTGTGTGTGTGTGTGTGCACATGCCCATGCATACTATTTTATAATGTGGTGCTATATCCAGGAAAGTATTTATTATAGAACTGTATATTTATAATTATTTTATATAATGTAATGGAGGAAAACTAACCTAGCAAAGAAAAGAAAGTGAAAAAAAACTTGGATACTCTTCTCAAATCTCATAACAATGGCATTTCAATAAAACATAACCCACTTCTCTTTGAGCCTCAGTTTTGTCATTTTTAAAATGAGAATGCCTGTGTCCTATCTGTTTTGTAAGACAGCCTTTGCGAAAGACATTTAAAATAAACAATGTCTGTCATGATTTATGCATGTATTGCCTTTGACTTCTAAAACTCAAGGCCATGACTTTAAATCCTCTGGGTAACACACAATTGCTTTAGCAATTAATGTTAATCTTCAGAACAATTCCTTATCCTACCAAGAACTGACCTTAAGTAAAACAAGCTGACCCAGCAGACACTCTACTGCCCAAGTGTGGTTCGGTCTTCCCTTCCTAGTCTTAGGTGGCTGTTTCCGAGTCTTCTTTGAATGAGGATTCTATTACATTGATGTCATTCTATTTTTTAATAATTAATTGTTTTATTTTTCCTTTAATTATATCTCACATAATATATCCTGTTTATGGTTTCCTCTCCCTGTACTCCTGCCAGTCCCTCTGCTCCTCGCTCCCATCTGGATCCAACTCCCTTTTGGTCTTTCATTAGAAAAGAACAGGCAGGGCTTCTAAGGGATAATAATAACTTAACAAAATAAAATATAATAAGATAAAACAAGAACTATCACATCGGAATAGGACAAGACAAACAAGAACTCTGGTGCCCCATCTTTGACCACGTCCCCTTGATGGGGAGACCTGGTGGCACTCAGAGGAAGGATAGCAGGCTACCAAGAAGAGACCTGATACGCTATGAGCATATACAGGGGGAGGAGGTCACCCTCAGTCACAGTCATAGGGAAGGGAAATAGGGTGAAAGTGGGAGGGAGGGAGGAATGGGAGGATGCACGGGATGGGATAGCAATTGAGATGTAATAGGAATGATTTTATTTTTCAATTAAAAAAATTAAAAAAAAATTCACCAAGAAAAAAAAAAAAAAGAAATGACCAATTCCGTATGTTTTTAATCTGTATGTTAAATAAACTCTCAAATAAATGATTCAAAGTTAAAATGTTGTAAGATAAACCAATAGAATATGTTTATTTTTTATTTTAAAAAAAAACAAGGACAAACAAACAGAAGGAAAAGAGCATAAGTGAAGAAAGCCCCAGAAGTTTCCAAACACACGTGTCAGGTGCCTTAGTGCCCCCTACAGACATATTAGGGGAAACACAAGCAGGGTTCCTCTCCACTATGCCTCCTTTGGGGATAATTCTTTGGGGATCTTCCTGCAAGTCTAAAACATACAACAAAAACAACAACAACAAAATCTAGCTAGTCACAAAAAGCCAATGAGATATATGACAATGACTGCTCTATGAACTTATGGTTCACCTTCCTTAATCCAAAGAAGGATTTCATCAAAACTTGTAACCTCATACATATCATAGCAGCATTGAGAAAAGTTCTCTTTGCTCAGCCTGGGAAGCCCTTTGGAATTTAATATCAAAGGGACATGTCTTGGGTGCACACAGACTGCTGTGCTTTGTGCTAACATAATTACTGGAGTACTTTTTCTGCAAAAGATAAAGGAGATGACACTGTGTGGTTAGTTCTCCGAGGTGAGCATGTGGAGAGTCCTCTCCTACTGAATTCTCTAATTGCCAAGGACACAGATTTATAAAGGTCACTTCCTTGTGCTATGACTAGAAGTCTGAAAGAGACCTTGACATCACAAAGGCTAGAGTTCAATCAACAAGCTAAATGAAAAAAACATTGACATGTGATAGCCTAAAAGCAAACAAATAAAAATACCGCAACATGGCAGTCCAGTTATGAACATATTTTGCAGTGAAAACATAAAATTTTCATTATCAACAATATTTATAGGAAACAAAGAGAATGAAGATAAATTGAAATTTAAAATGACTTCACTATTTCATGAAGCACTAAGATATTTACCAAATCACAAAATTCAAATATAGTGTAATTTCTCAAATTACTAATGAAGAAGGAAAATTTCATGGTAAATTTGTTCAGGTTAGAAGAGTATTTAATAGACTACTTATCAAATACAAATGTTGGTAGACAAAAGAGATGAAAAATTTACTGAGTATAACGTTCAAATTATGTAGTGGTTTCATTTGAAAACTCATCTGTAAAAATAAACATATAACATATAAGTATATCTATCCATCTATCTATTTACATTTATATACACGATGATATATTTTATTTTATTAATATACATTTTATATGAATATATAACATTATATATATTAAAATAGGGCTGGAGAGATGGCTCAGTGGTTATGAATACTTCCTGTTCTTCCAAAGGTTCTGAGTTCAATTCCCAGCAACCACATGGTGGTTCACAACCATCTATAATGTGATCTAATGCCCTCTTCTAGAATGCAGGTGTACATGCCAACAGAACACTATATACATAATAATAAATAAATAAATCTTCAAAAAAGAAAGCTGAGCGTGGTGGCGCATACCTTTAATCCCAGCACTTGTGAGGCAGAGGCAGGCTGATCACTATGAGTTCAAGGCCAGCCTGGTCTACAAAGTGGGTCCAGGATAGCAAGAGCTGTTACACAGAGAAACCCTGTCTCAAAAAACAATAAATAAATAAATAAATAAATAAATAAACAAACAAACAAACTAGTGTTACTTGGGTGACAATGACACCCCCAACAGGATCCACAGACTCTAACAAAAGCCTTAGTGCCAGCACAGAAAATCCCTCTACAAGTGTTGGCCAGGTGATTATAATAGATTGCATTTATGTGCACATATGTATGTGTATCAATGAACCAATAATTATTACAGAAGTGGTCATGATATTGAGATGGATGGTGATGTGCTGGCTACTTTTATATCAACTTGACCCAATCTAGGATCGTTTTCAAAGACTAAACTTCAATTGAGAAAAGTCCCCTACCAGATTGACCCCTGGACAAGCCTGCAGTGCATTCTTGACTGATGATTAATGTGAGATGGATGGACTAATTTACTATGGTTAGTACCACCCATGGGCAAGTGGTTTTGGGTTCTATAAGAAAGCAGGCTAAGTAAACCATGCCAAAAAAAAAAAAAAAAAAAACAACAACAAAAAAAAAAAAAAACAATCAAAGCAAAGAAAAAGGAAGTAGCACCATTTGTTGGCTTTTACTTCAGCTTCTGCCTTCAGATTGGTGCTTTGAATTCCTGCCCTGACTTCTTTCAGTGATCAACAGTGATATGGAAATGTTAGTTTAATAAACTCTCTCCTGCCCAAGTTGCTGTTGGCTTATCACAGCAATAGAAACCATACCTAAGACAGTGGGAGATGGGAGGAGCTGGAGGGGAAAGGGTGGAAATGCTAGAAATACACTACTCATGTATGAAAATCTCAGAAAGTATAAATAAAACAGTAACTTAAAAAGAGGTAACAGAGCCAGAAGCATTTACCTGTCATGGCTTGTTGATCATCCACTGTTAGCTTTAAACTTTTTCCTCGGCGAACCACACGCACTGTGTGCCATTCATTATCATTGAGGTTATAGCCAGCAAAAAGGGTCTCAGGACCTTTGCCTGTAGAATATGCCAAACAGTCATTACGGACAATCAGAATCAGACAAAAAAATGAACCTTACAGAAAATGAGAGGAAAGAGGAAGAAAGAAAGAAGTGAGGAGATGGAGAGAGAGAGAGAGAGAGAGAGAGAGAGAGAGAGAGAGAGAGAGAGAGAGAGAGAGAGAGAGAGAGAAATTGGACCAATTTTCAAGCCCAATAAAGTCATAGCAAGCAAGGAAAATGACAATTAACAAACACTCAGGTGTGACAATTTAAAAATTTTTAACCTTTTGCATTGGTATAAGACAAGAGAATTAACCTGCTGTCATAAATAGGCACAGTCAATATAGCATTGGAAACCTTCCCAAGTTCGCATGTACAGAAGTGATATTTTTCTTAATATCATAAGGCTTAGCACAAATATAATCTCTGAGACTTCTATTTTCCAGTAGCACATATTTTTAGATGAATTGATAAGGAGCAATTGCAACACTGGTGAGAACCTCTTGGTGTTATCTGTCTCTTCAGATCTTAAATACTGTATCTCCAAGATTTACCAGTTTCTGGGTTTGCCAGCCTCCAAAATATATGGACAGTTCTGTCTACAAACTAGTCTAAAGAGACTTGCTGATGACTAATTGATAAGTTGAAAATCTATATGGGTGGTGAAGATGCTTCTAAATACCTCAAAATAATAGTAACCTGGAAGAGTAACCAAAATACCGAACATACAGACAATAAAAGGCCAAAAGGGAAAAGGGTGATGTGAACCAACAGGGATCAACAACTAAAGGCCAAAAGAGTGGCAGAAAATAAAATAGTAAATTGATAAAGGAACTTCCAAAGGATGTATGTAAAGAATTTAAATGGATTTGGAACAGATATTATCTGAGAAACAGGCTTAATGAAAATCGTGATTACAAGTCAGTAGTACTTTATCTGAGTTTAACTTGATAAGAAAAGAAAAATAGTGACATAATTGTAATTTTTTGTTTGTTTGTTTTTCAAGACATGGTTTCTCTGTGTAGCCTTAGCTCTCCTGGACTCACTTTTTAGACCAGGCTGGCCTCAGACTCACAGCTATCTGCCTGCCTCTGCCTTTGGAGTGCAGACATTACAGGCATGCACCACCAAGCCCAGCTGACATAATTTTAATTTTAAAAAGTATTAAATGTGATTGTTTTTAAACCAGTTTTTAAACATCTTTCTATATGTAAAGCACATAGATATGCAACTTATCAGTTGCAAGGAGGTTTCTTTAGACTTGACTTTTAGACAGAACTGGGTATATTCATCAGTTTACTCATAAAGGTATTCAAATGATGATTCTTTCAGAATAATATGATGTTAAATATGCATTAATTTGATTGATAGATTCTCTCTTTTTAAAGCACCGTAACTTACAGGTGCATTAATACAGTGAAGGGCCTGGTATTGTTTGCTTTCCTGGCTTATCACTGGTAGAAGGTCAGAAATGTCTTTTACAGTTTCCTTCACAAAATCCTAAAGTTAAAATAGTTAATGGTGTGGATCATAGGAGAACAAATAAGAGTGTAAAAATATGTCCAAAGAAAGAAAGAAGCTTTCAGAGAACCAAAAGAGAAAGTCTCAGTAGCTCACGTATGTGATGTCACTGTTAGCTGTGACAACCTTAGCCTAGCCATATTGCCTCCATTTTCTTTTTTTTTTTTATGGTGCTCCTGTTTTTTCAGGTAAATCTTGTTTTCCTTGGCTACTATGTCTTTGGAGCCTAAGATGAACCAAAACAAGCTAATTATTTCAAGGGAATTGTCTCAATTCTTTACACAATCATTAAGATTCAGAAATATCTTGTTTTTCTATAAGTGAGTTAGATTACACATGCTGGCATGTGAATAAAAACTATTCTGGAGAGAAAAGTTATCAGGAAGTGATCGCTAAACACCTAACGAAAGCCTATGAGTTCAGCATCTGCACAAATGCAGCGAGACCAAATGTTAAAAGCAAATCCCAGGATCAAAGGAGCTCTTTATAGTTTCAATAGTGAAGAAAGGAATGTTTAATAATGTCACAGCAGCTTTGTGTCCTACTGGCAACCTGGGTCATCCTTAGTTTTGATCTTTGGGAAGAGACTATATCGTTTTAAAGCTATTTTTATAGGGGACTTTTTTCTTAGAAACATATGCTTCTGAAGTGGCTCTCCTCCTGATCTTTTAATTTTAAATGTGTTTTGTCAAGAAAGAAAAGCAGAAGGATGAGCTCGTCCCCACCCCCGCTCTGAGCTTGATCTTGCAGCAAAATCATAATGCTTAATCTATGAAACCACCATTTCCATAACAACAGACACAAAATCCAATTAAAAATAAACCTTTGGTTCACAGAAATCTCTGTGGGCCAACTTCAGACTTCTCTCTTGCATTATTAAAAATGTGAACAGATTGATTTTAGAAGATAAGGCTCTTAAAAATGCACTTGATAGACTCATCTCCCAAGGAGGGGGCTCATTTAACATGAAACGTAATGGAAAGTGCATTGTGCTGGGACTCATGAATTCTGTTTGCAGGCCCTTGATTTGCTTCCACAGAGCCGAGACCAGGGAGTGCATGCTGTGTTCCAGACACTTTATTTCATCTCTACATTCTTACAAGGACAAAACTGCTGGTTCTAAGTTTGCACACCTTAAAAAAGTAGTAGGGCTGAGTGCTTCCCTTGGTCTTGTTTACTCCAAACCAGAATATCTGCTCACATTATGGAGCTGACTGGCAGTGAGATCCTCTGCTAGCAACCTGACTTGCATCCCCACCCCACTGTTTCTAACTTAAAGATGTGGAGGTAACATTTGACTTGGAGTTTCTCCTACAGTATTATCACATTTAGGACAATCTCTACATCCTGTGCACAGACCAATGTGAAGGAGAATATTTGAACAGCACACTGCCCACATAGGGAAGCTTTAACTGATGTTCCCAATGACACAGTGTAGAGGGGCCGTTAAAATGGGAAAATCTCTCCTATAAGCAGCAGTTTGCTAAAATGTAGCTTCCAGTTTTTTCAATCCCCATCCATTAAACGAGGGCTCACTAGATGACCTCTCCCATTCATTTAGAAGCTCACATTTTCTTGAAATTTAAAAATGCTTGAAAGTGTTAAAGGTCTCTCAATAGGGGATATTATGAGTGGCAAGCTGTTTACCTTTTGACAAACTCTTAATGGTAAAATTATAGCCACTCAAGATATCAAAACATGCCTCAAATATGCTAGTACCTTTCCTTCTGGAATAATATGTATTTGGGGCCAAATATTTGTGAGCTCCCTTATGCTGAAC
>OU015742.1:101304912-101320358 GCA_907169655.1 Acomys percivali
GAGAGAGAGAGAGAGAGAGAGAGAGAGAGAGAGAATGAGAATTTCCATTTTCACTGTAAATTCAGTGTAATCAGATTTTTAAACTCTTAAGTGTCAGAAGAAAGGAGATAATGTTTTATGATTTATTCTTTTCACAGGGGCCGGGGGCCAGGAGGTGGAGTTTTGTTCCAAGTCGGCTGTGTACTAACTCTGTTGCTTGACATTTCTTAGCTGCCCTATAGTCCAGGTTGATAAAAGCTTATGTGGAACCTCCCTTGGGACCACTCTTTCATTCTTGGAAAGAGCAGATAGCTCTACAATACTTCCCTTCCTGGAAGCTTTGCCCAGACCCTCACATCATAATGGCATTCTCTATTGTGTGGGGCTCCTCACTGTTATTAACTCAAATGTATTCATTGCCAGAAAGAACTTCAAAGAGAAGCTTTTGCTGTTGTTGTTTTTTATTTTTGTGCTAGAATTATTAGACTCCAATGAACCCAGGAAAAATTTGATAAGTGAGAACTTGTGGTTTATTATTTTTTATATTCAAGTGCTAACTGTAAGGACTGCATTTTAATCAACCCCATAGCCTCACAAAATGTATAAGTAAATAATACACGTTCATATAGGACCAAGAAGTACTGCCTTCCACATTCAGAGTTGTGCACAGGTTATTCAGTGTATTAAATCACAGAAAAGGATTCTGCTGGTGACGTCACAGAGGTACTTAAGGGAGCTTTTGTTTTAGGCTACAGTAGAGATAAGTTACCATCTCTCCTGTTCAAGGAATTGGGTTGAGGAAGAACCAATGCTGGAGACTGTTTTGCTTCTCTTATTTACGAGGATAGGGGTGCATGTGAAACTATAGGAGCTGAACTGCGAGAGTGGCTTTTATCATTGTTTTCAAACTACTCACTATTTTGCTCGATATAGTTTTGCAAAGTGGAAATAAATAAACACACACTCACACACACACACAGATACACACACACAGATACACACACACAGATACACACACACACACACACACACACACACACACACACTTGCCTGGCTTTTATTTTGCACCTTCAGGCTCTACCCAAAAATTATGAAAGCATGTGAGCCGTGTTTATCAGCTGCTCCAATAGAGAGCTCATTTCTCCTTTCTTGTCAGCTGCTCCAACAGAGGCTATTCTTATCACTCGCAAATACTTCCTTACTTCTAAGATTACACTTGACTTATAAAAATTATTTTGCTGTTAAAAACTTGACAATTGATTTTGAAGAATTGTTCATTCTATAGACAAGGTACATATGTGCTTGTGCTGAAATCTAACACTTGTTGCCCGTTTTCTTAGCTCTGTGTCATGTATGGCTATTACTCTTTACTTACAAAGTAGAAATGCTGAAGGTCCGTTAGACCCTTCCCAATCTCTATGATGAGCAACTTAGCACCTTATTTTATTGTCTACATACTAAGGAGCCAAGGCTAAAAGTCTGTGCTGTTTCACCCAGCAATAGGATTTTTTTTCCTTTAAAAATTTGTTTATTTGCTCTTTTCCCCAATATCTTATTTTGGTGAATTATGTTTTCTAAATTATTATTTAAAGTTATGAATATAAATTAATGATGTAATATCCAAATGGTTTAGTGACTAGAACAGATTTCAAGTAGTGTACAGGTAATTAACACAATCTTACATTTTGAAGACAGCTGCACAAAGGTGAGCTGATTCACTTGAGTACCAGACAGAGTGAGAAGAGGAGCCAGACCCCTGACTTTGTGGGATTGACTTAACAAACATCATGTAACTGGCCAAATCAGGGTACAGTGTTGATGTCACATAAATACCCAGATCTTCTTACTCAGAGATATGAAGCAACTGTATTCTACATGCATCTAAAGTAGATGTTCCTACTCTAGGCAGAAGAACCAGTAAGAGCCACAGCAGCCTCCAAGCTGCACACATTTTATAGGCAATACTGAATATGTTTTTGCATACACCTCCTCAACAAATGTTCAAATGCAGAGACTTGTACCTTTCAAAGTATATCAGCATGCATAGTAGAATAAGCTTGAATATGGAATTTGAAAGTTCACATGCACTATTTTTACTTATTTGGTTATTAAAATATTCAACCTAGATATAAAATAAATGTAAAATACATTTGTATATGAGACTCAAATTGGTCAGCAAGCATGTACTTAGTCTTATGGGGGTAAAACAGGATGTACAGCATACTAACTTTGTGTATATTAAAATTGAAAACTATGTGAGCAAATACTTTCGTGAACTGCTTAATGTGCTTTGCGAGTGTGGGAGTGGGGACACTGAGAAGCAGTGGAGGACAATAAAGGTCAGGAACCTTCAAGGAGGCTAGCGGAGATCTCCAGATGAAACTCACAATGGCCTCTGGAACTGAAAGGTGGATAGAGCTGAATCAGATGTGTGTGCCAGAAGACAGCATTGTACCATGTCTTTTCACAACTTGTGGTATCTATCTGTCCCTAGTGACATATTTCAAAGATGCCAAGTATACAAACAGCAATCTCTAACACGCACTTACTCTCTTATACAATGCAAATTTTCTCCCCTTTTAAAACGTGATTTATTTATAGTTATTTTGTGCGCATCTGTGTTTTGCTTGCATGTATGTCTGTGTGAGGGTGCTGGCTCCCCTGGAATGGAGTTACAGACAGCTGTGAGCTGTGATGTGTGTGCTAGGGGTTGAACCAGGATCCTTTGGAAGAATGGCCAGTGCTCTTAACCACTGAGGCATCTCTCCAAAAACAACAACAGCAGTTTCCCTTCCTAGCAATACCTAGACACCACAATAAGATTGCTTAGTGAGCATGAGCATTTTGATGATCATTCTGCAAATCCATCATCTAAAACCTACAGAGATGACAGGCAGATAGAGCTCCCATAATTTGTCTTCTGGAAGTGATTCATCTCCATCTCCATTTTATTAAGAGCAGTTATGTTTTACGACAGCTATCTGAGCTAAATATTGCCATCTATGTGAAAGTATATATTAACATCTCCATAGTTCAGAAATCAACTATGAAAAGCAATGTATCACTGTACACACACAATTTGTTCTACATTCATACATGACTGTTACATACTTTAAAAAACATTGAATTGCCTATAATACCAAATAATTGGACTATACAGAGAGATTCAGCACCATGACATCACAGAATTATAAAAATTCAAAAATGGTTCCTATTACATCTCTCACTTGTGTAATTATCCTTACTTATTCTGAGTTGCATAGCACATTTTCCTACTAATTTATATTGAGAACATGTATTTTCTTTTATCAAACAATGGTGTCAGGTTTTGGCAAATTCCTGACTGAGGGTCTTTCTGAAGGATCTTGCATCCTACTTGGTCGGGGTATATCTAGCCGGCAAGCCGTAAAGTCACTATTGCAATTATTCAATCTTGCTCTTCTTAAAAGCAGTCTATGGATATATGCTAATACATGTCTATGGTGGTGTTTCAATAAAGCTTTATTATATTAAAATAATTACTAGCTTTTGGGGCTGTGATTTTTATGTTTAAGATCATGCTAGTAAATAGACAATCTACCTTTAACATTTTTTTACACTGAGTAATAAAGAAATTACAATAGAATAACAGTAAACTGTTTTAGAGATAGGTACTCTGGAGTGTAAAGTTACTTTAGACTTTGATTCTAAGGTGACCTTAAATATGGTAATTAGCTTAACAGTTTTTGTTTCAGGTTTTAGCATTCTTTACATTTAAAGAAAGAAAAATCCCAAACTAAAAACAAACTTAACTAAAATGCTTTTAAAAACACAAAAATCTGGAATGCATAAATCATCTTACTTTTCCTTAAATTTAGAAGGCTTCATGATCAGATTTGATGCTTGTGTATCTCTGTGTGTGTATATGTTTAAAAATAGGTTTCTATCTATATCAGTTTCCCCAGGTGTTAGTTAATGGGATTATTTGGGAATTCAGGCAGCCTGGGCTGGGAGGCAGGACCCTGTGGGATGCTGGAGGCAAGCCTTGTCACGGTGACAAGAGAGAAGGAGAGAGAAGTCCTGGTACCAGGCAGAGATGGCTGCAGCCTGAAGCCTGAGTCATGGTTTTTGGCAGCAGCACTTCCTTTCGGAAATTGACATGAGGATGAGCTTCTTGGGCTGTGATTATGACACCCGCAGGCTCCCATTTGACTTCACTATTAGCTTCTGGATTTCAAAATAATTATTTTATAAAAACTAATACTAATTTGACCTTTAATTATAAAAAAGAATCATAACACATTAATTTTTTATTAAGTGGCTCTATTTTACTTTTGTCAGATTTTACTGAGCTGGGAGAATGAGGTTTTATTCTTTTTGCTTCTCCTATGAGTCAGCAGGAAATTTTAATTGCAAATTGAAATTAGACATGTAAATCATACTCCACCACTTTTCTTTTGCTACTTTTCATATTACCATGGGCATAGCAGGCTACATAATTTGCAGACTTAGTACAAACTGAAAACATGGGCTCCTGCTCCAAATAAAGACTCTGAAGCTAGGGGCAGGACAACACTCATCTCAGCATGGGTGCCCCCCCCCCCCCCGTCTCATGGTTTTGAGTTACACAAGTTAATGCAGCCATAATTAACAGTATAAAGTTGGTGCTTAAATGAATTCGAAGCATCTCTCTGTAAGGTATATATTCAGGAATGTACACACAAGGAAAAGTTGAAATCAATTTCAACACATTGTCTGCATTTAATGGCATGGAATGTAGGGAACCTGAGAACAGACTGTTGTGTGTCCTGTTGGTGAGGCTTGGTGCCAGCAACAGACTGGGCTTGGTGACACATCAGTAACCATAGAAACCACAAGGCAAATGACCAGCAGAATCAGGTAGCTCCAGCCTTTGTTCTATTTACCTTAAGTTCTCTTCAATTCAAACAAGGTTATGGGCTTGAAGATATTCAAAACAACTTATTATAGAGTTGTTTGCATTGAGAACTAAGGGCAGGAACAGAGTGTTTTACTAAATTGTTAAAAATATCCCTTCCTATGAAAAAGTATGTTGAGTAAATAACATAAAATCAAATATTAACCTTGGAGTGCATGCCTATTCTTCCAAGTCTGAGCACTAACAATGGAGGAAAGGCATTTTATAAACATTCACCAAAGAAGCTGGCCACAGTGAGTCTAAATGCTTCTGTGCTGATTAGATTCTTATTTAAAACCTTCTTTTCTGGCTTTTGTTTTGTACTTTTAAAAAACATTATTTATGTTGCTCTGGAGCAGCTGTTCTGGTAGGAACTCGAGCTAAGTACTTATGTTCCCTGAGTTTCAGTTAGTATTCTGATCTGTAAAATATGCTAATAAGAGAAATCATTCATATACAAATGAGCTTAATGCATTTTTATCACTTAAAGCAACATCTGCTGTATGGTGGGTTCTTGTGGTAATAACTATTATCAATATTATGTTGTCATTATTATCTTCTGAAGGAACCTGAAAACTGGTAGAATATATACTATCTCTTTCTGCTCAGTGCCTTGAATAATAACAATTTGCTAAGTATCTTTGAAAGGTTACTGTTTTGCTTCTGTTTTTGTTTTTGCCTTTGAAACATGGTCTCACTATTTAGCTGAGGCTGTATTTGATGTTACTGAGATCCACCTGCCTCTGCTTCGCAAGTGCTGACATTAAAGATATGGGCCATTATGCCCAGTGAACTATTTAATACTTTTTCCAGATTTTGTACGAATTTTGTTCTGGTAGAATAACAATTAACTTAAGAGAAATGATTAGTGAAAAGCATCTCTATTAGCTTTAAATACTTCTATTCACAATGATATGATTTTAGCTCTGCCCCTTGGTTTAAAGAATAAGAGTATGGGATGTAGTAAGTCCTACAGCCGGAGAGCTTGGGCAATTAAAAAAAAACTGGTAACTCTTTGGATACATTTTTTCCCAATTGCTTTGAGAATAAGGTTTAGAGAGAAAAATAACCTGATACCAGTGCTTAGTAAGTAAGCTGTAGGTATAAAAAGGCTAGTTGCCTTAGGTACTAAGGGAACTGGAATCTTCATATTTAATTATGAAATAGGTAAACATGTATTTGTTTACAAGAAGAATTGACATTTGAAGTTGAAAACAAATGCCCCAATGGACATCTCTTCATCACAGTGCCTTTATTCTATTATAAATTTCAAAGTTAAGAGATTCCTCATCTCCTGTTCCATTCCTGCTAAATGTCATTAATCTGGGAAAATGAATAAATGAAGTTTAAGCATCTACAGAAACATTTTATGCTCCTGAGTTTTGATATTGATTGTACCCATTTATGACAGATCAGGATAAATACCTCTGATGTAAGTGTTTTTCAATAGGAAAAGTATGCAGTTTAAATATATATTCTACCTTGCAAGTACATAATTATATTCACAACACAGTAAAAGTAATCACGAGTTAAACAAATATATTTCTCAAAGAATGTTTCAAAAATAGCTCTGCTCAAACCTATTCTGGCTCAACTTACAAGCTTGAAATACGCACAATAAAATAAGCGAATTATAAACGAAAGTAAAATTTTGGACTGTGATTTTATTTTAAGGTAAAAAAAAATGTTCATTTCCAAGAAATGCTTATCACATAATAGGATAGCTCAGAGGTATAAAATTAAGTACTAAAGGGTTATGGTGCATTTAAGTAAATTAAAATATACTTGTTGTTCATTTATATAAAAAGGTTATATTGATTTATGTCACTGTTTATTTGAACACATCTTATAAAATACCTATACAAAGTCAACCTGTCTTAAGTTTTAGATATACAAATGCATATAAAGACTAAGCCTATTAAGACAATTCATAAACAGGCAGGGTTACCATCACAGTTCAAAGATTGTTTGAATAAATAAGTTTTCTTGCATGAATAAACTAGTTGGATAGTTACAAGATACCCTTTTCATAAGAATGGACAGAATGATGTCTACTTTGTACACTCCTAGAACAGTGGCTTGACTTGTGCTTGCTTTCTACGTCTTCAAAGTTCTCATATCTTTTGTTGACTACCATTAAAGACAAGGTTGATTTTAAATATTTAGCTAATCTTCAGTACTTGTGGGATATTCTTGGATATGCTTTTTCCTAAAGTAAAAGCACCTTAGGAAATAATAGAAGTAAGCTCTTTCTTTTCTTGAGTTTTCATTTTCTTCTTTTCAGGGGAAGAACAGTATGGCATCTGGAAACCTGTCTCCATATTAACCTGCAATCCCTGACCTATTGGTTGAGAAAGCACAGTTTAAAGGCAGGAATTTGTTTTTTTAAGTTGTTTCCTTTTGTTCCAATCTTCTAATACTGCTGGGATTTAAAGGCTGAGGAAAAGTTGCCCTTGACACCTCACATACACCTTACCCAAGAATTGAGAGTGAACATAAAATATTTCTAGCGATGACACAATGAATGAGAAATCCATTTTTACTCGGATTTCTATATCCAATAAAATAAAGTGATAATTCTTTTAATTATGCTAAGTCTTAGTCCCTAACTTTAGTGCTGTGAGTCCAGTTGACAATTTATTTTGGGTAATTACTGGAATTGCCTCTTTGGTTGAAGTTGTCTTTAGATAAGTCTTCTGAGGTAAACAGCTTACCTTACTCTTCAGGAAGATATTCTGCATAGTGTTTGGCCAGCCACTGCAATGACTGCTGAAAAAATATTGCTCTCAATTAATGCAGGTTAGTGGAGGAGATACTGAGGAAGCCCTTCCAAGCTTCTCCACTAGCACTGGTTCCTGCTTGATGTTCCTAGAGCTATAGTAGGCCTCCTCAAGGCCACCGTCCGAGACAGTTTATACTATCTGGAAACATCTAGAAGCATCTCATCTCTGAATCTACTAGTTTGGTTTACTCCTCAAAATCATGTTCTCAAAATCATTTGAGAAAACCGAAAGTATTGATACACTGTGATACAATCAGGTTTGTGTGTCATTAATTGATAGTGTCCTGATATGTCTTTAAATCATGTTATAGTAAAATTTGTGAGGAACAGCAAATGAATTTTAAGGTATTGTATGTCTTTTAACTACATCTGCTTACAATACATTGCTAAACTTAAACAATCTGTGTATCCTGGTCTATCTGCAGAAAAACCACATATTATATACATGATGTGTCATACTGCAAGTATGTATTATGCAAAGTATGAGTGGTGGTAGCACTTCATAAGTAAATAAAATTTTTCTGTAAAATTGGAAATCATATATGCCTTTTGAATACTTTCTGTTCCTAAAGCTTCCACATTTGACTATTATTTCTGGATAGGAACCACATATTTTCCTAAAAGACATTCATAGGCTAGAGCGATGGCTCATCAGTTAAGAGCATCCACTGTTCTTGCGGAGGACCTGTCCATTCTCAGCATCTATATCAGACAGCTCACGAAAGCCGGTAACCCCAACTCCAGGGCATCTGATACCTGCTTCTGATGTGCTTGGGCACGTGCACTCATATGCCCACATATCTACACACAGACACATAGACACACATAATTAAAAATAAAATAAAAATTAAAAGCCAAAATACTTATTCTGGTTGTTTTTAAAGCCAAGATAAAAGAGGAAATTGACAGCCAGGAGCGGTCGCACACACCAGTAATCCTAGCACTCAAGGAGTCAGAGGTTGGCAGATCTCTGTGAGTTCGAGGCCAGCCTGGTCTTACAAAGCGAGTCCAGTATAGACAAGGCTATAGAGAGACCCTGTCTCAAAAAACAGAAACAAAAGCAAAAAACAAAAAAAAAAAGAAAATTAATATGCCAATAAGTTTAAGATGTGCATGAATACATTATTTACTGTAGGTAAAATCATGCTAAATAAGTGAGGTTGGTTTTAATTTTATCTTAATAAGACATACACATTTATTTAGTTTTGAGTGCCTTTAGATTAAAAGGTAAAGCAAAACTATTACATGAAATTATAAAGTAGATATGATGAACAAGAACAAGAAATTAAAGAACTTAAAGTCACTAGCATTTCACCAACAGAAAGACGTATTTCCATTCTCTCTCTCTCTCTCTCTCTCTCTCTCTCTCTCTCTCTCTCTCTCTCTCTCTCTCTCCCCTTCCCCCTCTCCCTCTCCCTCTTTCCTTCTTCTCTCCCTCTCTGTATCTCTGTCTCTCTGTCTCTGTCTCTGTCTCTCTTTCCATCACTTCCTCTCTCCCCTACTGGAATAGAACACAGGGTTCTACTACTCGGCACATGTCCTACACTCTTACTTCCTGCTTTCTTTCCTTCTCTTCCTGCTTTCATTTCTTCCTCTTGTTCTATATTTTCATAAGTTTCACATAAAGCACATGGACCTTAAACTTGCTGTGTACCTAAAAACAGCTCAGAATTCCTAGTCTCCTTTTCTCCATTGCTGAAAAATGCAAGATTATGAACATGTGCAAACAAATCTGTTTATATTGTACATTTTGTAGGCAAGTTTATATGTACACATATGTATAACCAATAGACTTTGAAATTCAATTGGTTTTAATAGTTCTGTGTCTTTATAAAGTACTGCAAGTCCATATTAAAGTTAAAGGTTGTTTAAGTCAAAGTTACTTGTGATATGAAGTTACATTAAACATATTTAACAAAAGAATAAAATTGAGGTCAAAAAATCCTAATAGAGTATTCTAGCATTTATTATTTTTTAAAATTATTTTCCAAAATATATTACACAGCCATCTTGCTCTTTGATTTCATTGATAGGGAATAAAGAAATAGATCAATTCTGGTACCTGTCCCCTTCTATTTAAATAACGTTTTCCACTTGAACTACATGCCAGTGATGTAGTGAAGATATTTCAATCCTCAGAGCCATTTTATGGCCACAGTGAAGAAATTTTAGTCATACAGCTCACATCACTATCTTCTCTGGGGCTAGGGATGTCTCAGTGTCCTCTCTGAAGACAGTGTACCATGCTGTACCCTGTTTGAACCTAGCTGATAGGATCAAAAGTGGGCATCCTCATCTTAGCTTGAGGGACGCCCTGATTGACAGGTCACCAGTGAGATTCTGAGAAGTTCATCTAGGAGTGCTTAAATCCACAGCACCCAGAGCAAATAGAAAAAAAAATCAGCAATGGGAAAAACAAAGACACAAAACACAGAACAAGCCATGAGTGGAAACATTCACGAGGTAAAGGTACCATGAGTCCATCAAGGACGTAAAAACTGAGTGGAATAGAAACAGAAAGAAATCAGCAAAAAAGAGATAAGTGACCAAGATAACATAAGGATGAAAAGAGTAAACAGCCTGATGGTCACAATCACAAAATCCTGAGAAGAGAATCTTGGGAGGGTAGTAGCAGAATTCTACACAATTGGTTCCTAAACCATATTCAATCTTCCCCCTAAAAAAACATCTACCATGCCTGAAATGTACTCATTTTGGACTGATTCTTCCTGTGGCCTAGTAGCAAACCTTTACTACTAAGACTGCCCAACTGTATCTAGCCTCAGCTATGGAGCAAATTTAACTCACAATAAACGTTAAGGAACAATGTTACTCTTCTCAAGTACTGACTAGCAATGGTCTTTATGAAGCATGCTTGTGATTAGATAAGAGGGCATAGAGACAGTGAGTTCACAACAAAGGTTCACATGCATATTCTCAGTAATTGTCAGGAATACCTTAATGTTATCAACTGGCAATTGTATACAGTGCTATTGTTCCATCAAAAAGGCATGTGAATCAACATGACTTCTGACTCAGTGGGAAAATAATTTAATTTTGCTGTAATGTAAAATTTTCTATTTCACATGTCAAACCATGGTACCTAAATAACATGTATGCGTGTTCACTTATACATAAACCAAACTATACTGCTTACCCTTCCCTTGTCAGCAATTAACTGAACAATGACATCACCTTTTATGTTATGCTTTATCAGAATATTTATTTTCATATTGTTAGGTAAGTAACTGATAAGACACAAGTAATTAATACATTTATTTGAATAAAACTGATAATGCTATTTTTTGTTTTTTGTGTTTATTTGTTTGTTTGAGACAGAGTTTCTTTGTGAAACATTGGCTGTCCTGTACATGCTTTGTAGAGCAGGATAGCCTGCTATTCAAAGAGATCTTCCTACTTCTGCCTCCACAACTGGGTAATGTTAATTTTTAAAGGAGCTATTTGATGCAAATTTTTGGATCATTTTTATTTTCTGGAGACTGGATGATGTTTTAAATACAACATTTATTAGATTATTTATCCTATAGAAATTAGCTGATTATGGAACTGAATTATTACAAGCACAAAAGAAAAAAGAGTAATTATTCCTACTACTTAAAAAAAGAAAAGAAACAAGACTGTTTCTTTTAAAGCCAATGAAACTAGTCATACATCTCAATGAGAGACGGAAAAGTAAAAGAAAGCAAAACATTGATCTAGAAGCAGATAGTGGGTAATTTGGTTCATTCTTGGTGACCTGCCAAAATGTCACCTCCCCACAGAGAGAGAAGCTAGTGAGGAAAGAATGGAAATTAGAAAAACAAAAGGACAAAAAGAAAAGAAAAAATTAAAAAAAAAACATTTTAAAGAACAAAGCCTCAAAGCAACGTATACAGATGTTCAAATCTCAGGTCTCTCAAAAATAAAAATACCTCACCAGCATGCCTCAGTCATCTGGTGACATTTGGTTATAAAAGAGAAAACTCACATCCTATAGAGGGAAAACAAATAAATGCCAAAGCTAGAGTTGATTCTTCAGAAACCTAGCTTTTTCTGGAAAATTTGGCCCAAATCTATGGTAAGAAAGCCAGCATTCAAAAGCAAAGGAGTTGCTGTTGCATTCATCACTCAGCAGCAACTCTGCCTTCACTGGGTTTTACAAGAGTTCTGACTTCACAAAAGTCTTTTCTAAGCATTCTGGAGAACTACAGTTTTGAGCATCTAAGTAGTGAGAAGACTGAAGTCTTCTACCTTCGATCCTTCACCTACTGATGGCTTATCTGTCTATGCAGTAAACACTCAGGTAGAGCTATATTCTTCATTTTATCTTCCCAACTTAAATGTATAGATGATTCAAATGAGCTTCCTTTAAATTCCATTCAAGTTTTGAGAGCTGTCTAGATTGGTGACTATACTCAAAACCCTCTATCTTAGCTACTCGTTTTCTGCCAAAAAAACAAAACAAAACAAAAAACAAAAACAAACAAAAAGAACCACAACAACAACAACAAAAAACTATGGGTTTTCTCCATGATTTATAAACAATTCCTCTTAAAGTTTAGTTAAGATACTAATTCTTATCTTTCTTTATTCAAACATTCAGCTAATAACAATAACAAATAGTCTGTGTTCTTCTTTTCAACAGCTATTTCATAAGTGCCATCTATCCTAGGTGGTAGACAACATAAGTCATTCAGTGACAATTATGGGAAAACTCTATAAGCAAACTCTAATGTTGGTAAAACAAGCAGAAAACTGCCTTCTAATGTATTCTGCTCTGCAGGGACCAGGCAGCTCTAACCGCCATACCATCCCCTTGAATGCAATCCTCTCTTTTTGAGTCTCTTGCCAAGTGACAGCTTGATCACAGCAATCTAAAAAGGCTTAAGTGCCTCAGGTTGACATTTTGCATTCTTTTATTACTTTCCATTTTTATCTACATAGAAAAATTGGTGATAACTAATATTCAGTTGATCTTTTCATTCTGGTAATAAAACGATAATACAAAGATCTTATTATCCACTGCAGACATCCATCAAAGTACATTTTCCAATAACAATACTGCTCAAAATGTTGCTTATCTCTCTCCAAGTCAAAAGTGAGGTTAAGTACTTGGCTTTTGATTGCCTTGTGTCTCCAGGACTTAAACTTTGAGTTGCAAAAATACTTTTAACTTCAACTCTTGACATTTTGTCCACATTAATGTCGTCTGCAATTGTGTTATTTCAGCACCTTAGGCAAATAAATCACTTTATATAATAAACCAAAAGAATTGAAAATTGTGCCTACTAATGTAATTGTTTTTAACCCCAATGAGGTTTTATTCTTATATAGAAACAAGCAGAAGGAGAACAGAAGAAAGCCACATTAGAGGTATAGCGAGAAACAAAACAGGAAGGAAGAAAGAACAGGGGAGGTGAGGAGAAAAACAGAAAGCACAAACAGAAAGGAAAATGAAAACAAGCAAAGCAGAGAGCACAGATGTATTAAAATCCATTTCAGGGGCAGGGAGACAGCTATTGAGTGACATGCTTGCAGGCCAGGCATGAGGGAGGTGAGCTTCAGTCTCCAGCATGCACATAAAAACCTGGGTGCTGCAGTAAATGCATGTAGTGTCTGTACTGGGACTTGGATCTTTCCAAGTAGGTCACTAACAATTAGTGGGTCTCCCCAGTTGTTGAGTGCTAAGCTTAGTGAGAGATCCATCTCAAAAAATAAGGTGGATTCTGTTCCTACAAAGAGCAGGAAAAGAATCTTAGTTTTTCTGTGTATCCTGCACACCTCATACATTCATAATTTTACGATTGTATAATGCTTGTGAAAAACTGTATGCTTTCAAAACAAAACAAACAGACACTGACACTGGATCAGCCCTGACAGGATTCATTCCTCTCAGCATGCTGGATGCTGACATCCTGCATCCTTCAGGTTCCAGACCCAAGTGCTTCACTTGTTGTTCCTCATCAGAACAAGACAACTCCTAGCAGTGCTTTGAAGAATGTTTCCAATCCCAATTGGTCCAGCATTTCAGACTATTGCACACAGGACTTCTATTAAGCCTGGAATTTCTCAATGTCTAGAAATTGGAACAAAAATGATATTCTTAGCTTGTTTAACCATTTCCCTAATTTTATTTGAGCCCCCATTAAGGTATTACTTGCCCCAAATCAGCTGGAAAAAAACCTTAAGAAAAAGATGCCCCATTTCCACTAAGGGGGTTTGGGTGGGTTTTTGGTTGCTTTCTTGGCCTATAGATGTTTATTTGTATTGGGAGTTGATTGTAAGTTATTATTGGTCTTATTCAGAGAGAAAAGAAGGTTGGACTCAAGGAAGTCCCTCTTTTCCTTTATCTTTCTTTCTTAGGTTTGGAAATAGATGTTGAAAAGAAAGATGGGGGAATATAGAAATATAGAGGGATGATAAGACAGAAGTAGATTATTGAATCTACTCTCAATTTAAGGCCTTAATTGTTACTTACAAGGTTATTTTTAATTTATTAGTACAGAAATTTGTATATTGATGCAAAATAAGTTTTAATTCAGTACATTAGTATAAAATTAAAATTTAAGATTATTATTCACAAACATTATATATATTTCTACTCTATTATGAGGTAATATACCCATACAACTCAATTATAATACAAGGTTTACTTCCAATGCTTTGAATGTGCTATTGTGGGATGTTTCAGATAATTAAGTAATACAAGTTAATTGTTAATGGACTAAATCATAGTCTATTACTAGTCTATTTTTAACAAAAGAATATATATTCTAGGTTTAACAGATAGGTATGATTCTATAGATACATAAGGTAAAATAATTATATAAAGTCTTCAAGAACCTCAGAACCTACAGAGTATGGCATTTAAGGATATTTTTATTATTTTAAAGATTCTCTGACAATAAGACAGGTCAGCTTCTGGCAAAACGCAGTCTACCTCAAAGAAGATGATGAGCATCAAAGAACCTCCTTATCAAGATGGCTTCAAAGTTGGCAAACTAGACACTTGTTTCTGCCACAGACAGGATTCTGCCTAAAATGAGCTACCTTGGATGCAGGCAGAGTTGACAGCCAAATTCTGCCAAGACACGGTAAGCAAGTCCTCAATAGTACCTGCCTTACAAATATGTCTGTCAGATATACTAGGCCTGAAGGCTGAAAATGATGCTCCAATCTTATAGTTATGGTGACTGTTCAGACAGCAAACTGTCTCTGTCAAGTTGGAAGCTGCTAATCTGCACTTCCTGTTTACTCAGGTAATTAATTTTTATTCCTTCTCAAGTCTCTGATGGGGTTGAAGACTGGATAGTTTAGTTTTAAAATTAAGTTTAGTTGTTTAGGTATTAAGATGTTTTTAGGTCTAGATAAATGTTTCAAGCTGATAGAGATGAGATATGATATATATTTACTTACATTCAGAATTTTAGACTCACCAAGATAGGAAAGATGTTTTCTCCAAATACAAATAGCCAAAACGCTATAAATGTAACATTTATATAATTCCTGATTGCTTCATGGTTCTTCTTGCTGTGTCTAGTTTATTGCATATATGTGTAATAATATAAATGTATATGTGAAAAATAAAAATAAAGATTTTAAAAAATGAGGTGGAAAAAACAGAGAAAGGGACCTAGCATTAACACGTAGCTTTTGCAAAGGTCTGCACTGTCTCTGTCTCTGTCCCTGTCCATTTCCCCTCCCTTCCTCCTCACCTCCTCATACACACACACACACACACACACACACACACACACACACACACACACA
>OU015742.1:101320368-101356588 GCA_907169655.1 Acomys percivali
CACACACACACACACACACACACACACACACACACACACACACACACGCTCCATTGCTCTAGTGATCCACATCTTCCTGTAGATAAGAAGAATATCTGTAATGATGTCGATAGTATGGAAAAACAAAACTATTGAAAAGGACACTAGAACAGCTTCTGGACTTGCAATGATAGAGTTGCACATTTGAATTGGAAGTGTCCCTCCTCCCTCTCAGGCATTTGAACACTTGGTTCCCATTTGGTGTCAGTGTTTGAGCTATTATGGGAGCTGTGGTCTTGGTGGAGAAAGTGTGTCACTGGGGACTGGTTCGGAGAGCTTAAAGCCTCCTGCCAATTCAATTCACTCAGTGTGTGAAGATGCAAGCTCTCCTCTCAGATTCCTGTTTCATTTGCCATCTTTGCGGCTTGCTCTCATGTTACCCTACTGCAATGGACTCATTCCTGAGGAGCTGCAAGCCCAAATAAGTTCTACTCTCTACAAGTTGCTCAGGGTCATGGTGCTCATCACAACAGAAAAGTGACTGACACAACAATGTATTTTTTTTCAATGTAGGAACTAAAGAAAGGATGATCTTCCTGCCCCTTTATCTGCAGTAGAGGACAGTGGAGATCAATAGAAAGATGCTCATGTTTGACTTTCAGCCCATAGACTGACCATATTCTAATTCTAAGTTGTAGATAGCAAACATATTTTCATGCTGATACCAGCAAAGGTATGGAAGTGACACTTCTTTTACCATCTAAACGTTCAAAACATTAAAATGATGGCCACAAGGGATGTGACCAAGGCAGTCCTTGGGATTTAATCCTGTCCTCTCCCAGCGGAAGCCCGGTGTGTCTGTTACACAAGGCTCTAGGGAGGAACGGAGGCTTGTAAGGTGGGAGAGGTAAAGCAACATGCCAGGGGTCTCTTACTGGGAAGAGCTGGAAACGCACAGCTCCTCTTCTCTACTCACCAGGTTTCTGTGTCAGATTGGAAAATGTGACTCTGACATATTTTCTCCTTCTGATCAAAGGCAGAAATTATAAACTCAGGAAAGGAGGACGTAAGGGGAATACTATACAGATGCCAGAGGAATTCTAAGTAAATGGACAGAAATGCACCTTAGATGGCTTCTATTTAATCTGAACAGCGTAGACTGTAAGTCATCAATGTGTAGAAAACTTTGGTTGTTACAGTATATTAAGTGCCTGTGATATTCTTCTTAAAAAGTATTGATTGAAGGGTATCACATTAATATCTCAAGACTGAAAATATGACTTAGTAAATGTGTATTAATTTCGTAGCGTCGGATAAGCTTAGGACTCATAAAAGATCTATACAATAAAGTGTTTTTTGAAGTTAGACTGAGATAAAACTATTTCTAATTAGAAGTGCATGTCAGGTGAAACAGGTGAATGTTGTTAGATATAGAAATTTCTAACTATGCTCAAAATTGACTTTTATGAAACTCACTGCATCTACCCATTGCTTTCCAAATAAAACAAAGGGAAAAGAAAGTGGGAACATTACCTGGTTCTTGAGTGTGTCTTCCATTGACTACAGTCAAGCTAAGGTATTTTCAGTCCTGTCGAAGTGTGCACTGAAAGCTTGCGATCCACGCATTTAATTCAAGTATTCAAGTGTAACCTACACTACTCCAAAGGAAAAAAACCACTAACCAGTGAAAATCTTTGTCTTCAAAGTTTCTTTATGAAACATCCAAAGTATGGAGAAAAAGTGTCCATAGTACCAGAACCTTGTATTAGACAATGAAGACTGGATCTAGGAAGACTAGTACATATTCAATATATGTTATAAGTAATTGAAGCTAAAAAAAAAATAGAGAATCACATTTGACTTGGTGAATTCCATTAATTGGCAAAGTGAACAATTTTCATTTTATAAAGTTAAAAATTAATGCTTTATTTCTGTGCTTAATACACATAAAATAATAGGAATATATAAAATGGAGCTCTAGAAAAGAATATTTTCCCCACATGATTTTTCTACAGCTCAGTAGTAATCAGTAGATTGTATCATTGCATTAAGGCTCAGATCTGCCTTTGAGGAGAGTACTTTGTGGGCCTCCACTTTGCCTTGCCTCTGTCTACACTTGTTGGCACCCAGGCATCAAACCTAGAAAACCTATAAACTTTCTTTTCAGGAAGGCATCCAGAGAATGGTGGGGATTCATACTTGAAGTTACGTTTGTGTTAAAGCTCAGAGAAATTAATAATTTTTTGGAATTATTTAGTTTGTGATATTTTAAATGGTTGGCATGGTTGGTTGTAGTTTATAATTCAATATTTATGCAATGATTTATCAGACTCACCTTTTTTGCTTAAAAATATTACCACACATGAGGACAAATATGAGTTGTTTGTATTCAAACCCAAGAGTATGCAATAATATACATTTTGTATGAGAAACTAGTTTTCTTTTGCAGTTTTTCCCTCAGAGAATGAGTTGTTGTCTTTTGGAAACACAGCAGAATACTTTGGGAGCCCCTCCAATGCAGAGGCATCCTTCTTCCAGGGCCAGAGACCAGTCTTACTACGGTAATGAGAGATTAGAGGTCAGCTAAAATCATTTTATTAAATAGCTAATGAATTTGTGGTCATTGGAAGAGCTCTCTTTATGTGGTCAGCAAAGCCTGGAAAAGAAAAATCTAAGCATTCATATAAAGAATTGGAATTGATTTACTTATTACTCAATGCTAGGGCTTAAAATAAAACCACAGTCCTTGCATCCTTTCAGATCTCCATCAAAATTCAAATAAAACTCAGTCCATGCATCTCTCTGATTCATCATTTGGCATGCATATCAAATATTTGAATGGTTTTAGTTATTTTTGTAGACATATAATAAGGATGTAAAAATTCATCATGTAAACTTAATAATCAAGAATGAAGTTGTCAGATTAGTGACTTTCTAAGAACATATAATGGTGAAGAACACACTGTATATATATCAGTCTTTTTAAGAATTTATAAGGATTATTAATAACGCTCAAAAGAAGATGAACATTTCTGTTATATATTTGAATTAAGGAATAGAAACAGAAAGAAATAAGGCCCATAATATGTTTTTCTATTTAATTATGAAGGAAACTACTGGACTCCAAGATATGACCAAATATCAGTGCATTATCTGATGGCCTCTAGAGACATATATGCCTTCTGTTTAAAAATATGTGCACATCTTTCCCACACTAGAGAAGGAATTATAGTCGGAAACCTTTGCCTGGATTAAATATAAAATGAATTTTTACATCCCAGATGATGGACTGGTATGCTTCAAAATGAAATCATGAGTTCTATAAATGTATTCTCTTACACTCTCTCTCTTTTCCTTGACTAGCTTACATTGTAATGGAGGAAGAACAGTTTAAAAATTTTGAATAGGCACTTACTGGAATTACAGTTAATCCTGATACAATCTAGATGGGGAAGAATAGATGAAAAATGAATATTTATCCTTCAAGGTAATAGCTGCAGACATCCAATAAAATTACAGTCCACCCTTCCGGGGACAGACACATGCAAATTTGGCCACTCCATATCATTATTAGTTATATACTTCTAGAACCCAGATTTATTGTTATGAAATTGTGCCATTGGAAACAAGAGAAGATTTAAAACTATGGCCAATTCAAACAGAGCTACATGGTGACAAATCTAAGTGAGATAACACCTAGTTAACTGTCAAAGATGCTTGGCTTAGACTGGTTGCAACTATCTCCCCATATGTGAAAGAACATGCTATTATTTCCAGCAAAAGTAAAAGGTGCTCCGTCACAATGGGGTGTGGTGCAAGCTCAGCTAGGCTCAGACATCTTGGACTTCCAAAATGTAATATCCCACAAAGGCTGACAGAGTTCTTTACAACTGCAGTAGTCAAATGGAGAAAAAAATCTCAAATTATTCTTTTTTCATCCTAGTACTGCTCTGTATATTTCTGTTTGGTTTTAGTGTTCTGGAGCACTAAATGTTTGTAACCAGATGCTGGTGTGTTCCACACCTTGTATTCATAGAAAGAGAAAAGGAAAAGCAACGTGGAGTCTTTGAAACCAGAGTGGCTGCGGAGCAGCCATCCCATGGTGCACAGAGGACTTTCTCAGGAGCTACCAATGTTACCTTCGTGCACTGAGTGTCACCATTAACACTGCATTCCTAATTTTTCCTTTTGTATGCTTGTTTTACATGAAAGCAGGTATAAAAACAGAATTTCTGGTGTGAGTAACACAGCAGTTACTCTTAAAGAACAACATGGAATGTTCTGTTTATATTTTATGGAGAGAGATATCCATTTATTATTTAAGGCCTTTGGGGAACATGGAAAATCTAAACCTAGATTGTGTGTCCATATAGCTAAGTTTGTCATGTGTCGTCAACCGCATCAGAAAAGTGGTTACAAACAGCCAAGGACCAGCAGATACACAACTCCTTCTACAGAATGCTTTGCTGGTGAGAATCTCTTCAGGTGTTCTCATTTTGAGGTATCAGCTTCTTAGTTCAATTAAGCCTTTTATTACCTTTTATTGTAGTAACCTATCATTGCCACTAGAGGGGACTATAACGGAACAATAAAGGAGTAGTGTGTGTGTGTGTTTTAATTTACAAACTTGATTTAGTTTATATTAATTGATTGTAATTAAATGGCATAAACTAACAAGAGTTATTTTTGTATTTTATGAGCTATTATTCTCACCATCACAATTTGGAAATGCATGGAAGATTGTCACAAATGTCACATGGTGTTTTATTCTAATCATCTTTCTCATCTTCTAAAAATTAAACTACATGGTTTAAAAAATTGTTTTTCTTCCCCTCCACATTCGTGAGTGTGTGTGTGTGTGTGTGTGTGTGTGTGTGTGTTTATTTAATACTGCCATGAAGTACAGTAAAACCTCATTCATTTTCACTTATTTGGATTTAATGATACTATTGAAATTTATTGGGCAGAATAGTAAATCTTCACTTTCTTTAGTGATATTCTTGGGGAAGGAACCTATAAATAAAGATGATTTTGAAATGCCAAGCTCAGGTAGGAAACTAATTTCAAGCTTTCAGGAGAGGTGGATGGCAGAAATTCCAGGCCACAGGGATCTCAACAGGGGGAAATGCTTCATCTCCATTCACTGAGATGAGCTTCCAAGCCCATCCCTTCACAAGATTTTGAAATGTATATTAATTTGAGGTTAAAGCTTAACTTAGAAACAATAAAGTGCTCAAATTCAATGTTTTTCTTTCAATTTTTGAAAACTCTATAATTCATCTAGGTTGGTGAGGTTTTACTGTAGCAACCATTTTGATGGTACCTTTAATCAGGAAAGCATTATCTCTCTGTAAAGGAGCCTGTGCTCTTACTGTTCTCATGGCTGTTTGCTGAGGGCCGCAGACTTTGGGCATTGAAGGGTTGTGGATGCTGAGTGGCAGCAGAATGTCCCACACAGCACTTCAGAACAGAGGAGATGGACGACCACAGAATGACTATTCAAAAGAGAAGCCCATGGAGCAAGTGGGAAAACTGTTGGTCTAGATATCGAAGCATAAATTAGATATTTCATGCGCGTGTTATCTAAACACATGTAGACTTTTTTTTTTTTTGACAGAGTGTCATCACCTATTAGAACATCAGTAGAAAAAATCAAGCTTAGGCATCTTAAAGTCTTTTGAATTATGAACTCAATGTTTCAAATTTAATCTCACTTATAGGGCTTCCCCGAACCCTTGTTGGTAGGAATCACAAAACACTAAATTATGTTGAACATAAAAAGTGATGCCCACCAAACTGTTAATCAATTGTTTTAGCTTTCCATAGCAAACAGGCTAGTTGATAAAAGTTTGCAGGCAAAACTGAACAAGAAGTGAGAAGTGTTAGCTTAATGGCTGAAGGCATGTTGTTACCTAGATTGACCGTGAGTTTCACACGCCCTGCATCCAGCTCTAGCCGAAGGGTGTCAGCTGAGTCTCGAGAGGTTGTTGCCATCAGAATACCATATGCACGTTGGGATCTGAACCGTAAGGACACATCCTCAGCCTCAGTGTGCATCACCACCGGGAGCTGAATTTTCATGAACATACTCCCATCATAGCTCAGAACCGTTGCCTCTATGGGAGGAAATGTATACAGTTCAGTTTTGGTTAGTCTATTGCATGCACACTTGGGAAACAGAAGTCTCCTAAAGTTATCTTGACAGTATATCAATGGTAAAATAGCCAATGGTAAAATAGCCCATCTCATTCAGAAATGCTATTTTTGTTTTCTAATGGCAAGGGACTTCCTAGCAGAGACTTCTTCATTTGTCAAGTATGTACTAACACTCAGAAACCCTCTCTACTTATTTCGTATGCTATAGCATTGACCATACGGGTCTATAAATGTTTAGTGGTCATTTCCCTTATAAACAGCATACCTCATGCTATTTTGAATAGCTACAGCACAAGCCTGGTTGGAAACACTGCAGTGATGTGTGTGTGCATGGATAGGGAGAGCCCTGACCATTCTGTAAGTCTTGCCTTGGCTCTGATTGATTCTTCATGAGCAAAAAACAAAACAAAACAAAACAAAAACAGAGTGTTAGTGGAAGATATCTAAGGCCAGGACTGTCTGGAAAATTCATGGGAACAGAGGCTACTATCAATAGTTTTTCATATGCTCTTCTCTAAAATGGTAATATTACTGAAATGTCAAAATCACCTTCTCTATCCAAGCTAATATTCCAAAGAAGAAAATAAAAATCAACAACATATCATCAAGTAACCAATAAGGATTCTACTGTTTTACTGTACTTAATAAGGAACGTTTTTTAAGATACCTCAAATTATAATCTTATTTAAAGTTTTGGGTTTTTTTGAAAATAAGAAAGAACTTATAACATCATCTATAAGCACAAATTGGTATTCTAAATATTGAATTGCCACCAAGGCATCTCTAAATCTATACATGGGGTAGGAGTGGGTTAGGGCTAAGGATTTCTGTGGATATGTTTCTAAACTAAGGTGGATGGAAATCACAGCCCTATATTAAACATATGAAGAAATTAGTAGCAAAACTGCTGATGACAGATTGCTTAAAAACAGCATCCCTCAGTGTTAAATATCATACAGTAGTGGGATACTGGGAAACATGTATGAGTCATATTGCTTTCTTGTTGCTTCTGATAATTCAAAATGTCATTTAATAAAAGAAAAAACTACCTGGAATGAAAACAAACTGAGAAAAATCTCATTGTCTTGGATTTTTGGCAGCATAGCCATTGGCTTTACGCCTGTGATTGTACTCATTACTAAGCTTATATTCCAGTGCTGCTTTTGAAGTTTATCTTTCAGAAAGTCAAGGCAGTCAGGTAGTTGACTGTGTCACTTGATTCTCTAAGTATTGCATGTTGCTTCCAGGTCTTTCTCCTCCATACTTGTTTTTTCCATCCAGCCTTGGATTAATGGATCTTCAGCAACACATGTGTTCTCTTCCCTAGGCCTTTTGAGAGGAGACTTCTTCATCTATTGCCTATTTGACATCTCCAGTTAAATTGGCTAGCATCTCACTCTTAATTCATCTTTTCCCAAATGAACATTCTCCAGTGTGCTTCTATAACCCATCCATGCCAGGAAGTGATGTTTCCATTGCTGTCCAAGGCCAACCCCGTGCACTTTTCTCTTACTTTCTCTGCTATGCGCAGTCTATGTTCACATTTACAGACAGACCTTCAGGTTATAATTACAGTCCTTTGTTGCCTTTCTAGCTAAATTATTTCAATCTCTGTTCTTATCTTACCTACATCGTTAAAATAGTTACCTATGTGGTATATGTATGCCTCCTATTTCTCTCTGCACACAGCAGCCCAGTTAAATCCTTATAGAGGGACAGCTTCTCTGATAGAGCACTCTTCGGGTTAGGCCACATCTCGGTTTTTGTACTGCAGCCGGAGTCTCTCTGCCCTCAGCCATTACTATCTTTCTCTCCAGGGAGTCCATTTCACCCATTCCAGGCCCACCCATTATTGAGTCATTGGCACTCACATGTGCCTGTATCTGGAAATTTCTCAACCTACATCTATTACTGTTCAGTTCTCTTGGAAGTCTGAATTTGGGTGAAACGTTCTGGACAGCATGGCACCCTCTTCAGCTTATTCCACATGAGATCTTCATCACTCTTGTTTTCAATTGTAATGTCTTGTTTGTTTGAGTGCTGTCACCTGCAACTGCCCTTCTGAACGTGTCCTGAGGAAGCAGGTCAGTTGCTCTCCACGGTGGCTCCAGTGAGCCACTGAGCAAGACACAGCTGAGGCATCATAAATGCATCTTGAATTAGCAACTGCAATCTACACAGAAAGCACAGGAAAGATCTTCCCTGCATGTGAATGCAAAGCTTGTATAAGCACGCCCCAGAGAAATACAGCATTTATTATGTCTACTACCAGAACCATCAAGTTTGGTAATGTCTGACAAAAAAATTCAAGTTTAATTTGAAGGTTAAACTAGAAAATGGTTTTGTTAATCAAAATATCCTGCTTTCAGTCATAAAGCTAATTGCTGAGAGCATAAAATATAATCTTATATTATCTTATCTTATATAATCAAGTTTTAAAATTAAATAAGAAGTTTCTGCATGTAAAAGACATAAGTCAATGTATATTACCAGGTAGTAATTGCCTAAGAAACAACTAAAACATGACCATAAAGCAGTAGTGAGATCTAAAGGGTTTTGGTATACCTTTAAGTGAAATTTGATACTTATTTTTTTCCTTTTATAATCTTTGGTCAATCAGGCAAAGCAACAAATAACTCAATAAAAATAATAAATCCAGTATAGATTGTTTTGTTACTTTGCTATCATACAGATAAAAGGACTAAACTATTATTAGATTTATTCTACTTAATTACACATTACTCTCTTACATAATAATCATATTTTAAATAAATTGATTTTTCTTTAATAATTGTTCAATTTAAAAACTAAGTTGAGAATGCATCTTTATAAAAAATACATAATTAACAATTAGTTATAAATACATTATGAAATACAATCCAGAGTAAGAAAAACCCATCTCATTAGCCTTCACTATCCTCCAAAAAGCTTCAGGAAAGGCATAATAGTAAAGTAATAAAACTCGAGTGCCCCCGTGTGCCGCTTCAAACAATTCTCAATGTGAACGTAACTTGTTGATAAATGACAACTGAAAGTCTAAATGAGTCCTCATAATTAGGGTTGATGTTTAATTAGGGAAGAAATGGAAAATGCACAAGGTTGAAGTGTAGAGCTGCCAAATAAATGTTAGACAACATTCTGACATTTGAAGGTTATGCTGTTTGGCAGAATCTTTTAACATTTGCAAAAATTATTTTATCATTTAGATCATCAAAAAAGAGTCCTTTAGAAGGATAATTCCAAGACATTGCTTCCCAGTGGGGAATAAAAACAGTTCCAGTCTGTCTTCTCTGTCTCCTTCTCCCATATCATTAGGCTTGATAAATTTACTTTTCTGCATTATTCCTCGTTGCAACCTGAAGTGTACACCTGTGCTTAGTTTTTCTGAAAGGCAGTCACATATTGTGATCAACGATTAAAATCAGACAGAGAGCCAAATTATATTGCTCTGACATCTGCCCCTCCATCTGTTAGAGTTTTAACAAGTATGAGGTAGACCTCTGACTACACCAGTGCTCTTATTTCACATTATCTCTGAGAATAATTTTAAGCGATCTAACCTTCAAAACTCATTGCATTAAAAATGACACAGAAAGAAAATGCAGCATCTAATATCTATGCAGGAAATCATTTCTGTATTAGTCTTTCTTAAAGAATCTTATGTATAGAATAAAATTTTATCTTCATGTTCAAGTCATAGATATTTTTAATGTATTTTTTTGCTTGAATAATGTAAGATTAAGTATAGCTGCAGAGTCATTCTCTATGGTGCAGTGTGCATAGACTGAATCATGCTCAAACAATTTATGTTGAATGTTCAACTGAGATTTCATCATTTTTCATTCAAGAATCATCAGTCAACGTTCATGATCAACAATCGAATGAGGTATGAGTGTATCTTGAGAGGAGACACATTTGTACAGCTCCTCTGGACGCTGAAATTCAGAGGTCTAGGCACAATCTTGTGTTGGTTGAACTAAGGCACAGCTGAGAACTGGACAGGAGCCATGTTCTGTGTTATAGAGCCTAGCAACCGTCTTATATCACCCGTGCTCCCAGCAGAGGCAAAGGCATGTGGGTAAAACATCAATCCAGAAGAGAAAATACTTCTCACGATATGTTGTTGTGGTCCAGAATAAGAATAACAAAAATATCATTATTTTATCCTCAAAAAAGCAACATAGAGACAAAGAGATCCATAGAAATTTCTAGCTAAGCATGAGTTTAAAATGTATGCTAAATCCCAGTGATGATCTTTGCTATTAAATTTTTATTTCACTCTGTATGCCTCCCACCTCTACCTCTGATTGCTGCAGTATACAAATATTCCCTTTCCCTCTGATTCAGAAAGCGCTATCGTTTCTATTTTCATTTTGCCATATGCAGTAGCAGAACACTGCCACAGGGTGGTACACCATGCATATTTAACTGGAGGATTTTGTAATCCATACGACAGTGGAATTGCACACTTTCTCTAGCTTCATGTAACCATGAGGCATCAGGATAGCCGGCATCTTTCTGAGTGATTAAAGAAAACCAAAAAATTAATTCATATGCATCTGCTAATCTTGTATTGTGCCTAACTGTATTTTACTTTGTGAGCTATGTCATCCATTCCTCTCTCTTTGCAGTTTTCCAAAACCAAAATAAACAAACTAATTAGGAAGGGAAAAGCAAAGAGGAATTTGTAAAGAGTATATTCATACACTCTAAAGTTTGTGGGAATAGATAGGCTCTAAGGTCAATTCATGGGAGTTACAATAGCCAGGTAATACCATAAGAGGAATGGCTGTGTCCACATGATGAGAAAAAACCTATTGACCTGCCTAATTCTATCATACAGAATGGTGATATCATTTTGATACGTAGCTTAATATATAATTATGATATTTTGTTAATATTTATTAGCGTCGACAATTAAGGTGACAACCAAGTATTACTTGAAGATTAAAAAAAATCTCAAAGTCACAATTTATTTTTGAGTTTTATAGACGCTCATCATTTCCTTCTGAACTTTTAGGTCGAATTAATTTAGAACTACTTTAGTGTTGCAGGAAATAAAAAAAAAAAAACAAGTAACTGCGCATGTGTCATGAGAAGTGCCTGCTATTTGGTTGAGTACCTCGGGGAGAAATGCTATTTGCACTGTGAGAGGACAGTGGAGCAACTCATCGATATTTTTTCATATTGATTTTTAGTTTCACTGTAGAAAATAAGTGACAATGAGCACAGTGACTAACCCATTCATCTACAGCCCTGGGTCGATGGAAGGACATGCCCGCAACCGTTTGTTCTGGTATTTTTTTTTTTCTGTGAGCCCGGTCTTTAGACCAGACATTGACATCACCCTCATTCTTTTTTCAACACTCATTCCTCTCCTTACAGGGGGAGAGGAAGAGAAAGACAGGCAGCTTGCTATTTTCTTCGGAGGTGTGTCTATTCAGAGACTGCATAGAATCAGCTAAGTCTTAAAAGGAAACATGTAAGTATCCCATAGTCAGTTGAACACTGGGCAAAAGAGGCATCAGCTGCTGATTAGACATCTCAAAAGAGCTTTCAGAGCAAGGCTCCTCAGTTACTTGTCTGGGGGCTTGCGTTATGTGTTACTTCAACTAGAAGTTGTTATGTTTCAGCCCAGACTTGTGGTATTTATTAAATCCTTCTTCAGGAGACTAGTTGCTAGAATTTTGAAATCCTACCTCTCTCACAGGACCTGCCGAGATAGCCTGTTCCAGAGCAATCGCAGACGTATCTGTTCCAGCCATCCCTGCACATGCCATTGTTTTTGCAAGGATTGCTAAGGCACGGTTTTGCTGTCTCCCGTGAGCAGGATGGCTTCACTCCAGCAGTGCTCTGAATTTCCGCCATCTGCCGGATGTCTTTGCTCTGGCCATCAATGAACAGATCCCGGATGCAGCCCACGTAGCCGTAGTTGAGCAGAGCAGTCCACACCTCGGTGGGGAAGACAAGGCCAGCCTTGTTTTCTGGCAAGCCACCCAGATACAACTCATCGTCTAAGTCCAGGATCTCACTCTCACCAGGAGCCGTGTATGGAGTGCGCAGTGTGTTGACAGAAATGGTACCTGTTACAAAGACAAGACCGCATGAAGTTGTTTGTTGCATACAATTGATCTGGCCATCCACTTCTCCCTCTTATTTGGTAAAATGTGAGTTCCTCAAGGCCAGACATTTCTATTTTAATAATTTCTTTTACTATTTTAAATTAAAATATAAGTACATCGTTTCCCCTTTCTATTCCCTCTCTCAAAATCCACCCATATACCTTTACTTGCCCTGTTTCAAAATCTTGGCTTCTTCTTTTGAAATTAAGTGTTGTTATGTACATATATGAACAGCCATTTCTTATTTGTTTTTATTTCAAAGTTTGATACCTCCAAGCATAATCAAATCATTATGTAGCTTTAGAATAAAACAACTTACAATTAATGTGGTCCTATTTAATTTCATGAAAACCAAAGTATATACACAACAAATAGTGGATACCAACTTTAAACAGCTCAAATTTAAATGATCATATACTAATGAAATAAGCATTTTCTAGAATAAAGTCTGGCTCTGTGTGCTTAGTGCTTGCTTTCAGGATTTGTTGCATTTGAAGTCATCCTTGTCTTCACAGTAAGTTCCAGACCAATCAAGACTAAAGAATGAGATCTTATCTCAAAAATATGTGTGTGTACATATATATATATATAGGAATTCATGAGCCAAGGAAAGATGATTTGTCCTTATCTTTAACTGATTTGATTATTTTGTTTGGATATAATTATTTGAAAGATTTTCAAAGTCAAAGTGAAACTTCTTATAGTGCATGTATTTATGGATTCATTTCTATGGTTTGGGCTTCTTTGTGGATATATCACATAATAGAAGTCTGACCTGTGTGTTTAAACAAGACACATCAGGGTTTACATTATAACAAACACCACAGAAATGTTCAGTAATACATTTTGGTGAAAGATTCAAGAAAAATAACTTGTTTCTCTTTAAACCAAATCACAGCCAGGCGTGGTGGTGCATGCCTTTAATCCCAGCACTAGGGAGGCAGAGGCAGGTAGACCGCTGTGAGTTCGAGGCCAGCCTGGATTATGAAGCGAGTCTAAGACAGCCAAGGCTACACAGAGAAACCCTGTCTCGAAAAACCAAAAATAAATAAATAAATAAAAAGAAAAAGAAAACCAAATCACTTATCAAAATCAATAGTTTCCTTTTTCACACTTCAAGCTGAAAAAAAAAATCTATTGATTTACAATTATACGGGAATCCAAGCCCGGAGTATTAAATGAACAGTTACTCATTCACATGGAAATATTTGAGAGTTATAGAAAGTGTGAAATCCATTAAAATGACTAAAAGTACATTTATGATAAAAAAAAAACCTTACATGTGTACAGTCAGATCATAAAAATTGCTACCAGTAATCTATCACCAGAAAGGCTTTTATCTTTATGATGCAAATTATATTCATAGGACATCACAAGGACCCATTATCATATTACTACTAAGTTTATATTTTGGGTTTAAATTACAATGAAATGAAAAAGAGAGAGGAAGAGCCGGAAAGACTGAAGGGGGGAGGGAGGGAGGGAGGGAGGGAGGGAGGAAGGGAGGGAGAGAGAGAGAGAGAGAGAGAGAGAGAGGGCAAAAGCAGAGCAGAGACAGGGACAAGAGGGTCAGAAAATAGCTAACTCCAGTGCAGTTCTCTCGAGCATGCAGAAACCCAGGCCCAGGTCTTTCCCCACGTGAACATATGCACTTAACTAGGAATGCTAGGCTGCTGGTCCCCACTCTGTGCTCAGGAGTATTTTAAATCCTGGCAGCAGGGCCCATCTCAAGTTGAGCTTCATAAAGGGATTTGCCTTTTTGAAGGAGAAGGGCATGGGAGCCACTGACAGAGACTGCCACAGTGTCCAATTCATTAGCAGGACATTTGTCTCCCTAGACTTTCACAGAAAGTAGTGGGAAAGCTCCCAAGGGAAACACACCGACATTGCTATTTTGGTCTTGCTAGGAAAGGGAATGGAGAGGATTTTTGATGGAGGCTATTTAAAAGGAGAAACTAGACAAGGCACTACTTTATAGTCTTCTCATTTGTGGCAACGTTTAGAAGAAAATTCTCATTTAGAACCATCTCAGATCTATATAATATTATTTTAAAAATATAATAAAAGTGATTTTGGAAAATGAGATGCATAATATTGAGGTGAGGAAACTCACATCTAATATAAAGGTCACTACATTCATTAAAAAAGAATACCTAACAAATGCATACGTGGGCCCTATTCTGTGAAGCAGTTAATGTGAGTTATAGGCTGAAGAAAGTACCTCTTGATGACAAGACAAAAAATGGAGGATGTGGAAAGCAATGGACAACTTCAAGAAGTCTTTATAGAAAGAGGAGTTGTTTAAAAATATAGGTATGTAATCGAGAGGAATCTATTTGGAAATAGAACTTAGTAAACAATGAAACACTATGATGAGAACAGGGGTATATAAAACGCCTGTTGCCCAAATTCCGATTTTTTATTAAACAAGCTTAATTCAGCTCAAGAAGATTAATAAGCAATGGGGAAAACTAAATTTATTTTAATCAGCCTGTTACAGTTCTCAAATAAGGAGACTTTTGGCCATTCTGAAGCATAGGAATTGATTCCTCCATATTACATCAAGAACACTCTTTTTGGGCCTAGAGTGGGGATGTTTGTGTGTATGTCCAAAAAAGATAGAGATAGAGAGACAGAGACACAGAGAAATAGACAGAGACCAAGAATGACGAAGAGAATGATCTGTATGTATGTATTTATGTGTCTTATGTATGTGTGTATGTTGTGTATGCTGTGCGTGTATGTGGAGGCCAAAGAAGAACATTTGTGTACTCCTCTCTAGTGTTCCCCTTTATTCCTTTGCATCATAGTTTCTCAGTGAGGCAGGAGCTTGTTATTTTCAGTTAGGCTGTTGGCCAGCCAGCCTCAAGAGTTGACCTGCCCCACCCCCACCCCCATCCATCCACTCCTGGGGTCAAAGGAATACAAGAGACTACACCCAGCTTGTTATATTAGTGCTCAGTCTTCATGCTTTCACACCAAATGCTCTTAACTTCTCAGCCCTCTCGCTGGCCTCCCATGTCTACACTATGAGAGACAAAGCATGTGCGAGGTACGTAAGGCAATCACAAATGCTTAACCTAACAGTGAAAATGCAGAATCTCAGTCTCTCAGTCACATGCTCTTTATGGCATTTGAGTGCCTGCTTTGGACAAAGTGTTAAGGAAAGTAGTACAAATATATTTTAAAAATCTTTTGTAGTAGTGAAGTTGTAGTATTTGTACTTATTTTTAGAAAACACTGCAAACTTAGCTGAGCAGTGGAGTCACACACCTATAATCCCAGCATGCAGGGGGCAGGCAAGCAGATCTTTGTGTTTGAGACCATCCTGTTTTATAGAGTGAGATCTAGGATAGCCAGAGCTACACAGAGAAACACTATCTCAAAAAAAAAAGAAAAAAGAAAAAAAAAAAGAAAGAAAGAAAGAAAGAAAAAGAAAAACAAACAACCCTCAAAAAAGAATAAAGAAAATATTGTAAATTGCATAATGTATTTTGATAATATCCACACATCACCACAATCCTACTTCTCTGGTGCCTCCTACTTTGTCTCTATACTAATTTCATGTCCTCCCTATTTTATTCTCACATTTATAACTCCCGAAGTTCAGGTAGTGTTACCCATATATGCATGGGTGTTAGGACAGCCATGGACAATGGCAACCAACCTACCAGTGGCCACATTCCCATTCTGCCTCCTTCTGTAGCCCTAAAGAGCCAGTAGCTCTACCAACAGTGGACTTCAAGGCCTCCAATGCATAAAGTAGGTTTTTGCTTATAACAGTTTATAAATAAAATCATGGTTTACTCTTACACCTATAGTGAACTCTTACACCCAGTGCACACACATACCCATACCACATGCGTGCGCACACACACACACACACATACATACACACACACACACACACACACACACTGAAACAAAACATTAACAAAAATTTTGAATTCTATTGCATCTCATTACCCTGGTATTTATTGTATTATATTCATTTGCTAAAACAAATACTGGATCATCAAATGAATTTTAGAATGAATGAGTTGGAAACACAGTTCAGAAAACCTTGCTTGTGAGACTACCATTGAGTGTCTTCTCCACATTCTTCTTTTCCTTTGACTATTGATTTTTGAGTTCCCAGGGAATAGACACACAATGAATATGGGAGAAAAATTAGAAGGGGAACAATTCCATCTCTATTAAAAGATAATCCAATGTGTGAGAATGTTAATTGGTCCAGGTTCAAAGCAGAAAAGAGATAATGGGCAAATATGTGCATTGGATGTTCACTGAGCATTCTACAATCAAAATGCTGTATGACTAAGAACCAAAACCAGTCTATTCCATGCAAGGCCAATCTATATGGCCTCATATCTTAGGAGTATCTCTGAAAGACATAGTAAGGAAACAGAAAGCATAGATGCTGAGCTGAGAAGAATTATTTGTATATTTTGAAAATGTTTGAAGAATTAAAATTGTGAAATTGAAATTAAAGTTGTAAATTAAAAACAGATTCCATTGCTGGGGCAAAAGCTCAAATAGATGTTTGCATTTCAATTTACACATGTATGAAGGCCACTGAAGTAAATATATATATGTTTTCTCAGTTGTGAAACTCCTTAATGACTTTACTATGGATATGAATCAAGGGGTTAAACAACAGAATCATCACAGAATTCAAATTAGTTTAAGCCATTTCAGCAAATCTATCATATGAGCACAGGAAAATTGAAATATAAAAGTTCTTGAGTGTTATGCAGTCCATGGTATTCTTCCACAATAATTGCACTAGAGGTGTCTAGTACATCAAATCAATAGTTTACAGAAATACTATCATATGCCAGTAATTGAAACTTGTGGAAAGTGGCCACATATAAGAATTTGTTTTGACAAGAGCTTCATGATTCGGTACATAAGAACCCAAAGCACTCAGTTCTTGAAAGATCACAACTGTAGCTTATTACTGGGATATGTGTATATTACAGGAGTGTAATGTGCAAAACATATTCATGACATTGGCATTTAAGCCTGATGTTCTAATAGTATAGGAGAAGGAATTAAAAGTCAGCTAGTCAATAAAGTAATATTTATATAAGAATATCCCAAAGTGTAAGGGAAAACTCATTTTTCATGTAACTTGTACATAAATTAAAAAAATCTGCTGAAAGCAGCTCTTTGTTATAAAAGTAATCATCAACTTTGTAATTTTGTATGGTTTTCATAATTTTCTACTTGCTTTTTCTCCTATTTATATTTTTCTTGGCTATTGTATTTCCATAATTAGCCTATAGGGTGAATAGAAACAGAGAAAGGAGGTGAGATTTTAAATATGCTAATGCAGTCTCAAGTTTTAAATTACTATAAAAGTTTACATTGCTAGAAGCAAGGGTTAGTAAATAACATTCCATGGCAGAAAATGGTTTTGTCTGGCAGGAGGAAACTGATATTCAAAGTCCAGATCTTTAGGTAACTAGCTGGCAAATTTAGCCAAATAGTTTGATTCATAAGCCTCCCTGTCGGCTTTATGAAAACTACAAGGATTGACAAGATTATCACTAAAGGTTCATTTTGAGTAATTAACAGAATTACTGCATCATATAAATTGAAGTTAATGTTAATCCTATCTTTCTGTAATTCAATAACAAAAGACTTGGATTTTTAAAAATTATAAATTTTCCAAATCTACTTAGTAATAAGTGACAAAACCCTAAGTTATTACCCACAGGTATTTGGGGGAAGATCATGGCTGGTGAGGGCAGTTTTATGTTTATGGTTTTCTGAAGCTTTTAATGTCACCACATAAAGGATGTAGATGAATAACTAAAATAAATGTTGGAATTTTTTTTATCCTCTGAAAATATTTTAATACTTAAGTAGTTGAAAATAGTTGTAGTGAAAGTAGTTGGAGTGAATTTGCATGAGACATTATATTTCATGTGAATGAGTTTTTAATGGTCATAGCTAGTTCAGAGGAACCCTTCTTGTCCCATCTCGTATTCTCTTTTATTTTTTTTTAATTTAAAAAAAATTCTTTTTGACTTTTATTTATTTATTTATTTTATTAATTTATTCTTGTTAGCCACAAGCAATATAAAATATTTAGTAGTTACTCTAACTAAGCAAGTGAAGGATTTGTTTGAAAAAAATTTCAAAACTCTGAAGAAAGAGATTGAAGATGACATGAGAAGATGGAAGGATCTTCCTTGCTCATGGATCGGGAGAATTAACATAGTAAAAATGGCCATCCTACCAAAGCAATCTACAGATTCAATGAAATCCCTATCAAAATACCTACACAATTTTTTAAAGACGTTGAAAGTTCAATTCTGAACTTCATATGGAAAAACAAAAAACCTAAATAGCTAAAACAATCTTGTACAATAAAAGGTGCTCCGGAGGAATCTCCATACCTGATCTCAAACTGTACTATAAAGCAATAGTAATTAAAATAGCATGGTACTGGCACAGCAACAGGCTGGTTGATCAGTGGGATCGAATCGAAGACCCAGATATGAATCCACACATATGGTCACTTGATTTTTGACAAAGAAGCCAAATCCATTCAATGGAAAAAAGATAGCATCTTCAACAAATGGTGCTGGTCTAACTGGATGTCTACGTGTAAAAAAATGCAACTGGACCCATATTTGTCACCTTGCACAAATCTCAAATCCAAGTGGATTAAAGACCTCAACATAAAACCAGAGACACTAAGTCACTTAGAAGAAAAAGTGAGGAAGAGCCTGGAACATATTGGCACAGGAGAAAACTTCCTGAACAGAACACCAACAGCCCAGGCCTTAATATCAACAATTAATAAATGGGACCTCATGAGGCTGAGAAGCTTCTGTAAGGCTAGAGACACTGTCAAGAGAACAAATCGACAGCCTACAGACTGGGAAAAGATCTTCACCAACCCTACATCTGACAAAGGTCTAATATCCAAAATATACAAAGAACTCAAGAAATTAAACACCACCAAACCAAATAACCCAATTGAGAAATGGGGCTTGGAGCTAAACAGAGAATTCTCAACAGAGGAATATCAAATGGCTGAGAAACACTTAAAGAAATGTTCAGTGTCTTTAGTCATTAGAGAAATGCAAATCAAAACAACTCTGAGATTCCGTCTTACACCCATCAGAATGGGTAAGATCAAAAATTCAAGTGACACCACATGCTGGCGAGGATGTAGAGAGAGAGGAACACTCCTTCATTGTTGGTGGGAATGCAAACTAATACAGCCATTTTGGAAATCTATCTGGTGTTATCTCAGAAAACTGGGAATAGGGCTTCCTCAAGACTCAGCTATTCCACTCCTTGGAATATACCCAGAAGATGCTCCAGCACACAACAAGAAAATTTGTTCATAGCAGCCTTATTCATAATAGCTAGAACATGGAAACAGCCTAAGTGTCCCTCAGTAGAAGAATGGATAAAGAAACTGTGGTATATATACATTATGGAATACTACTCAGCTATTAAAAACAAGGAATTCCTGAAATTTGTGGATAAATGGATTGAGCTAGAAATGATCATAATGAGTGAGTTAACCCAGAAGCAGAAAGACTCAAATGGTATATACTCACTTATATCTGCATACTAGCACAAGGGGCATGTCCCACGAAAGCCTTCATTTACCAGGAAACTGGGACAGAGGGGAGGACATCCTATTGGGACTCTAGATGAGAGAAGCATGGGAGAATAGCAAAGTAGAAGGATCCAGTGGGTCCTAGAAACCTACAAGTAGAGCATTATGATAGGCAGATTTGGGCCAAGGGGTCCTGCTCAAACTAAGGCACCAGCAAAGGACAATACAGGCGGTAAACTTTAAACTCCTACCCAGATCTAGTCAATGGTCAGAACATTCTCCACTGCTGAGTGGAGAGTGGGGTATGACTTTTTCACGTACTCTGGTGCCTCACATTTGACCATGTCCCCTGGAGGGGGAGACCTGGTGGTACTCAGAGGAAGGACAGCAGCTTACCAAGAAGAGACTTGATACCGTATGAACATACACAGGGGGAGGTAATCCCCCTCAGGAACAGTCATAGGGGAGGGGAATAAGGGGAAAATGGGAGGGAGGGAAGAATGGGAGGATACAAGGGATGGAATAACCATTGAGATATAACAAGAATAAATTAATAATTAAAAAAAATAAAAAAATAAAAAAATTTAAAAAAATTATTCTTGTTACATCTCAATGGTTATCCCATCCCTTGTATTCTCCCATTTCCCCCTTCCTCCCCCTTTCCCCCTACTCCTCTTCCATATGACTGTAACTGAGGGGGACCTCCTCTCCCTGTATATGCTCATAGGGTATCAAGTCTCTTCTTGGTAGCCTGCTATCATTCCTCTGAGTGCCAACAGGTCTCCCCCTCCAGGGGACATGGTCAAATATGGGACACCAGAGTACGTGAGAAAGTCATACCCCACTCTTCATTCAACTGTGTAGAATGTCCTGTCCATTGGCTAGATCTGGGTAGGTATTTGAAGTTTACGGCCTGTATTGTCCTTGGCTGGTGACTTAGTTTGAGCTGCACCCCTGGGCCCAAATCTGCCTATCATAATGTTCTTCTTGTAGGTTTCTAGGACCCTCTGGTTTTGGGACTCTAGATGAGAGAAGCATGGAAGAATGTTGGAAATTTTTTTAAAAATCATCTTAACTGTTTTTTTAAATTTTACTCGACTTTACCTGTGATCTGTGGACTTAAGGAATGAGACATGTGTATAAAAAATTAGAGCAAATGTTTGAAAGCCTAATACCTAGTACTGGGAGAGAAAGATGAGAAGGCACACATAAAAGACAGGTGAGAATGGCAGTTGAAACACTGGCTAACAAAACTAGCCTGCTCTTACTTCTCAAACTGAAAATAAAATGAAGTAGCTATGTCAGCTCTCAGCTTAGGAGATAGGGAATTTCCTGACAAACTTTAGTAACTCTCCCTGCCGGTGCTGCACAAAACCTGAGCAATTGCTGCAAAGCAGCATTCAGTTGCTGTGGAGTGTTACTTGACTGGTGTTGACAGCTTTCTGATACTGGGCATGCTCACTCTAAGTGGATTCACATCTGAATAAGCTTGGTAAGAATGAATCCTTTTATTTGTTTGCTAGTATATTTATAACATACAGCACACTCTATTATATACATCCACGCAGGGGTGAGAGTGTTCAACCAACTCAACTGTACCTCAATCATAAGTTGCCACACACTTCCTTCACCATCACGTTCCATCTCAATAGTATCCTAAAATGAGCCAAATAAGGAATGTTTATTAGATAAGAAAATGTATATTTATATTGGCCTAGGGTGGCTTGACACCTTCTTCTCAGATGTACATCTCAGATGTGCATCCTCCGTCTTCACAGTGAGAAGACACACTCAGATGCCTGCAGCAGCAGTCAGATGGTTACTGCCAATGTTGGCTCCTGTGTTTAGACTTGTGAATATAAATGAAGCCATGAAGGCCTGCGGCTCTAGGCAGCTGTGCTGCGAAGCTTCCCTTCCAACTGCAGGCCATTTAACTCCCAGAAAACACACGCTATTGCTCAGAAATTCTTGAATCAAAAGTCCTGATAAAAATCAAATTAATCAAGTAGGCTGAACATTATGTTTATAGTGCAACTGCAAATGTATAAATATGTACACAATTGCAATGATCAAAGATGTATTTACAAAGCAAAAATGTATAGAGAGAATATAAATGATTTTGTGTCTTTAAACCTACTGTAGTAAATATAAACATCAGTTTCGTGAAATTTGATATAAAGTTAAATGGCAAATTGATCTTATTTGACTAAATAATTGATAAATGACTGATCACATAATTTTTTATTCCCACTGAGGGATAGTGGTTTATGAGCACAACTATAAGATTCAAGAATTTAATGTAGTTTACTAAAAATGATCTCAGTGTGTGCATCAAGCTGGTCAGCAGAGTCATGGGGGAGCACTTACAGTTAAAGGGCAAGCAGGTTCCCCTCAAGACATAAACAATCTCATTGTTGTTCAAGTAGAGCTACTGCGTGTGTCAGTTCACAGATGGCATACGCATAAACCAGAGCTAGTAACAGATAGCTAGCAAGCACTGTTCACACTGAACAGTGATTACTGCAAACCCTTAATTATGTACTCTGGAGATCGGCTGTGCCTTTCCCACTATAATTTTTAGTTCTTATACTAGAACTCTATGACTTCAATTCAAATCTCAATGGCTTCTTAGCTGTTAAATGCAGGCTTACCCATAAATAACTGTGGATACAATCTGCTATGCCCTGCTGTACATAAGCTGAACTTGACAAGAATAATGAGTTTTCTCTTTATTTCAATGTCGAATGATAGTTTGCAAAAGGAAGAAAATATGACAGGCAGTCTGATATAAAAATTCTTAAGAGGGCATTCTTGACTGAGCCAAAGTATTTAACATGAATTTAAACAATATCCTTGCCCAAAAAAGTCATTAGCCTTATCTTAATTGTAGAACAATTCATACTTCAGCTAAATAACTGGGCAGCTGTTTGTTGTCACAATTGGTACCAATTGAGATACAATAGGGAAGGCTGGAAAGGGAGGATGGATGGCAAAGATACATTCTGCAAAGTAGGCAAGAATATGAGCTTTGGCAGTACTTTGATCCTAGCACCAAAGATATGCATAGATGATAACTGCTTTTCTAGGATGTAAGTTGTCCACTCAGATCCATGCGATCATGCTTGCATGTTGCATGGCTCCTCTTTTGCTATTTAATTTCAGTGTTTGATGTGGTCATCTGCAGATAACTCAGCCATTTCCCCTCCAATGTCAGTAATTATAAACTCTGTATGCATACATTGTCTATAGACACCGCTGTGGTCAAGTCATATAGAAATTGGGGGATTAAAGTGTGTGGTTCTTTCTTACAATTTGAAATGGAAGGTATATAATAGGTTGGTAAAAACTCAGAATTAATTTTTCCCATTAATTATTTGTGCTTGCCACACTTAGATGGTTCTGCTTGAACAACTTTTAGGTGCATTCTCTGTTCAGGTCATGAAGTGAACTTAACTCTATAGTTGTAAATGTCCTTCCCATGTTTCTCAGCCTACTGGCTTGTTGCACAAATTGAGATAATTTTTAGTAAATTATATTAATAACTTATGTCTTACAGCTGTGCTCATAAACCACTACCCATAATGAAATTCTATAAAAAGATGCAAATGAAGGCAGAATTCTTTATCCCCTAAGAGGCTCACATACCCCTTCTAGTGAGCAGAGCATGCAAAGATGGACAACCAGGAAGATGGTGGCCCAAGTGATTATCTTCCTTGTCACCTACAGCTGCCTGGCTCAGTACTTGGGGAGATGATATCTTCCTACTTGGCTAATTTCCTTCTAGCTTCATGTTTGCTTAGCAATATAGGGATCATGTGAACACGCAGAACTTGAAGTCCTATTCTCATCAAAGCTTGTCCTTCCTGTACTAGGATTGCAAAGTTATCTAACAATGATTGACTTCTCTGTTTAAATTAAATTGAATTATTTCACATGTCAGGGCTCTGAAGTTCTCACTGTCTTTACAAAAGGTTAGTGCCTGCTATTCTTTATTACGTAAATGACTTTCAAGAAGACAGTTAAATAAAATTATAAATTTAAAGAAGTTTCATTTACAAAAAATTGCAACTATTCCTCAAATGTAAAAATGATTATCTTTTAAGGAGATTTTTTTGACAGTTGTTACTCTGTGTGTTTGTGTATGTGGTGGGAAGACAAACATACACACAGAGAAACAGAAACAGAGAGAGAGGGGGGAGGGAGAAAGAGAACAACTATTATGGTCTGTAAATTTAGAACTGTGAATATAGAAACTAAATATACTTATTCTTAAATGAGTTTGCTTTATAAACTGCTTTGGAAATATCCAATTTTCAGTTATGCTCACTATTATGACATCAAATAGCTGGCATTGTTGTATTTATTTAGTTTGTAAGACAAATTCATCAGTTGCTGAAATAGTACCTCAGAGGCTTGGGTCTCTCTACTTTAACAACCAAAATAATATGGGAATTCACTTGCGAAGGCAGCCTACACTATCCTGTTAAAATAGTCATGTTATTTCTCCTTCTGATATGGAACATCATTTCCATAGAACCACCGAGCATAATTGATATGGGCTAATAATATGACAATGGGCTAATTTACCTCTTAGATTCCATGTTTCTTGATTTGAATTCAGCTACAAATGCTTACATGTCAACAGTAAAATTCAGAACATTCCTTGGGTAAAATGCAAATTTAAAAGGCAGGTCTGTTCCAGTTCAGTGCAGTGTGCAAATATAGAACTTAATTAAAATACTATATATAAAATATTAACAGCTGCAACTATTAAAATGACATTAAGTTCCCTTGAGCGAGACTCACATAATGTGAGCTACCTTCTTCAATCTGTTGAAGGGCAGAATTTGGCTTTGGTTTTCACATTGTTTGTTCCAATTCACTTATTTGAGATTTTGATCACATAAAAGTAATTTGCCATGAAAATACCAACAAGCATAGTAACTTCCATCTTTCCATTGTATTCCAACAAAAATATCATAATTTAATTGTTTTTTCAGTTTAAAAATAAAACTTAGAAAATGTTTCTATTCATCGAATACAAAATTGAGCTTTGTAAATAAGAATAAACGTTTTCTGTTTTTGGTATTCTCCAATGAAAGTTTAAAGATAGCAGTGAATAAGTGGTCAGTAATGATGATAAAAAAGGAGGTCAGGCACAAAATATTAGATGTCCTCTGCCTTGATAATTATGATAGTTTTAATAATTGATATGATTATAATGGACTCCATTGAAAAGTTCATCAGGTTTTTTTCCCTTTAGGTGCATGTTTCTATGTGTTCATATGACATGTGAATGTATGTGTGTGTGTGTGTATATACATGTATAAACACATACATAAATCATATTTTTAAAAGACTGAAAATAGGTATGTAAAACATAAGTCTCTTATCAAATGAGTACTAGAGACTTGGCATTCTTGTATTCCTTGGTATTTACTAATAATTTGATATTCATCGGGCATTATTTTCATATTATTATCTCAGTTCTAGATAAACAAAGAATATCTGACCTGAGGTTTGCTGTTTTATCATTTTCTGAATCTCCAAAGAATGAAAGGTACTGTGATTTGTTTTATTTTATTGTTATATGAGTCAAATTTATGTTATAAAATATAAGTCAAATTACTGTCTTCTTCAAAGTCATATTTAGACTTTCATTCTAGATATACATTCAGTTCTAATAGGATCTAAAATTCAATAGTCCAAAGCCTTAAATCATGCCATGTTCCCACATTGATTATAACTATTTTATTTGAAAGTTCCTATGGATAAATTAAATCTTATCTCTTCCAAAGTGTTTGTTACTGTTTTCTGTATTACAATCAGCAGAGATTTCTTAGTTTACATCAGAAACACAGAGGTGAACCCAATTCCTGACTTTTTCAGGGTAATAACATTTAGGAAGTAAAAGTTCTCAAGACAGGGAAATCAGAAATAGATTTTCTGAGACACGTTGAGGTCAGAGCACTGGCTTATTAATTCCACTTATTTTGTACCCGTTATCCCAGCTCTTTCTCCTCACTCTCCTTACTTTACAGATCTTCACTTCATTGCATAAAAACGTATCACTCTGGTTGATTTTTTAAAAATTTCTTCAAAGTTCACACTATACAAACTCTAATCTCTTTAAGCAACTTTTAAAGTATAGTGAAAATATTATTACTTGTAAGAAAATTTCTCTGCTACCCTCTTAAAGGAATACAGGTCAGAAAATGAAGCCAGGGGTAACACCCACTGTTGGAATTTCAAACATCTTTTTTATAAGTTGGTTTAGAAGTAAATTTCAATGTCACCACATTTAATGAAGTGTTGTGCCATAAATCATTTCACAACACTACTAAACTTTCATTGATGGATCATTTTTTTCTACATTTTATAATTGCATGTTCAGATACCTTCAAACATCCAATACCATAGATACATAGCTAAATCTATAAGAACTCTAATTTCTGCTGTCTTAAAATTCAAGATAAAATTTATTTCAAGATCTAGTATTCATATCTAACAAGTTTGCTTAAGACACTGAAGGCAGTTACTAATTTGAGTTTTGATACTGAAGTGCTTTGATTAACTGGGCTCTTTCTGATTTTTACAAGAGGTAAAGCAGAAACAGTCTTTTCTTAATGCAGCAAATCTAACAGACCTTAGTGGTAATGACGGAGGCTGGGAGGAAAGTTCCAATAACACAGTCAAATGTTAAATTACCTGACCGTCCATCCCGCTGGAAATCCACGTGATACCATTCTCCATCATTCACTTTCTTCTGCAGGGCTTTTATTTTTATAGTACCCGAACCCATGTCTAAGAGGAGGTACAGGTGGCCATCCAGCATTTCAATAGCAAAAAAGTCAACCTTAATCATCTGCGGGTGCTTGGCATCCTTTTGATGTCTTGGCTTGCCATGGCTAAACAAGATGAGACCATTTGGCTCCGTTGTACGGAAATCAAATGATATGGAGCCTGTTTTCTTTGCATTCCATTTAGGCAAAGAAATGAAAGATTCTGGAGTTTCAAAAGTTATTGGGTCCAAGGTTGCCACATTTTCACACTTAAATGCCACCACTCCATGGATCTTCATCTTAGGATCTCCTTGCTTGGCAAGTCGAGATAACTCCAGCCTTACATCATTGTTTTTATATACAACCTGTGGGTAGAGAACAGCAGTGAGAATCTGGACTTCATATTTGAATATGTGTAACTTGTCTTCAGTTCATGGAATACTCAAGTTGACCGTGAAAAACTACAAAATATTAGTTTATTTTCTTTTATAAGTTTTTTCAAACAGATAAATTTCAACTACCAGCTCTCCAAACCAAAAATATAATTTAATTTTTTTACCCATACAGGAAGATATGTAGATACAGATACTGATATAGATAAATACATTATGTATCTTTCCTTTGCAAAAATAATTGCAAGAAGTTGATGTGCTGAAATTCCTCCAAATCCCTACTATAACTGAGATGCCAAACTGCTGTCCTGCATTGTGCTACATTAATAGCTGTGTGATGCTAAGGTACATAAAACTACTATATGTGCAGCAGCCCTTACTAATCTAGTCAATCTGTGGTCCTGGTACTTTACTTTTAATTTAGGCCAAGTAACAGAGTAAAGTAGTTCTGGTGCCCAGGAATATTCATAGGACTTTTTGGATACCAAATATAATACTGAATAAACTCATTGGAAGACACTTAATACCATACATCTGCCCTTACATTGGATTTTGAAAACTTGTAAGTATGTTGATATAAAGATAAAGAATAGCAGGCTACCAAGAAGAGATTTGATACCCTATGAGCATTTACAGGGGGAGGAGGGCCCCCTCAGTCACAGTCATAGAGGAGGGGAGTAAGGGGAAAATGGGAGGGAGGATACAATGGATGGGATAACAATTTAGATGTAATATGAATAAATTAATAAAACATATTTTAAAAAGATAAAGAATCATATGTTTTCTTTACAGAATGCATATGGTGGATAATCACATTTATACAATATATAACTTATATTGACATAAGGGTGAATTAGTTATTTATATAAAGATAGGTATAAATATATCTAAGGCACTGAAAATTTCAAAGAAACCAATATTATTAGGTTCTAAATGCATTTATTCACAAATAATAAAACCAACCAGACCAACTCAGTATTTCCTTCAAAGGCATGGCCAGCTGAACTAAGATGGATGATGAGCTTAGCTTTCCTTGTCAGTGATTAAGAGTTCAAGCTGCATAATCAGCTTCCAGAGTTCAAATTCAGATGTGAGCATGACAAAGAGTATGAACTCTATAAGCTTCCTTTTTCTCCCTTCAAGGAGGTAACAGACCATGGGATGATTGTAATGATTAAATAAGTAAATGCACATAAGTGAGAAAATCCATATAAAGACAAGGCAATGTCAACTGCGTTGTAAGACTTAGATATTAGCAATTATAGCTACCTACATGAGAATAGATAGCTATCTCTTTGTCATTCTGAAAATTTACTTCTACAATTTTCTGTTAGAAAAAAGTTAGGAAATGAAATCACACACATAATTAGCTTTTATATTTGATTTTCCTCAAATAAATAAGTGACATCTTTTCACTGCCAAGCCTGTGCACTCTGTTTTCTTTTATCTTCAGGATAGATTACTATAAAGCACAGGATATCCTTTATTCTTTGAATAAATATGTGCAGTGGCTTAACACATATCTACTGACAACAAAAGAAGAGAAAATGAATCTAAGCAATCACAAAGAGGAATTACACTAATTCTTAAGAATATTGTCTTGAAAAGAGAAAGCACTAATACGCCTCAGGGAAGTTGATTTAGGATTGTCTTTCTTTGGAGATCTTTAGCAGTAGAGAAAGTGTTTTTCTGGGTGATTTTCAAAGCTTTCATCATGACGTTAGTGCTACTCAGCCTGCTAATTTTTTTTATCATTCCTTGTGGTTTATATGTTAGTGTTTGGAGATAATTTGTGCATTCATTAAGACTGAGTCATTTTCTGAACTACAAGGCACAGATGCCTCAATTCATCAATCCTAAAGTATTAGCTGTAAACTCAAGCTCGTTTCATAGAAGTGGGCATTTCTGACCTGAAGAAGTTCAGCTATGTGTAGTTATCTTAGCTCAGGAATTGGGCATCATCCATGAGAGTTTGAGGGTGTGGCATTAACAAACCTTTTAGCAAGTGTTCTAGCTGCCATCTTATAATTTTATGTAACTTAATAGTGAAAGCATTTGGGAAGATACTGGTCATATTATTCAGAGTTAGCCATTAAAATTACTCACTCACAAAGATACAAAATGAATTCCCACCTTGATCTACACCGTTGTTTAAGTAGGAATCTTGCTCACACCTGCCTAGTACTAAGTTGGTGCCTGGCACAGATGATGCAGTCAGTGAATGTTTGCTAAGAGCCGAATCAAAATCTTCTTCACTCTGTCAAACCAAGTTCTGATGTTAGGCTGTTCTGGTTTGAATAGGTTTGGCCTACACACACTCATGTGTTTGAATGCTTGGCCCTTAGGGAGTTGCGTTAATAGGAGGTATAACCTTGCTGGAGTAGGCGTGGTCTTGTTGGAGCAAATGTGTGACTGTGGGAGTGGGCTTTGAGGTCTTTTATGCTCAAACTATGCCCAGTGTGGCAAAAGATCTCCTTCTGCTGCCTGCTGATCAAGATGTAGAACTCTCAGCTCCTCCAGCGCCATGTCTGCCTGCACCCTGCCATGCTTTCCGCCATTCATGATAATAGACTAAGTCTCTGAAACAGTAAGCCAGCCCCAGTTAAATGTTTTCCTTTATAAGTTGCCATGGTCATGGTGTCTCTTCAGAGCAATGAAACCCTAAGATATAGGCTTTATTAAAATATTGGAATTATAGTTTAGACATGAAAGTAGAATATGGAAAAACGTGGGATTGCCGACCAACCTCAAAAAAAGTATCGTATTTTTAATGCATTTTTCTAAGGAGTGTTTAACCAGTTGTGGGTATCCTGTTTGTGAAGAAGTTGCCCTATACACTAGAAAAGATCATGTTCAAGTTCATTTTTCAGGATATGAGTTATTTCTACAGTGAATAATGTGCCCACATGAAAACTAGAGTGATGAAAATTTATTTTCTGAGTAGACCCGTATTGCTCATTTTTCCTAACCATTTTGTGTTCACTAAAAGGCTACTCTGGAAAACAGAAAAGCAATTTGAAGTGGATGCACTCATTGCTCTCAGATTATCACAGCTCCTTCATCTGACCTACATTCCATAATTACTCTATTTTTCCAAAGTTAGACTTACTCTTCTAATGACCCAACTCCGGTTCAATTAGACTAACAAGTGGCCGTGAGTATTCTAAGCCTTCTCAGAATTCAAGTGTGAGTTACTTTTGCTTTTCTGAAAGGACATGGTGTTTAATCATAGCATTATTTTACAATTGCTCATGGGATTGTTTCTTAAGTAGAAAATTGAGTTCTACTTTTGAACAAACACACACACACACACACACACATCTATGTAATCTAACCTTTGGAAATACTAGTGAATATTCATTTAGATCTAGTTTCAGAATCAAGAGCTTGAGAGGATACTGATATATTTTTAAAGGAACTCAAAATTTTGAATTTCACCTCCCTGCTCCATCAGCTTCTATCTAAGCATAAAAAGGAGACAGATTAGATACAACTTTCAGACTTTGCTTTTTCTACTTTTTGGGTTCCTTTTCATTTAATATGCAATGCAATTTTAATTCACTGTTATTACATTATTACATGACATATGTGTAAATTCTTGGACAGTTTTTCCTCTTAGCATATGTGATTTGAGCTAGAAATGAAAAACACACGTTCCATTTGTCCTTCTGGCAGTTTCCAGTTGTTGTTTGTGATGCTAGGATATTGTTCCCTATTTTGAAGAAGTTGTCAACACTAATCCACTACAAAAGAGAAAGTTCAGACCACTTTAATGTATACAGAGGTGCCTTGAGTGTTATGTTAAAGGTTCCTGCAAAGTTTATAAGTAAAGTTTATAAAGGAGTAGGGGGATGGGAAATTAGTGGGGAAGCATTTCCCACTCAGATAAGGACTTTTAAAAATAAGGATATACATCAGTTAAGAGATTTCAATGAGTTTCTTGAATTTATTAACATGTATTAATGAAGTTTTCAAGAATACACTCTGACAGTGTGTAGTGCGGGAAAGGGAGATGTGCAGATGTTTGGCATTGTAATGGGTGGAGCCTACCCATAGGACACAATTGCTTCTTTAAAACCATCCTGGATTTTCATCACATACTTTTAATTTTCTTTTATCTGGGATCTCTCCATGCCTCTTCTTAGTACAGCAGTGAATGTGTCTGAAACACAACCAAGGAATAGAAGTGCCATTCCAAAACAGCAGGAAGTTTTGCTTGGTTGTTATAGTCCAAGAAATAGCTCAAGAAAGAAATTAAAATGTATCAAAACTCTCATATTGACTATTATTAATTTAGTATTTCAAATTTATGTCTTAATAATATGTTCAATTCAGGCAGATAACCACTTTTAGGCACACACTAAAGTAAAATGCTAAAGAAAATGTAATTTCATTCATTCCCCTAAACATATACCCAGTCCAGTAGGATATGGCCCACTAAGGATAGAACAGTTTAGTTTCTTTAAATATCTGTTCACAATATATATTACGAGTTTGTGCATGCTACATACACTCAAATATAAAATTTCTATAATACTAGATATAAACGTGTTTGTATGAAATGTGTCAAAGTTGATATTACTAAGATTTATAAAATATTCATATAGATTATAATATGTGATATATCTCTCAAAAATAATAAGTATCCAGACATGTTGGTATGTAGCCTTAATGTTAGCACTTTGGAGGCAGAGAAAGTTGGCTCTGTAAGAGTTTGAGGGTAGCTTGCTTTACATAGTGAGTTCTTGTCTCAAAAGAAAATGATAAGTATATAAAATAGATTAAGGAATTCTATGCATATAACGACATATGCATAATAATATTTAATAACTTTAATACTTACTTAAGAATTCCTGGCTATAACACTCAAATCATCTTTTTAAAAAATTGGATACTACAAAGGTCTTGAACTCAGAAGAGTTTTGCATTTGTAAGGTTGGCACAATCAAAAGGTAGACTATAGTAAAAAGAGAAAAAGATTAAATAAAAGTAGAGAATTAAGTGAAGTGTGGTGGGTCCTAACACCTTAGCACAAAGGAGGCAGAGGGAGGAAGATTATAAAAAATATCTAACCCAGCTTTGGCTACATAATGTATTTCAGGACAGGCAAATTGTATCTCATAACAAAACAAAGAAAGCAAGAAAACAAAGAAAGCAAGAACAAAGGTGCAAAGTCTACCACATTTTTTCAATGTTCCAACCACCATGGGGAGACAATAAATAAAGCAAAGATAACTGATACCACTTTTCTTTAAGCACCATAGTCATTGCCCTGACTTCTATCAACATCATTTATTCTGAACTCACTTCTTTAAAGATGCAAAGGAATATTTCCTTGACATTAAAAGACCACAGGGTCAATGAGACTGTGAAACACAGACTCTCACATTAATGAAGTGACTGTGACACTCATGTAGTTCTGTGTCTGTGGAAGTGACTAAGGAACAAATAACAGTGAGAAGGATAAGGCAGGTAAATACAGTCTCCACATGAAGCAACTGAATACAGGGCTAAGAGAAAACACTCAACACCAAGACACTTATATTAGGGAGAGGAACATGGATTTCACAGATGACAGATGATAGACGTTTTTCCTGGAGGAAGGGATAATGGTTTTTTTGTTTGTTTGTTTGTTTGTTTGTTTTTACCACTAATCTAACTCTATTCAGAGGTAGACTGTAGACATAATCTCTAGCTAAATATCTCATCTTCTCCAACCCAAAATAACAAAACTGGTTAGAAAACATAAAAACAGACTACAGAAACATTTATAAACAAAAGCTTGTGAAATTTAAATGAATACCAAAAGTTTCTGAGAATCTGAATAAGGAAAAAAAAATCCACAGAACTCTTTTAAAGTGACACAGAGAAACATTTTGTCTGAGACTTAGTTTAATGACCTAATGCATCCTGTCCATAAATTAAAACAAAATAAAATTGTCAGTGCTTTATCCTTCCTACATACAGTAAACAAAGCCATGTGGACAACACCAGATGCTAGCTGACAAAAGCCATCTCGGAAGGTAAAGTGTCCTGCTCCAGCGTAGTGATTCCCTAGAAGGCAGCCTTCAGAGCTACTCTCAGTAAACAGCACAAGAATCAGCACTAGCAAACTGTGATGTCTGTTTTTCTCACAGCAATGACTCCATACTGTCTTTAGGAAAGTAATTTTAGAAAATTGACCTCCACTGTCTGTGATGCCAGGCTTGACACCGAGCTGCACTGTACTTAATCCAATGATGACCTATAGTCAAACACTGAATGAGTTACAGAGAAAGAGCAAAATACAGTCATTACGTTTATTTTGAAAGTAGGAGATGAAGAAATGTTTAGTAGTAGTCTCTCATGAAACTGTAGAAATAACACACCATAATTAAGGTTTTTGTTCCAAAGCAGCAGCTGTGGCTCAAAGGGGCAAGGCCTGGTGACTTTATTTAAAAAAATGTTTAATCTGTCAGTCTCAGTGAGGGAAAGATAACCATAATCATTACTGACATGGTAAAAACAAAAACAAAAACAAAAAACCATCTCCCCATAAACCAGTGTAATTTCTTTGAACAGAAAATATTGAGAAAAAATGTCTTGTGTAGATTAACAAATAAAAACTAATTTTGCAATCTTACCTGCATGAGGTCAATGTACTTTCTTCTAGAATACAATATTACATTTTGTCAAGGAAGTGTCCATAATTATAAATACAAAACATATAATTTAGATTGTGTTTATATACTTACTGGTCACATATGCATCCTGTATGTATACATATTATACATTATAAAATAAATTTCCATTTATTATAAAGTGTTTCTTTTTCCTGCTGCAATGATACAGTGAGTATTGCTTGGGATATACCAAGGTTCTGACTTGTTAAATTATCATTTTCCCAGCATGTTTATCCTCTTACTATTTTAATCTTATAAAATATTATTATTTTGATATAAGATATTTGTTACTTGATTATACATGCATGCATGTGTATTTGAGTGTAAACCCTTATTTTAAATAGGTCTGAAATGTGTTTGAAATGAGCATTTAGAAGCTGGCTTTGCTGAAAAGAACTGAGTCCTATTCTAGGCCACAGGGTAACTAAAGGCAAAATAGAAGCCTTACATCTGTGACTTCATTTGGCACTGGCTCCTTGCTGGGTCACCTGCTTGCTTCTGCCCATGGAGATAATTCTCAATCAGACTGTACCTTCAGCCCTCCTTTTAGGCCAAAGGTACAAAGAACTCACTGTATGAGACAGCACTCATTCTGTGTTCTAGGAATAGCAGAACATCCAAAATAGTGACTGGGCATGAGCTTTCCAGGTGAGGGCAGTTATTTAAGATGGAGACACTGTACCCCAGAGTGAAAGTAATTCTCTCCTGACAGCTAGAGTGACACTTCACACCAGGACAGTAATGCAGACTTTTGACCACTCGCAGAGCTAAGAAAATGATCAACAAGTCCACACGCATCTACGCAAGAACTGCTTTAATTAAGGGAGTAGCCTCTTACACAAATTCTTTCTCTATTTAAGTTTAAAACTCAGGTCAGAATCCTGGAGGGTGGGCTTGGGGATCTCTAGAAGCCTTGGTACATCTGTTTTATTCCATCAGTTATTTGACTATCATCTTTTTCTTTCAATATCTTATCAGGGAGGATGGCCAAAGCTAACTTGTTCGGACTGTCATACTCTGTTCATTTGTTCTTAACACTTCTGTTATACAATTTCTGCTTAAGGTGAAAAAAATTCACATCGATTCTTCTCATTCATGGTTACTTCTTGGAACCTACATAGTTTTAATATGTCTTTTTGTTATTAATTTTTAATGATCACCACACAGGAGGCTTACATACACAAGGTTCTATGAGCATTTTATTTTGTCTCACTGAGCTATTTCTTCTTGGATCAGATCCACATCACTTTCTTATGAGTAAATTATATTATAATATTAAATATATAAGTTTATAATATATTCTACTGTCTTCTAAGCAATTTATGTTAGTACTTAGAGTGCATACATAATGGCACATAGAGGTTTATATTTTTTCTGTGGACAAGATAAATGTTTGTAATGGTATTTGCAACTAATAAACATTTGTAACTCTTCAAGTGTATTTGATCTTTACAACCTACATATAGCAAGTTATACAATAAAATTCACTTAAAAAGAACTTTTTCCATTTTAATATTATAATTAAAATATTCTCCCTTAAAGAAATTTTTGATTTTTACTTAATACTTTTATTTGAGAGTTTTTTATTTTCTTGACTCTCATTTTATCCCCTCACTTGGTCCTGAACTCAAGATCTCCCTTCATTTATTTCCTGAGTACTGAGATTCTAGGCTTAGAACACTATGTCAATCCTTAAAGGGAATCACACACAAGGAAATTACATCTTGCTTAGAATTATAGTAAACTTATTGGGAGTTACAATCTATAAAAGAGTATGCTTTACATTTTATTGTATTTGGGCATCTGCCTTCATGCTGGAAAATATTTTACTAGTTGGAGGCCAGATAAACAACTATAGATGGAAACAAGTGAGAAAATTGAAAACACAAATGCAGTTGTAAGCGTGTTCACACTACTCTAGCAACCACAATGCCATGGGATCTTATTACAGAAAGGTACCAGAAGTCGGTGTCTGAGAACTAGAGATGCTTTCAGACAGGGTAAATTAATTTGAATAGCTTCTCATAGGAAGACAATGCCATTTGCCCAGGTCACAAATCTAGTTCTTTGAGAGTCTTCAAGTTGTGAACACATGTGGTCTAAGTATTATCACTGAGGACCTGGAACAGACCCTTATTAGTGTTCCTGCTATGGGGTGTTCTGTCTGGGTTTTCCTCTCATGGTAATTATCAGCACTAAAACTGGAAAGCTCTATTAAACCTCCTCAACTGCTACACATGGAATCTGATCATCTCAAGGCTAGATTATCTAAACTGTGAACATTCTGCCTGCATTGCTCATTCAAATGTCCACCTGGGCACCACCAAGCATACAGGAGCAGCTGACATTTAAGACAGCCAGCAATGCTGTTTGTAGCACCTGCAATGAAAAGATTTTGCAAAGTAGACTTGTTCCTGGGGGATGGGCATGTAAATCTATGATTTAATATCACTTGATTGATAAAATGCGAGATGTAAATTTTTAATATTGCTTCTCTCTCTCTCTCTCTCTCTCTCTCTCTCTCTCTCTCTCTCTCTCT
>OU015742.1:101371674-101403726 GCA_907169655.1 Acomys percivali
CTCTCTGACTCTCTGTCTCTCTCTCTGTCTCTCTGTCTCTGTCTCTGCCTGTCTCTGTCTCTCTATCTCTGTCTCTGTCTCTCTGTCTCTGTCTCTGTCTCTCTGTCCCTGTCTCTGTCTGTCTCTGTCTCTGACTCTCTGTCACTCTCTCTGTCTCTTTCTCTCTCTCTCTCTCTCTCTCTCTCTGTGTGTGTGTGTGTGTGTGTGCAAACAGCACAATACTAATATTAAAATAAAGCTAAATTGAGCATTTGGAAGCTCAAATTTTGGGGAGAAGGAAGAAAAATTTTAAACTTGTTTTAATAAACTTATAAATAACATAACATTGTGATTGGTTACCTTACCACAGAGAGAGGGGAGAGAGAGAAGGAAATTGAGGGGGGAAGGAGATCTGAAATCTGACCAGAATTTTGTAAAGAGTATTTAAATGCATGTTAGAAGCCAGGAATATTGAAAACTAAGTGAAGTGAAAACAGAATTGTCAGCTGGAACAGTGGTGGTACACGCCTTTATTTCCAGAAAATGGGTGGGAGAGGCAGGCTAACCTTTATGAGTTCAAGGCCAGCCTGGTTTGCAGAGAGAGTTCCAGGACAGCCAGATCTATGCAGAGAAACCCTGTGTTGATGTGTTGGCCAATGTTTTCCCAGAAATCTTCTCACTTAACTTGTCACAGCATAGGTTGCACTGCCCAACACATGTCCAGGTCCAATAATGAACCACATCCTCTTATCCTTCTTATTCTTTTGACTCTAAAAACTCTTGAGCAAAGCAATGCAGATGTTTTCCTTATCTGAAGCCATTCTTTTATAAATTGTTTAATAAAAACAAGAAATAGCATGCAGAACCAAGGCCTAAGCTAGTACCACGATATCTACATATGAGAAGCTCAGGTATATAACATGTTGTGTAGACTGTGTTTGGGAGGTAGCTTTGAAATGGCATTTGCACGGCAAGATTACTCTCTTAAAATTTTGTTTTTTGTAGATTTCCATGCATCTGTATGAAATAATGTGGAGTGATACTCTAGATAAAATTAATCTTCCAAAATTATGTTAGCACTGGGATGCTGTCAATTCTGTAACAATTTTTTACGTTTGAATTCATTTCTATGTTTATAGTTGATTATATTTGCATTTAATTCCATATAATTTATTTCCTATTATAGTAAATGAAAATAGAAGACTACTCTGAAGATTTGCTACACTGAGCTAACAGGTCAATCTTTACTATCAAGGACATTTACTAATAATACTTCTTTGCTCTGCAGTCACCACAGCAGTTCATCTTATATCAGGAGTTCATTTTTTCCCTTTCTGTTGTAAGGAATATAATAGCTTCCTAGGTGACCCTGTATTAGACTCCTGAAGAGATAAAAAGTCACCAAAGGCCCTCATGCAATTTGAGTGTGTGGGTGTATGAGCTGGACGCACAGTTCAATGTTTCCAGCCAGCAGCATTCACTGCTTTTATCACCAGTCAGCTTTTCCAAATGTGTGAGTGTAACATGAATAGGAAACTAGTAGTGCATCATTGAATTAGCATAAAGCAAACCAAACCAACCCTGAAGTCCCCAAAACACATCACTTCATTACTGTAAAAACAATGCATACACAAGGTATAAAGTAGCCCAAGAGTTTCACAGGGTAGAAGGCAGTTTGTTACAGCTATCAGGTTATGGGAAGATTATGCTTTATGGCAGTCAGTTTTCAGGATAAATGTTTTAGCACAGATGTCTTCTACTCCAAGATGTTTATTCATTTCTCTTCCTATATTTTTTCCTATAAAACTTAAGGATAGGTCTTATTTTCCCTCCTGTCTCTTCAGATTTTAGAAAACCTATAGTATTTTTGTAATTACTCTTAAAATACTTTATAGCAATATAACCATCTAACCATCATATTTACAAAACTAAAAATGATGTTTTCTTTTAAGGTAAAACTTACCAGAAAATTATAAATTCAGGAATAAAATTACTCTAAGAATACTAGATCTAATTTCTATTTAGTATTATTCACTTCCTCTATTTATGAGCATTGTCCATTCTTTCTATAAAAGCTATTTATTTGAACAAATATTCATATTCTCATAAGCCCTTTTAGTTTTAATGTTTAAAAATTTAAACATTTTTTAATTTTTTTGTAGCTTTTTTTCTCTTTTTTTATTAATTTATTCATATTACATCTCAATTGTTAGCCCATTCCTTGTATCCTCCCTTTCTTTCCTCCCTCCTGCTTCCCCCTCTACTCCCTTCCCCTATGTCTGTGAATAATACACATAAAGCAGGACTTTTAGCTCATGCCTCTAATCCCAGCACTTGGGTGACAGAGGCAGAATCACTGGAAGTTCAAAGCCAGTCTGCACCACATACTGAAGCCTAGGCCAGCCAGGATTATATAGTGAGATTTAAAAAAATAACACACCAAAAAAAACTCCAAATAAATAAATAAATATCCCCTAGGTTACTTCAACCCTGTTATTGACTAATTAAGTGTAATTTGGAAACAGGAAATATGCATATTTAGTTTTAGGTATTATTTTGACTGGTATAAGAAACTACACAACTATAATTTTCTCTGGGAGAGGGGGAGAAAAACACTGTCAGGGACTGCTGAGTCAGCAATTTCTGCAGAGGCAACGTGCTAAAAACCAAGCATAAATATAGCAACTTAAGGAAGGGAAGGCTGAAGAAGCCTGGGAGCATTCATTATGCAGAAGAGCAGCATCAGGCTCACTCTCCAGAGATGAACTAGCTCGCTTCTCATCGGAGGTGGAAGTGGGGTCAATGAGGAACTATTTTATCTCTACTGTTTACCTTCTTTCTGGACTGTTTCCAATTGGACAGGCTCCATTCAGGCTAAGTTCCCACTCCAACACCATCTAGAACACTACAATGTCCAAGTTTGAATTCATGAAAAAAAAATTAAAAGGACTAAGATGCATCTTGATAAAAGTCCAAGAAAAGTCTTAGAATATGGCCAAAAAACTGACTAAATCACACTAATTGGTGGTTACATAACCTGAAAATAGAACAGTTTCTTTTTTAAAAAATAGTGCAAGGAAAAACTCTGTGGCATAGCAAATGAATCAATCTGTGGATTTTACACATTAGGTTTTAGCCTTCTTCTGTACATCTGAAACTTAGGAAGGAGAACTATGAAAATGTATGACTGCATTGGATCTCCACAGGAACACTTGATCTGTTGTATGAGCATTGGTGAGTGTCTGTCCCCTGTTGAGTCGACTAATAGCTAAAGAGGAAACTGTTTGAGGAATGCACAGGCTCTCTCCCTGCACTGCTCTACTTTGGTTTCTTTCATTATTTTGACTTTATACCATTACAATTTTCATTTACTATAACAGTTTCAGTTCTATGTGTGCACATGAAAGACTGATAGTGAATAATCCAAATTGCAATGCTCACATTCCTATATCCACTTTAACTAATTTAAATTAAATAAAAAACTTTCCATCAGACATTTAAAAAGTACAAGGGATAACAATATAGTCTAGTGAGGGAAAACTACGTGATGGGATTTCTCTTCTGAACAGAGATGTGGCAAGTTTTGAAGGAAGGGCTTTCTGAGAACTTTTCTTCTTAGCTTGAAAGGGGAACTCCTAAGGAGAGATAGTTTGATTGCTATTCTGTATGTTTGTACAGACAGTGTCTGCTGTAACCTAGGCTGGCTACAAACTCACCATTTAGCCATGGAGGAGCTTGAGCTGCTCCTCCTCCTGACTCCTTCCCCCAGGACATGCTGATGCACCAGGTGCTCTGATTACAGGTGAGCATCACCACACCCTGTTTATCACACGCTGATGCTCCTGCCTGATACATAGGCAGCCTTTCACCTGCCTGGCATACTAAGGGCAAAAGACCTAGTTTTCAATTGCTATTTACTACCTATAATTTTCTGAAAGGAAAAGTCATGATTATTAGAAGAAAACAAACAGCCTGAATCTGGTGTTTTCCAGGAATATCAAGGACAGATGGGTACTTGCAGTTAAGACATCTAGCCGGGATGCTGCAGCTAAACTGAGTTATATTTAGTCACTTGGTTTCAGTAACTGAATTATCCAAGAGCATTGAGCTATTTAGAGACTCTAGTGGGGAATCCCATCTTAAGAAAAACAGTGAAATTCACTCTATGCACTATGTTAGAGAAGTTATAGCTTTTCTAATGAGAAATAGCAGTAAATTGCTGAGCTTTTTAAATCCCACACAAACTGCCTATCTATGAGAGAATTTTTGTTAATGTTTTGGAAACTTTGTTTATGCATCATAATTATTTGCAGCACAAGCTAAAGGCTTCTTCTAGATAAAGTGAATACTTGGCTTTAAATATTGCTTTTATATATGGTTAACAATTTATGACCGTAAACATAGTTTTTCTAGAAAAATAAAATAGCAACTATTAAGAAACAAAAGAAAGCCATTTTTACTATGTTAATTCTCCCAATCCATGAGCAAGGAAGATCATTCCATCTTCTCATTTCATCTTCAATCTCTTTCTTCAGTTTTGAAATTTTTTTTCAAACAAGTCCTTCACTTGCTTGGTTAGAGTAACTCCTAAATATTTTATATTGCTTGTGGCTAATGTGAAGGGTGTAGTTTTCCTAATTTCTTCCTCTGAATGATTGTCATTTGTATATAGGAAGGCTACTGACTTTTTTGAGTTAATTTTGTATCCAGCCAATTTGCTGAAGGTATTTATCAGCTGTAGAAGTTCTCTGGTAGAATTTGGGGGTCACTTATGTACATTATCATATCATCTGCAAATAGGGATAATTTGACTTCCTCTTCCCATTTGGGTACAATTGATCTCCTTTTGAGTCCTATGGCTCTCGCTAGAACTTCCAGTACTATATTGAAGAGATATGGAATACTACTCAGCTGTTAAAAACAAGGAATTCCCAAAATTTATGGACAAATGGATTGAACTAGAAATGATCATAATAATGAGTGAGTTAACCCAGAAGCAGAAAAAGTCAAATGGTATATTCTCACTTATATCTGGACACTAGCCCAAGGGGCATGTCACATGAAAGTCTTCACTTACCAGGAAACTGGGACAGAGGGTAGGACATCCTATTGGGACTCTACATGAGAGAAGCATAGGAGAATGGGGAAATAGAAGGATCCAGAGGGTCCTAGAAATCTACAAGAACATTTTGACAGGCGATGTGGGCCCAGGGGTCGTGCTCAAACTATGGCACCAGCCAAGGACAATACATGCAGTAAACTTCGAACCCATACCCAGATCTAGCCAATGGACAGGACATTCTTCACAGTTGAGTGGAGAGTGGGGACTGACTTTCACACGAACTGTGGGGCCCCATATTTGACCATGTCCCTTGGATGTGGAGTTCTGGTAGCACTCAGAGGAAGGATAACAGGCAACCAAGAAGAGACCTGATATCCTATGAGCAAAGTCAAGGGGAGGAGGTCCCCCTCTGTCACAGTCATAGGGGAGGGGAGTAAGGGGAAATGGGAGGGAGGGGGAATGGGAGGATACAAGGGATGGGATAACAATTGAAGTGTAATATGAATAAATTAATAAAATATATTATAAAAAGAAAAAATAAAATACAATTAAAACTGTAACAAAAAGAGAGAAAATGCAGGGACAGAAAAGCACTGGAAGCAAGTACATGGTCTAAAGAGATGAATCTACTCTTTATCGACCATATTTTGAGGTCTTCCATAAGATGCCTGAGTAGGTCTGAGGTTGTGGTTATGTCTAAAATACTTGTGTATGTACCACCTGATAAATATCTCCAATGGCTCCCATTTTCTAACTTGAACTCTATGAGGTTAAATTGCTCATTAGCCATCAAAATGGCCACTATACTGAGCCCAGTATTTTACCGACTACATAATCTCAACTAACTTTCCAAACACTATTACCTAGTCTAATCACCACAGAGTTTGAGTCTTTCTTTAAATAATCCTTATCTTTGTACTACATTACCTTTCTCCTGCAATTTCTTCTCTTGCTTCTCTGTGATTCAGCATATACTCATCTATTCAGTGACGTAGCTTCCTCTACACACTTTTTACCTGATTCATCTACTCATTTCCCATTACTCACAGGTATATTAAGATGGATAATTATCTAATACCACATTTTACAGTGTACATCATCCCAAGGCTTATTCCTCTTTGGGAAGAGTTACCATGCCTCTTCTATGAGAATTTCCACAGTCAGCATGTGCTTGCTAAGGTCATGGAGTAGGTCACACTAACTCTTCCATTGCAGTGCCTAATGGCAAACACTTGGTGACAGTGACACTTGCCAAGTGTATGAAGACTCAGTATTGTCAAGATTTATTGAGCACTTTCTGTCCCAGCCTTATATTGAGAGTATCACAACCCAAGGTCACAAAAATTAGGAGATACTTCTCTTCAAGGTAATTCATATTAATGATCGTTAAAGTTTCAGAAATACACCTAAGCCCTCCCTATTCTCAAACCATCAGGACTCATTGAATTAACTCCTGGTACCTGGAAAATTGAGATAGCGTTACTGCAACCATAGTGACAAACTATTAGTATCATTCTTGCTGAATTCTATATTTAGAATTCTTCCTCACCAGAACTCTAAGTGATAAATTATGGGTTAGATGCCAGTAAATATCAAATCAAATGCAAAGAATTGAAAACACTTTAATGTTGTCTTTCCCATGGTAAGATAAGGAAAAGCAATATTCTATTCTTTGTATTGTACAAACAAGTTCCTGAAAATTCCCGATTTCAAAAGTGTCCCACAGTGTGTTTGTGAAGGACAGTGAGAAGATGTGAATGTGAGTTAGCATGGATATAATTTTCCCATATGTCATAAAGTCAATGACTTCAAAACTACACTGCTCTAAAAGCTCTTTTACATTTTTTCAAAGCAAGCCAACAATATCCTCTGAACTCAATATGCTAAGAGGCAAAAAGGCCACATTGTCTGGCTGACAATATATTTCCAAATGTCTAGGCCAGCCATGATGAACCAGCATCTTCTCTGCATCCTGCAAATACACTTGAAACCACCTGACTGGTCCAGTATTACTTGTTTAGAAAATGCAGTCACTCTTTCATTTGTTTTCCACTGATCACATAAGACAACTTTTGATTTGGTGCATTTTAAACTAATTTATCTCACTTTCTGTAAATAAATGAATAAATTGATAATTATTAACAAAGATAATCAATATAATGAATATTTCTATTCTGATAGCAGATAACATTTGGTCTTAGGAGTAGGTGACAGAATGGGTGTTAGGAAGTTTCCTCCTGTTAAACAAAGACTCTCTATAGTCTAACAATGGCACACTGGAATGAGTGGCCAGCTGAGTATGGGACATATTAATAATTTGGATTATATTGCTATAGTTTGGTGCGCTGGTATAAATACTGCAACCACAGTGTGATATAAATAGAAGAGATTCTGAATTTCAGACCCATCTGAAAATTATCAGATCAATATATCCAAGGAAAATGGAATAAGGATGGGTATTCTTGTGTCTGACAATAACAGATGTTGTCCTTACAGTGTGGAGGCTCATTTCTCAAACTAACAGAATAGACAGAGATCCTCCATGTAAATCTGCATTGCCTACCCTATTCTGAGAGATTCAGAACATTCTGATTTGAGAAACAGTAGAGCGATTAAGTACACAAATTCCAGTAGCAGATGTGAAAGCAAATACTCTAACTCCGAGTAGCTTTAGGCAAGTTAACTGACACTTACAAACCTCATTTTGTTTAAGTGTAAAACTAAAGATAATAAACAGCTGTCCCTGAGAGAAATAAGCCAGATACACAGTGACAGAATTACACAATTCCAATTATAAAAGATACAAAACCATCAAGCGAAAAGTAAGAAAAGAGAATGATGGCTGTCCTGCGTGGCTGGAAGGAGGCATTTTTGTTCAGTGGGTATACACTTCAGGTTTGTAAGGTAAAGTCATGGAACTTCACACTACTGAACTACACAGTTAACATAGTTAAGGTGGTAGCATATGTGGCTTTGAATTGTTGTACAGTTATGACGTTTGCAGGCGTAAGTGTGCTAAGCAAGCACTGTACCAATGTGTTGCATTTGCCAGCTCTAAATTTGGAAAAATACATATACAGTGCATTAACCTGCAACTGACATAGCACTTTACTCAAATTAGGGCTATTGTAAATGACATAATCAAAGCTCTCAAATGAGCAAGCTCACAGAGGACACTACTAATGCTGTGAATGACATCGACCCTTCCTGTCGCAGTCACCCTGGGTGGCCAGAGTTACCAAGGGAGGCAAATCGGTGCTTTCAGTCAAGTCTCATTCAGGGCCCACAGAGTTATGCTTGGTAGCATCTACTTAGGCATCCTATAGGTGACAAGTTCAGACACTGCTGAGAATAACAGGTTGGTAATAAGAGCTAAATTTCTTTCAGACTTCTCTCTCAACTCTTTCCTGCTTGATTCGCTTCTCACTCTGCATTATCTACAAATATGAGGCTTACTTTTAAGACTGCCTTCTCTCCTTACTCACTTGACTCACTCTCCTCACTCTGTGTTCTCTATGTATATGAGACATCTTTGCTTTGAAGATCTTCGCAGCACCTGATCTGCTTGATCTCAAGGTGTTTGCGCCTGCTGTTCCCTCCACACAGGATGGCCTTCCTAAGTATAGCCACAGCCAATACTCTCTCATAATCTCTGAGTTTTTCTTTTACTCTCCCCTCTTCTGTTACAACTGTCTATAAGACATGGGTTAATGATATATTGTGAACACAGATAAACTAACTATTTTTTAATTTCCCAATGAATGATTTCATCCAATATAGTATAAGCTTTTAATTAAAGGTAAAATATTCCTCCCCATTTTTTCACCACTCATTTCAACCTACAATAGTGTTCATTATAGAATATACAAAATAATTCCTTTTATAAATGAAAATATATTGCATTAATCTTTATTAGGTGTAATAATCAAGAGGATCTAACTAAAAGTGTTCTTCATACATAGAAAACACATAAGCAAACTTGTTAGTTACCTCACAATACACATTTATAGAATTGTTTCATATTCAATTGGAGTGCTTTTTTACTTCTGTGAAAATACATGCTTTATCACTTATCTGTCTTTCCCTCATTTCCTTAATTAGAAAGGCATATAAGCTAAGGTCCAAGCATCCTTAGATATAACTCATTAGTTAGAAGTACAGGGAGATATTTGGGGATTCTTTTTAAGTCAGTTTGTTTTGAGACAGTGTACTGCCTATGTAGGTGAGGCTAGCCTTGAACTCTTGATGATCCTCTTGTTCCAGCCTCCAGCATGCTGGAATTACAGGTGTGCATTACATTACCATGCCCAGCATGCATATACATTCATATTCTCTCTCTCCTCCCCTCCTCTCCTCCCTCCTGGATCTCAGTCAGCAGGTGACTCTGCTGTGCAGAACGGCCTGTAGTTCTTCATCTTTCTGTCTCAGCCTTCTAGTGCTGGGCTTCAGCCACACCAGCTGGCTAAGGCCAGGAGATTTCTCCATAATGTCTATCAGCAACCTTACTGGTAACTACATCAAGAAACTGATAGAGGAGACTTTCTCCACATCACATATTTGAACCATGAATCAGTGCTGCTGACCCTCAGCAATCCGAAGGGAGAAATAGTATTCAGAATTTATTTAACTTGTTTTAAAAAGGAGAACACAAACTCTGTGAGTGGATGAGCTATTCTCTTACATGTTTCTCATGGATTGTTATGGTGACTCTGCAAAAAGCAGGATTAGGTTTTTATAGAGCTCAAATAAAAATAAAATTATAGAACTCAAATAACTGCGATCTTGGGGTTTTGACAGAACTCAAGGAATCTGTATCTTACTAAATGTGTATGTTTTAATGAGAGCTGTACAGCATATAAAGTGGGTAAAATATGATAATATTGAATAAAATTTGCAGCAACCTTACATGCTCAGTATTTGGCTTAAAATTGTACAACCCAAAGATGTGCCACTGTTAAGGTATAGGGTGCTGTTTGTAGTCTCTGTTGATTTTCTCAGTTCATTTTGTTTGCCAGTTTCTCCAAAGCTTTTCAGATTAACTAGAAATTAAGCACACCTTTCCTGAAAAGAATCTTTGATGGTCCGTCTTGATCATCAGTTTGATTGGGTTTAGAATCACCATGGTAACAAAGCCACAGAGCAAGACTGAAAGATTATCTAAATGGAGTTATTAGAGGTGGGCATTACATGAGTTACAAAAAGGAGGTACACATTTGCATGACCTGAGCACCCATGCCTGCCTGAGCAGGATGCAGTATGAGCCGCTGCCTAGAACTCCTGACGCTATGACATCTCTGCCATGAAAGACTACAGCTTTGACATGTAAGACAAGAAGAATCCTACTGTCTTCAATGTTTACACTGTCATCCTTGTGAAACTATGTGGCTATTTCACTTAGATTCTGTCTGCTTATAGTATTACTTATGTATCATTTCCCTTAATGATATCTTACTTATGAAGTGGTACACATAATTTTTTACAATACATAGATGTCTCACAAGTTGATCACTTTTATTCCTGACCAATAAAGACATGGGAGGTCATAAATTACTACATAGACAACAAGCATTAAACCCATTCTTTTTAAACTGAATGCGTGTATGCACCATGGCCCACCTCAAACTGATTTACTTAGATCTCCATCTGTAATGTATGGAGTCTTTGGAAAGAATTAGGTCACATAGAGTCCTTATGAATGGAATAATTACCCTTATAAACAAAACCACAAACAGAACACTCTTTTGCATCTCCTATTATATGAACCACATTCTCCTATCACCATTTGCTAGGAAGTGAACCCTCACCAAGTCTGTCCCAGTATTTAACTGGATGTTTCAGCCTATGTTGTTTATTTAAGCCACTCAGTATATGATGTTTTTTGTAGCATCCTAAAAAGATAAGATTCTTTTTTTTTTAGCATTTCTTTCTTTTTTTATTAATTTATTCTTGTTACATCTCAATGGTTATTCCATCCCTTGTATCCTCCCATTCTCCCCTCCCTCCTATTTTCCCTTTATTCCCCTCCCCTATGACTGTTCCTGAGAGGGATTACCTCCCCCTATATGCTCATAGGGTATCAAGTCTCTTCTCAGTGACCTGCTGTCCTTCCTCTGAGTGCCACCAGGTCTCCCTCTCCAGGGGACATGGTCAAATGTGAGGCACCAGAGTACGTGAGAAAGTCATATCCCACTCTCCACTCAACTGTGGAGAATGTTCTGACCATTGGCTAGATCTGGGTAGGGGTTTAAAGTTTAAATGGTATCTACTCACTTACATCTGCATACTAGCCCAAGGGGCATGTCCCACGAAAGCCTTCACTTACCAGGAAACTGGAACAGAAGGGAGGACATCCTATTGGGATTCTAGATGAGAGAAGCATGGGAGAATAGCAAAGTAGAAGGATACAGAGGGTCCTAGAAACCTACAAGTAGAACATTATGATAGGCAGATTTGGGCCCAGGTGTCCCGTTCAAACTAAGGCACCAGCCAAGGACAATAAAGATTCTTAGTACACTAAATTATCCAGCTCTTTCTCCTTAGTTGAGAAAATACTTCAAAATCATGATTCCCTTCCCTGATGCCCCCATTGTTTTATGAACAGTTGTGTTGGGATTGCTGACAAAAAATGTAATCAGAGGATGGAGAGATAGCGCACTGTTTAAGAGTGCATGATGCTCTACTGTGAAGACCAGAGCTCAGATCCCAGCATGCAGCACCCAGTACACACATCAGGTGTCTCACCAAAGCCTGTGACCCCAGCTCCAAGGCATATTACACTCTATTCTGAACTGCATGGGCATCTCACACAATTGTGTGCATATACATTACCATAAAAGTAATTAAATAGTAATGTGAATAATGTGGCACTGAACCCTAAAGTATCTACTGTGCTCCAGCAGATCTAAGAACCTACCGGGAAGAAAAACATACTTGCATCAGACTTCTGATGTCAGGGTCTGAAGCTTGTTCACTATCTGATCCCTACTATGGTGCTTCGCTGCTCCTATGTGCTAAGCACTTAATAAATACTGGGTAAATGAGGTAAGGGGGAAGCAGATATTTTGCATATGGTTGATGGGGCTACTGTAGTAGCGTTTGAAGCAGCTTTTTTCTCTTAATAGGACAGGTAAAGAATTCCGTCTCTACCAAATACCATACCAAATACCAAATACCATGTGATACACCTGCATGAATGCAGAAACAAATTCACACATGAGGCAACTCTTTAAGAAAAGATTAAGAAGAAAAAAGTAACGGCAGGTATGTAAAGACTGTCAGTCCAAGGAGTCTTAGGTCATGCCTTATTTTGTTTTTTGTTTTTTTTTCTATATGGAATTACACATATGGGCGATGCATATGGTTGTGTAGGAGTAAACACACATGTATGTATATGCATATAGATGCCATTTGCTGGGAGTGGCAGAGTCTCTCATTGAAACCCAGCACTCCAGGCTTATGCCAACCTGGCTGTCCAGGGACTCCAGGAGACTGCTTCTCTGTCCTTCCACACTCCCTCCCACACTTCAGTCACTGGCATGTGCAGTCAGGGTTAGTTTTCATGTGGGTGCCAAGGGGACTCAGGTCCTCATGACTGTGTGCCAAGCACTTTACCAACTGAGCCATCTAGCCAGTCCTATCTGGGGTATTTACTTTTAATTTCTATCACACAAAGCATTATTTTCTTATTGTGTTTTCATTACATCTTTGTGCCTTTTTCTCCCCTGCTATTGTGAGTATCTCCTTTATTTGTTGTCTCTTTTAAGGTGAGATCCTGGGCCTTTAGGAGAGGATGGGGCTCTCTGTTCGGGAAACCATTTTTGTCCCTCATCCTTCAGGAAATGCTGCCAGAACCCAGCAGGCAAGCACACCCTAGTCTGTATTCTGAACACAAGTCGGATGCTCTTCCGTAGAGATTTAGGCTTGGCTTCCTTCCCTCGGCTATTAAGCTCCATTCCCGCAAAATTACTACATGTCTGAGGCTTCTAAAACCCTTTGTGTGGATCTCAAACAGTTATTGTGGAGAATCCAAATTGTGACCTTGCTTAAGCGAGCTTCAAATCCTTCTCACTCTGCCCCTGGCAACGAAACTCCAAGGACACACAATGAAAGCAGGAGATAAGAATATCCTCCCCAGCTTGGTGACCACTGGGTACAGGCCTCTCAGTGTACACTGCCATGCAGCAGCTCACTTTATTCTCTTCATTTACACTCTGGGTTAGATACTAGGGTCACCATCATTGATCTTAATTAACAGACAAAGGCATGATAGCTCAAACAAATAAGACATATGTTCAAATTCTACAACAACATCACATCCAGGTTTGAAAGTATGGCAGCACACTCTACCATTGCCAAAGACAAATGATAAAGGACAGAGGAAAAGACAAACAGACCCATAAATACACACCTTTTCTCAAACGAGAAGAATGAGAAGTCAAAGATGTATTTTTTTCCTACCCATGCATAGGCAAGCAAAAAGCTGAAGTGCGAAGAGAAATGGAAATAGCAAAAGAGCAGGCCAGGACGGCTTCACTGGCTTAGGCTGGGCAATGGAATCAGGAAAGACTCAGTTTAGAGCAGAGATTTCTCTCATCTCAACAAAGGCCAAGAAAGCCAGCAAATCCGGTTCTCTCCTTAACCAGGGCAAATAGATGCGTCTATGGGCTTCAGGACACAAGCTCTCAGTGAATGCTACCATCTTTTGTAGAGAGCTTGATTTAAAAGAAAAAAAAATGTGGATGGAAAGGTAGTTGAAAGGAAAGGTGCTCAGAGTGAGACCGCCACAGGAGGCTTCGTGCATCGTGAGAGGAGGTTAGGGAAACACTGAGACAGATATTCCACTCCCTCCGCTCCCCGCCCTCCCCCCAGCACAGAGAAAAAACTGCCATTACAACATGAGCTGCTGCGGGAAGTCTGTCACAAACAAAAGAAGGCAGAACAGTTTCCTGGGGCAGTTTACTTAGGAAGGCAGCCTAGCCAAATGGACCAAAATCAATGCAGGGATCGATAACGACTAGTTCTGAAAAGCCCTCTGGCAGGGACCAAATAAGTCCTCCTTTCTTCTCCTTCACTGTCATGCCTCCCACTCAATCATTCCAAAATGAAATTCTCCACATCAGATTGTCTGCGCACTTTGTCGGAATAAAGTCATTGATTTTTAAATTTTGTGTTGTTTGTTGGGAAATGTATGAGCCCCAGGATAATTAGGTGAATGATGGCTATAGGCGGGAAGCTGGGATAATACTTTTATGCGAGAATATAATAAACTATGTCGGGAGTCAATTCATGTTTCCCTAAGGATTTTTATATGAACAAGTGAAGAAGAAACGAACCTGGCAGGCTACATCATCTGGTCCCTTATGAATAATTGCTGCAACACACTTTAAGCTCATGGAATTTACATATATGTTTGTATCTCTTATTTGTTCTATCTTTAAAACAGTAGATGTGTGCAGCAGAAAAAGGCAAAGTCATTCAACTTTTACCCTGATACTGTTAATTTTACCAGACTTCAAATGAAATGTGATAAACAAAATACCTAAATGCAACAGTATTCTGACTGAATATCTAACCTGTGTGCTTCGTGTTTCTAGCACCAGAGATTGTACATATTGACTGTGTGATGACAATTTATTTGTATATTTTAAAGGAAAAAATAAAAGTTAGATTAATCTATTTTGACCATGATTAAAAGATTAAAGAAGTCCTAAAATGGCACATGATTAGTATCTTGTCATTTATTTTTATTTTATGCATATTGGTATTTTGTCTGCATGTGTGATCATGAACCTCATGCTTGCATAGTGACCATGGAACCCAGAAGAGGGGATCAGATCCCTAGACCTAGAATTATACATGTTGCTGAGCCACCATGTTAGTGCCAAGAACTGAGACCAGGTCCTCCGTAAGTGCATCGAGTACTCTTAAGAGCTGACACATCACTCCAGCTTCATGATTGTCATTCTTATACCCAGTCAGTCTACACTATAGCAACCATGTTACTGGATGATACATTAATATCAGATGAAAACTACCATGATGAATTCCTTTCAAAACATTCTATATGGAGCAGCAGTATAATCTAGTAATACACATCACAACTAAAGCTAAAGCTATCCCAAACTGATAATCTGTTTGTGAGGGATGTGTATGCATGTAGATGATAGATAAATAGATTATAGAAAGATACATAATTAATAGATAATTAATAGAAATATAGATGATAGATAGATAGATAGATAGATGATAGGTAGATGCATGTTTGCTCTTCCTTAGTTTTTTGTTTTTTATTTGATATAAAGGCAGACCAGGACATATGCTCATATCTGTGTAAACTGAAACTCCATTCATGTATCTATAAATTTATGTAACCTGAAAACAAAGCATGGATCAGAAATCTTTGGCCATCTTTAGCACCTCAAGGCACAAGTACAGGTGAGGAATGTAGAGTTTCACTTTTCCAATCATTAAATACAGTGTAAAGGTCCCTGATGTCTTCTTTACTAAACATGGCAGCATATGTTCTCAGAGAAACCAAATTCACCAGAAAGCAAACCCTTTTACTGCAGGCAAAGGATGGAAGGCAGGGCACATGAATGCCTTTTCCTAAGACTTGTAGGGGGGATTAAGACAATATTGTATGCTATTCCTCGTTGTAAATATGGCTAGTCTTACAATCCTTGATTACATCTAGAATGATTCTGGATACTGAGAAGAGACGGAACTGATGTCTTTCTTATCTGTTTCCTATTCACCTTTCCCCACAGTTTCCTCATCCTTCTCTTTATGTCCTTGCATCCAATCTCTAAAGACAAGGAGCTTTGGCTGCAGTTTGGGCATAATACTTCAGTCATGCCTTAGGTCCAATTCATTCTTTCATCAACCCATTCATTTATTTATCTGTTTTGTATCTATGTCCAAAAAAAGTATAGCAATGAGAAGAATCCTATGATGAGTTGAGAGCTGACTTCTGCTATAAAGACTCCACGAAACATCAATTTTCGTTCATGTAAATCTGAGTGTCAGGATTATAAACTCAGTGTGTGGAGATTCTGCATTTGTTGAAATCAAATAAAAAAGAGGGTAATGGAAATTATGGTGCAACTTCTGTACTAAGCAAAATATATTCGAGTAAGAGAAGAGAATTCTTTCTTAGACTGTTACCTTGATTTAACAAACATGTGTTTGAGTTTTAGACATGGAAAATATTTTTTCAGAGAAAAATAATAGTATTATTAATATTTATTTATTTGTTTGTTTGTTCTTTGGGCCATTATTCTTGTTTTAACTCATGAAGTATGTAAACATTACCTGATTATACGACGTGTTATATGGTATGGTCAACTGTAAGATAGGAGCCCCGCCCAAGTCCTTTCTCCTCCTTTCAGTTTCTCCCTTTCATGTATGTTCCAGTTAAAGACACGTTTGATCATTCGATCATACACTACAGATAAGAGCTGTAGGAAGATCAGCAGTGCTGTGGGGGCTACAGACCAAGCAACTGTAGCTGCAAGTAACTAGTGCTCACTGGAACACAGAGGTAGGAAAATGGGAAGGAATCATATCAGAACTCCCAAGAAGACTGGAGAAGTAGCCTTCCTCAGAATGCCCATGACTGAATTCTGGCATTGAGAGGGAGGTGTGAGGAGCTAAACATTGCAGAAGATTTTGGAGTGAGGGCATAGTATCAAGCATGTTAACTTCTACTGCTGTGATTGCCAGTGCTTTCCACCAATCTGCTGTGGTAGGAAGTGAGAATCAAAATGCTAAACAAATAAATAACAGAGGAGCTCGTCCTTTAAAATAGAAAGAACTATGGGCAATCTTAGCTTTTCATTATTCCTAACTTTTTTCTCCTAATGACTCTTTAAAAATCTTTTTTTGGCAGTTCCTTGCATTAAAATTAACTTTTTAAAGTGCCTTTTTTTTCTTCTAGGTGCATTAGGTTGTGTTTTTTTTTTGCATTTAGTATTACTTAACAATTATGATTTTGAGACAGAAATTTCATAACATCGAGCTTCTTTTAACAGTAATCCATCTTTATCCTTTTGCTCAGCATCAATTTCTTTAACAAACAAAGTTCATAGGCACATTTTGTGCTGTCATGCAGTTTTTCCTTAATCTCTTGTGATCTGAATTCGCAAATGTACCTCTTTTTCAGAAGCACACATATCGCCTTCCTCAGTTCCCTGCCCTTTCACAAATAGTTCTCGTCTTTTCTAACAACACTCTGAGTGCTTATGACGTGATCCATGTTATTAGAAGTTGCTCTTTTTTGAAGCATCACCTACATTTCCATGTTGATCTGGGCCATTTCAAAATTCCCATTTTGTTTAAGTATCCCCATCACACAGAAAATGCACATTCAAAGAGGGTATGAAATTTACTAGACTGCTGAATTTCAGCTTGGAATGGATATTTATCTAATTGCAGATCTCTAGCATGCTATGATTCCATTGTGCCTTGCTAGTGGTGCTGCCTGGATCACAATGGTTTCCTGACAATCACCAGAAGAAAGGGCTCAGCCAGGTCAGAACTCCAAATATAAAGCTTTGTTATCTAGCAGAACAGATGGTGAACTTTGCCAATTTCCCTAGGAATAGTGCCCCATCTGTCCATTTGCCTTGGCAGCTTTCAGGGGTCCCACCTGGCAGAACATTGCAGTAGGGATTTCCCTAGACTGAATAGAAGAGTGATCTTGTTGGACTGTTCTCTGAGTTTTTAATGGGGGTGGATGCTGAGTTTCCACTCTGGTTTTTTAATGAGCTGTGTGACATGTAAGGACTGTCAATAAGGAAGGACCTTTGCTTGCCCTGGGTTTGATCTGGCATTCCGCTCTGACTACCTAAAGGAGACATACCCTCATGCTGTAGGGTAAACTTCAGGCCTTTGAGAAATGAATAGCTGGGTGTAAAGGGTCTCTTATGTGCTCCCCACTGCCCTTCTGTGAGCTTAATGTCTTCCCCGTGCCCTCTTCTCTTTCATGTCGTTTTCACCTGTTATTGGTACTGAAGGTAGCAGTGCTTTCTTATTCAGTAGCTCTACTCTTCCTCCACGTCTTTCCAGTCAAGCTCCCTATTAAACATTCCACGAGTGGCTCAAAATCTCTCCCTGGAGACCGTGTTCACTGTTCCCTAGGGGCACCAAATCCCAGCTCATTTCAAGTGTTGCTAAATATTCTACCTTTTGTTCAGCTTCAGCAGTTCCCGCACACCTGCGATTCTGTTCAATGTTGAACAGCATAAGAATCTATCTAACAAAATGAGAGCATGCCCACTGGTTTCTCATTGCCTTTCCAGGAACATGTCTCCACACACTTTGATACTCTCTCTGTGGGAAGTTTTGCTATAAGCACATGTATCTGAAACAAGCCTTATTCTCATTTGTAACCATCCACTTGACTGTTGTCACATCTTAGAGAAGGGAAACAGATGTGAAAATCATGCTGGACAGATTTGAATCCTTATTTTATTTTTTACATGAATACAGACTTGGAGTAAACTCTTTCTTTCCTTTGAGCCTTTCTAATAATAAAAATTTAAAAATAAGTTATAAGAAGAAACACAAATGCTTTCCTGAATATTAATGGTAAAAATTGCATAATGTTATAAAATGCTGCAAATGCAGTCATCCGTGTACTTGCTGTCTTTAATTTTTAACTCTTCTACTTTCTTTAAATGATGGTGACACCTTCATTTAACTCCTGCAGAAATTTCAGGACATAGACGCTTTTTACATCTCTACTTTACAGATAAAGACATAAATAGACACAGAAAATGACTTTTGTGTCCACAAATAAATTCTATACTGCATTGGGCTAGAGTCGATACAACAGACCACCCACACTCTTACAAAGAAATCTTTCAGTGAAGATTCTATAAAAGTTAACATATTATAAGTGCAGGGCTCTGGGGACAGTGAATTGTTAGACATTACAATTGCTGAAATAAAACATGTGTTTACCTGTCCAAATGTGCTTTCCCATCTCCTTGCCAAGCTGTTTCAAAAGAAAGTTTCCATATGCAGCAATGACATGTGGAATAAACTTAATATATATTTTCCTTATTTATTTCAGTGGTAGGAGTAACAGTATTTGTGATGCAGTGCCCTTTTGTGTGATACGCAAGCATTTTGCTACTGAACTGTGGTCCCAGCCCCTTAACAAATATTTATTGACTTGAAGATTAGAATTTAATAAAGAAAACCTGCTTATAAATATACTTTCAAAAGCATAGAGGGCATTTCATGAAAGGAGAATTTTCAGATAAGGAAAAATGAGCAATACAACTAATTCAAAGGAAGCATGCTTCACTGAAAACTCTGAGTCAACATCTCAGAACCAAGTAATAATTTCTGTATTTGAATAGAAAATACATGATGGGGAAGCTTGTACTGCTAATTGATGTTAAAGTGGTTGCAAGTGATGAAAAGAAAATAATCAGAAATGTTTGGATGTTTCGTATAGGACTTAGAAAATACATTATAATTCCAGTTGTGGATAGAAATTTAATGAATTTTAAACAGGGTGTAAAGAGTGAATAATTGCTTTGTCACTTGTAGGGGTGGATTTCAGTCATCTCAATAACTATTATTCTAATTGAAGAAAGTTGAATGCATATTGGAAAATGATTGATGAAAAACTAAATAGAAGAAAGCAAATAGATAGCTTTCATGAGGAATTAGTGCTGTTAGTTACCTAGGCAGAACTTTAGTACAGAATCAGGAACAAAGTATATTTTAGAAGTGATAGGCCTACCTCTAAAATCAAGACTAACTGTTACATAAAATACATTATTGAAAATAAAAATACCTGAAAGTGAGGAAGAATTTTTTTTCTGAAATGATTAAGCTATGACTACCTGGAGTTCTACTCCATTTAAATTATTTCCCTGATAGATACAGTATATCATCAGAAATTCATCACAATTAGAAAACAAATGACAAAGGCAGAATTCCAACTAAACAGCGACAATCTGCTTTGTTCTGTGTGTGTGTGTGTGTGTGTGTGTGTGTGTGTGTGTGTCCATGGTAAGTAATGATGTGAGACAACTTAGCAGTGTGCATCCTGAAAAAAAATCACAACCTGGAAGAACTATTTCTAAACAAACAGGGAAAGCATGACCTTCCTCCTAGACTATCTGACATATGTTGGATGATGACAGACAGGGAGACGGAGCTGACATGAGAGATTCGTGTTCAAACTGGTGATCATTAGCGTTCTCACAAGAATAAAGAAAAAGAAAGTGACACAAAGGATTCTGACATTTTGACACCTGGCAAGAAAAGAAATGTCTTTTAGCATTCTGAGTTTATCTGTATATGAAAATCTTAGGATAGAAATCTCGGGGATATTTTTGATTCTTTTATCAAGTTGGGTAACTTTTTGTTAAAGATGGTATTGAATGCATCAAGGAAATCTGAATGGTTAGAGGCATCACCAGAAAGCAATAATAAAGGTTTCTTTCTTTGTGTGGAAAAAGCAGAGGGTTCATTTTACAAATTTCTGATAGCACACTTACTGCTACAGTTTTTAGTATTAACATTTTAGGTTTAGGAAATACTATAGAATCCCTTAGAAATTTCCCCCTAAGATAGAAGTAAATTAAGTAAAAGTGGTACAAAGATTCTGTCTGCTTAGAAGTTAATCAGGCTGCAAGTAGCTTCAGAAATACTCAAGCAAGGGTTCTGAGAATTTACCCATCAGCTTTGGTATCAGTCGTTCATCATGGTGACAACACCAAAGCAGGAAAAACGGCTACAGATTCTGAGGGTTTAGTCCACAGTAAGTTAGTTATATGTGCTGTTTCTAAGTCCTTGTCCACTAGAAGTCAGGGTGGAACCCATTGGAGAACAGCTGCTTACCTCCTGGCAGCGGAGAAATAAGAGAAGAGGAGAAGGATCCAAGAACAAAATAGACCAACCAAAGGCACACCCTCCAGGATCCGCTTTCTCCAAGGAGGCCCACTTCCTAAGGTTTTAATCACTTCCCATTAATATCAGAAACCAGAGTGCAAACATTTGGTGGATGAGCCTTTTAGGGGAACCCTTCATTTCCAAGCCATAACAGATATATATTCATAGTAAAAGAGAATAATAACATGTTTGTTTGTTTGTTTTTACAGGATGTTACAAGAGAAATTCTGATGAGTGGTATCCGGCAGAATAGTTCAAAGGTGACTAGGAGGTGAACTCAAGACTCATAATATTTGACCTGAAATGTGATTATAAGAAGTTGGAGAGTCAGGCTTGGTGGCACACACTTTTAATACCAGCACTTGGGAGCCAGAGGCAGGCAGATCTCTATGAGTTCAAGGCCAGCCAGGTCTACAGAGTGAGTTCCAGGACATCCAAGACTACATAGAGTAACCCTGTCTCAAAATATAAAAAAAAAAAAATGTTCATTTGGGGCAAGTGCCTAAGAGATAAGAAGGGTTCAGAGGAAAATCTATAATTTAAGATAAATGTTCTATATTTTAAATCTTTCATAACCATCATCCAATGAATTAATACCCATATGAAGTAGACATTCATGAACTTGTACAGAGTTGTCCTGGAAGACTTTAATAATTCTTGAATTGAGTCCACATATATGAGGGCTGCCATGTGTATCTCAGGTTGGAATGTACATAAATGCCATGAAGGCACATGGTTGTTCAAGAAATGCCTCCTCCTTATTCCAAAGTAATTTTCCCATTGGCTTGTATGTTTAAAAGCCTTGGGGTTATGAAGGAGAGATGCCAGGTCTAGAGTATCTGCATTATTGATACATTGAGCTGCTGACTACATTAACAATATGAGTGCTGGCAGAAAGAGTTATGGAGTCTGGATGACGAATCCTAGAAATGTAGATCTACCAATTTACCAGTAAAACCAAGCAGCCTTGTGGTTCTCTCCTGAGCAAGATTGAACATTCCTCTTTTGTTCAGTTCTTGGAATTTTATGGACTTATTTTAAAAGGCTAAGAAATAAAAATAATAAAAAATGAAAGCTGGTATTTAATGAAACCTTTTTGGATTCAACCACATTTGGAAAATTCATCAATAGTGTGGCTCAGAAATGTAGCTATGGGATCTGAGGACTAACCAAACATGATACCTTTGGCTGTGTATACAGAGAGAGACTACAGGGCCTGGAAAAATCAATGACACCTCAGGTTATAGTAAAAGGCACGTGTTTTCACTGCAGCAGTCTTGAAATGCCACTGAAAGTTAAATTCCTGTTCTCTTGTTTGTTATTAATGATTACTACTGCTGTTATTAGCTTTCTTAGCAATTCCTAGTGTTTAATTTTAATTTGTTTATCTTTAAAGATTTCTCCACTGCTCCACAGAGTATCTGTCCTCAAACCACCATTCACTTTCTAACAGATATTCTTGTTTTTGAATTTTACATAAAATTATTCCTACCAAAGAAGTTAATTATTCTGGAGAATTTCCCCTTTTCCTTCTCTTTCTCCAGGTCTTACTCCTCTTTCCTTTCATCCTCTACCTTTCTGTCTGTCTGTCTCTATCACAACACACACACACACACACACACACACACACACACACACAAGTGTGTATGCATACATGCACACGTACATGTAACTGTTCTTCCTTCTGTTCTTTCCTTCACTTATTAAATTATTGAGGGCTCAGACATACCTTTTCTTCTTAATGAAATAAGAGAACACACATACTGACAGAGATAGAAGTAGACGTTGACAACAATGTGAAAGAAAACACTTTTAGAATCACACTCATATGGTTTTTTATTTCATGGTGGGCCTGAATCTTTAATGGGAATTGAAGATAAGGGTGCAGCTGATGACCTCACTCTGAGAGCAGCTGCCACTTGTCACTGTGTAACAGGGAAATTTCTAGAAATGTCAGTGACTGGATCTTTTCTTCATAGGAAATATAAATCAAACACCCACAAAGCTTCTAGATAAATGCACAGGGTCAGATCAAGTTGATGATATAGGCCAGAGACTGTTCAAAGGAAAAGACACATTACTTGGTGTGTTTTAGAGAAGGAGGAATAAAAAGTATTCACAGAAAATTATGCATGCTCCCGTAAAGACAAAGCAAAAATCAAAGCAGATGCTAATAAGCTTTAGAATGGCCATTTACAAAGGTCAAAACTGGCCTCTGGGGCACATTTCTAAATCATTGTTATTTGACAGTTGTTAAAAACAGATCAGTTCACATGAAAACTATTCCATTGCTGTTGGCTTGATCTCTATGAGCTCTGGGTTTTCTATTAAATAAAAGGATTAAGAATAGTCCAAGGTCCCTTTTCACACACACACAAATAAATAAATAAATAAATTCTAAGATTAAAACAGATTGTAGTAGTTCTAAACACAGAAAAAATGTGCTTCTGGAAAAATCATGTAAGTAAAATGTGGATATATAGATATTAAATATATATATTTAATTTAAAGTCATTTGGATTCCCTTTTAATGACTATAGATCTGTAGAAGGTGGCCCAATGCTCAGATTATGCAGACATATAGTTAAATTGACCCTGAGTTTAAGATAATACTGGCTCTCAGGGAGGCTTGTTGGATGCACTAAGAAAGGGGGTCATCCTATTCTTTCAAAAGCAATTTCATGACATACAAAAATAAAATCTCAAACAAATAATCAAAAACTAATAAGTAAAAGCAAAGCTAATAGCTAGAAAGAAAGAGAGAGAGAGAGAAAGAAAGAAAAAAAAAGAGAGAAACCAAACTTGTCCAAAGATGTTTCTGATTGAACCACAGAAATAAAAAAAGATTTTCACTGACACTAATCCCCAGAGAGATGCAAATAACACTGTAATTAGATAACACATAATACTTGTCAGTATGCTACAAAAAAACAAAAACAGGAGCCAGGGATACAGAAGACTGGAATGAGCCAGAAACAGCACCACTGCAACCACTAACTAAAAGGCCAGGGATATATAGGAATCCATTCTGCTAATAGCTAAGAACGACACAGATATACATCAAAAAGTATAAGTAGAACTAATATATTATCCAACTAATCAATTAAGGGACATTTATCCAAATAACGATATTGAAAAAAAATAAATCTGTGCTCCTGTTTATTATAGTACCATTCACAAAAGGCTATGGATGTAAACAATCAAATGTTCCCTAATGGATTAATGGTTTCAAACTTGGTGTATTTAGGGCAGGAGAGATGTCCAGGTCAATAAAGTACACATCAATCAACATGAGAACTGGAGATCCATCTCCAGAAGCCACATGCATAAAAAGCAGGGACATAGCGGCACCATTTGCAATCCCAGCTCTGGAGAACAGAGACTTGCACGTGCCCGGGGCCCACTAGTCACTCACTCTAGCTACCTGGCAAGTTCCAGGTCAGTGAAAGACCCTGTCCAAAACATGTGGATAGAATGACAACTGAGTCTGCCCTCCCTCTCTTCCGTCTTTCTCCCCCTGAATCACACATTTGTACGTAAGTGCACTCACAGAAACTTCTTATCACGCACATATAAACGAAAGTGGTATATAAGCATTAGTATACGATTAGTGTCTTCATTGCTATATCTTGTATTATGTTGCAAGTATTTTATTATGCTCAATAAAATAGGCCCATCACAGAAAGACAGTGTGTGATTTCACTTACATGAGGTGTCTAGAATACTGTGCCTCACAGAAACAAACAAACAGAAATAGAACAGCGGATATGGGAACATGGGAAATTTTGCTTATGCAACAGCTATAAATCAGCTTTGAAAAAATTACTAATTCCTAGAGATCTACTCTATACCACAATGGTAACAAATAATCTTGTACTGGACATAACATATAGTAAGACACTAGGCCTCTTGCTAATATCCTAGAACAATAAAATACAAAATGACTAAAAGGAAAATACCTCTTTTTCTATATTAAATTATTTGTATGGCTGATGACATTTTATCTTTTCCAGAGCTATCTCTGTTTCCCAGTCAATTCTTCCTTCCCTGTAAGGCTCAGACAAATAGAGAAATATTTAAGAGTGGAGAGAGAGAGAGAGGGAGGAAGGGAGGGAGGGAAGAAGGAAGAAGGGGTTGTAGAGTTAAAAGACCATAAGTAGTGCTGAATGGAAGATTAGCATGTAAAATTCTTGCCTATTGCTTACATATCCATTACTAACTCACGTGCATATAGAAGTTATTTGTTCTTAATACTATCCAAAATGAGTTTCTTGTGTTTATTTTAGATTTATCTATTTTTATTTATGTGTATGAGTGTTTACCTGAAAGTATGTGTGTAATAGAATATGTGTGCTCAGTCCCCAAGAAGTCCAAACAAGGGTGTGGGTTCCTGGACCTGGAACTGAGCACTGCTGGCAATCACAGCCAGCTCTCCTGTGGCAACAGCCAGCACTCCTGACCATGGAGTTGCCCCTGCAGCCTCGGAGGCTTAGGTTCTAAATTAAGGGAAAGTGATCTTGATTCTTGATTTTTACTTTATGTTTTACTTGCCCTGTTAATAATCCTTTACTTTGCTCTTTGGAATATCCATGATACTTTCTTTTTCTACTTAGGTTGTCATGTCCCCCACTGACATAGTTGATTTTATATGAAAACTAGTGTTGTACTCACCCTTTAATTGGGAATGAGAGTATCAATATTTGGGTCAGCTAAAAATATCCTTTATGTATTTTGTGATAAAAATAACACAAACAAAATCAAAACCCTACTATTAGTGTTGCTTCAAGAGGTGCCATACTTAATATGTGCCTCTAGGGGACACATGGTAAAGAAGAAGCAGTTTTTCCCTAAATGTTTCCCTCCCACTGTCTAATTTATAGCAAAGGAAGAGTTTACTTCCTTGAGGGCATAATGCATTATACTAAGAAATAATTAAGACAGAAAGAAACTATATAAAACTGTTTAAGTTAGCAAATTGTGTAAAGTAAAAAATCCTATATAAACAATGACCTATGAAAAGCTTACCAAAATAAAATAATGCCCCTCCCACGACACACACACACACACACACACACACACACACACACACACACACACACACACAAACTGGATATAGGGATTTGCCAGTAGAATATTAGCATGTAGAAGTGACAATTAACCCCAGAGAACCTGTGAGGTGATTTGCAGCATTTGGTTAGAACAAATTGTGCTGAGAGCATCACTCTAAGAATCAAGTAAAGCCATATGAGCCCTAGTTTAAATAAAGCACATAGGCATCCCATTCTAATTGCTGTGAGCTTAGTTCCAAGTATTTTAGGTTCAAAAGCTTATTACCTGGAGAGTAAATACACTCCGTCCTCCAACTGCAACTGCCCCTAGCATGGATTATTGGGGAACATTCCTGATGTTTTTTTCATGGCTAATCTGCCTTCAGCTCATCTATGCAAGAGCGCTCTGGCTGCAATCTCCGAAGGAAGATCAAGACCTTCCAGAAGCTTCCAAGGAACTGAGAGTATCTGTGACATCTGACACTGAGATTCTGAGACTCTCACTGTATCCTTAGGGTGATCTCTGAGTGACTAAGTTGTACATTTGAACCTCTCTAAAATCCAGATCTGCATTACGACCGAGGTGTGCCCACACCTAGAGTAAGAGCAGTACTAAGCCTGGGCTTGGTGGTATACTGAGTGGTATACCAAATGACCAAGGATGCCAATGCTACTCAGCAGCTGAAGTGCTATGGCTCAGTGATTCTCAAACATGCCAGTGTATTCGAAATCACCTGTAGTTTTATTAACATGTAGGGCGTGGTTCACTGGACCTGGAAGAAGAGCATGCCCTTGTCATCTTAAAGGAGCCAAGGAAATGCTGCTGTGGCAATCATAGGCATCATAGTTTACATAGTACAGAGCAAGTTTTTACCTAGAAACCAAGCTGTTCATGGGCTTCACTTTTAGTGAATGATTGAACTGGATGTCACAGCCTTTAGTTGCATGTCTTTGATGTGGAATTGTCAATATGTAAATGATAAACCAAATAATTGTTAAAAAATAATTTAGGTTGATATTGATTTGATGGCTTGATTGATCTCGCACTACTCATATGGTTTAGCCTGAGGACTGTGAGGTATAGCATACACTACATAAAGCCCTTTTAGCCTTTGAACAAATATTTAAGGGTCACAGGACTTGGCTTTATACAGAATGGTGAATACAGAAAAAGAAAATGTTTACTTCTGAAGTCATTTTAATTGAAATGTGATGACACCCTCAGAAATTAGAAGACATAATTTTTTAAAGAAAGATGATTTCCAATTCAGTTTTTAAAAACAAATATTCATATTTTTCCAAACTCTTTTAGATTTCCCAATTATCTTTCCTAATTCCTGATACGTGAGAAGGTAGCTGTTTCAATAAAAGGTGAAATCACAGTGTTCACAAAGTTAAGAAAAGCACTTCTAACTTTTACATGTTATGTTTACAGACTTAATAATGTTAAAAATAAGGTGTGATTTCCCATTTGATCCAATTTCTTATCAAACATTTAGTAGAGTTAAGTGTGAAAAATATTAACCTAGATGATGTAATAAAACTTCAGAAACTTCAGTTTGGTAGTGGAGACATCCTTCGTATTTGTCAGTGTCAGGGCAAAAAGAAAGTATAAATCTCAGTCTTATATACTATTAAGGTCTGGGATGCACTTGGAAGTGTATTCCCGGCACCAATGTAAGATACTAAGAATCTTTAGATGGTCACAAAGAGATAACGAATAATGAATGGTGTCATTCTTTGTGTGACTATCTTCTGTAATATGTGCAGACACTATCTGCAAGACATATTTATCACTGTAGCTGACACAGTACTGCAAAGCTACAAGACATGGGTAGTTACTCAGTGCTTCAGATATAGTCACACCCAATATCATAGACTTCAATATTATTTCATAGTATTCCGCTATTATGGAAGCTTTAAGTATCTTCTGTTGGATCAAGTTTGCCATCCTTTTGGGAGACTGGTTTTGAACATAGCTCTGTTTCATTGTTGAGATATCTTCCTTAAACTAATTTAATGCAATTATTTTTCCACAGTAGGCTATTATTGTCTTCATTTAGTTCAAAATTAGAACCTAAGGCACAGAAAACATCAATATACTTAAAGGATAATTTAGTCTTTATGACCTGAATTAGGTCTGTGTGTCAACTCAATTTTTCCAAGCTTCAAATCACCTCATATCCCTATTCACAGCATCTTGAAATCACCATATACCCCTAGTACCTTCATAATCCCCTGTAACCCATGATTACCCTATATATAACCTTAATCACCCATACTTCTAATGACTCTTTACTTCTGGATCTTAAAACAAAATAAAACTAAACTAAAAACCTAATTTAGAACCATAAAACACATGTGCAGATGATGTGCTAAGCATCAGAGCCATATTTTCTCTATGTAGAGAATACTTATTTATTCAACAAAGATGAGAATATCATTATCCTATTATTCAAAATCATATGTTTCTGATTAACAGAATTATTTTCATTTTAAAGTAATTACTTTGTTTTAGTAGTGTTTCAATAACGATGATTTCTGTTGAGGTGGATACAACAATTACAGTACACAGAATTAATTTTCTTCTAAACATAAACACTTTGATCCAGAGAAACTAAGGATAGGTACATACTCCCATTAAAATTTAAGGGGAGAGCTGGGCAGAGGTGGTGCATGCCTTCAATCCCTGCACTTGGGAGGCAGAGGCAGATGGATTGCTGTGAGTTCGAGGCCAGGCTGGTCTACAAAGCAAGTCCAGGATAGCCAAGGCTACACAGAGAAACCCTGTCTTGAAAAACAAAACAAAAATTAAGGAGAAATGTAAAATATTCATTTGTTTTAGATGAAGCTCAGATTTTTCCCCTTACTGTTAGTGAAGGTTGATGAAGCTATAAACTTGCATTTCCACACAGACTTGGTCATCCTGTTGCTTGCATTCTGCTCCACAGTCACTTGTGTCATTATACGCTTCCTATTAGGTTCAAATTCCGGTAGTAGATCTAATTTATCACCACCAACAACACTGTCATCATCACCACCATTTTTATTTTTGAACTTTATATAACACCACGCTTATTTTGCAGCTGTGCAAAGAGTGTAGGACACACTACTTTACCACCTTTGAAATCATCACTAGTTTCCTTGGGCACTGTTAATCACAACTTCTGCTATGTTTCCATGGTGATTTGCCTTGCCTCATTTATGGAGCTTGTCTTAAAATTTTGCTCTGTTGGCTCTCCATATAGGTTCCTGAGTGAGTAGCTTTTGTTATATATGTGTTGTCAATCCCCAGCAGAGAGATTGGCCCATAGTAGATATTGATTAATTCGGCAAGATGGCTCAGAGGGTAAAGGTGTTTGCTGTCATTGCTGAAGACCCAGCTTCAATCCCACAGACTCAGAAAATGGAAGGAGAGCACTGATTCCTCTATGTTCTCCTCTGACCACTACAAATGCCTATGTCATGTTCACATTAAGTATATTAATGTAAAATTTTAAAATGTAATTGAATCTATGCATTCGAATATCACTGTTTTAGCAAAACGGCCAATTTAAGCAGGACACACTGCTCAATGGGAGCTGAAATCAGCAGTCAATGCTCAGTTAGCCTCTGTTCATTCCTGCTTTCTACTGGGCTGAAAAATGTCATATTCTATAAAATGTATCAAGTCCTTGAATTAAAATGTCATTGAGCCCCCTACCAGACCATGTTATGCTAGCTTGGTATTTGAAAGCACTATAATTCATTATGCCAACTGCTGATACAGTTCCAGGCTATGAGGCATCTGTTGAAAATGATGGGGAATAAAAATCTGTGGCTCCCTGTAAGGGAGTTGCTGTGTTAAAAACCTGAATTCCAGGCAAGAAATCACCAGATGCTTTGTGGACTAAAGAACTGAGTTTCAGTTCCTTGGGGACCTAGACAGATGGGACTCTCTGAGTTCAATCTCAAAGAGAGGGTCTCTGGAAGGATGCCTGGTTTCTGCCCCAATTGTTTTTTCCCCTGGCATCCAAGGATACAAGTTAACTCACTCTGAAACAACATTCCAGCACAATGTTTCATGAAAGTCCAGAAAACACAGGCAAGTGTCTTTCCTGTACATTCATCTTAGTATGTGTGGCTACATGGGACAGAGACACATGTCAAGTTTTATGAGCTATGTAAACCCCTAGATAAGGAAGGCATGTATCTGACCTTTGCTCCCTTCCATACAAAAATTCCCATGATTCTAACTGCATGTAACATCAAGTTTATGAAAACCCTGTAAATAAAAGACATGAGAGAGAACTTGATTATAAGAAGAACACAGAATTGCATCTAAGAGCAAGGATCCTGTGTTGGGTTCCTTGGGTTCTAACTTTAGTGATTTAGTGATTGGATTCTCTTAGGTCAGTTATCTGACATATAAAAGCACCATGTCTTCCTTAGGCTGATAGGGACAGTATTAGTGTATAACCACTGTCACACTGGAGTGTGATCTAAGATCTGCCAAGAATACAAGAACCACCAAAAAATGAGTGGATACTTCTGTTTGATTTCACATGATAATGTTAGTACTAAAGGGAAAATATCAGAAACATACTCTTTTTCTCTCATAAATGCTGGTGTGCAGGAAATAATGAATATCAAAGGATTACACTAGATTTTACTATCTTATTTTGAAAGTAAATTATAGATTTATGTGTCCTTTATGTCTTCAGAAACATTACTGGTAGAATACTCATGAGATGTTATATAGTATATGAAATAAACACCTAAATGCTTGATATATGGCTGAGTTTGCTCTGGAATTCACTGGAGTTCCCAGTCCTCATCGGTGACTGTGGGAATCAGACGGAACATACTTATTTGTAAAACTCTTTTATATTCCCACAAACATTTACTTAAACTTTATAGTAAAACAAAATTAAATGAAAATGCTATAGTCTGTGCTTAAAATTACACGAAGAAAACTTGGTTTTGGAACTGTAAATATGGTGCCAGCCAATTTAGTTACCCTCTGAGCTAAACCAGACTCTTTGATTCAGTAACAGAGTCTTGGTTCCTGGAAAGCAGCCCAAAGTCACTCAAGAGAGACCTTCTCTTCTTAGATAGATGAGCATGGAGGGACTTTAGCCTGAGTACACACTTCAGTTATGTAAGAAGACATTTGATCCATTAACTCATTCCTCCCAGCTGAACCACTAACAACATTCTATGAACATCTGATCTAGCATGCAAACACTGCCTATGGAAAGGAATCTGTAGCTATAATGACAGTATATTAGCCTGGCCAAGCATGAGTCTCCATTAACCTTTCTCTATATTTTCCTATAAGCAATTAATCTTGCATGTATTAGCAACAAATCTTTAAATCATTTAACACATATTATCCAAATTAACAACATATTAACAAAAATCATATGGTCACAGACTCCACAGAAATATATGATATGTGTGAGAAATTTCTAGGTGGTTTAGAGATGCAAAGAGCAACCCTTTTCTGCAAGGTCAGTGAAACCATGTGAGGGTCAGTATAAATGAGTGGTAAAATAGTCCCAGCCAACATACAGAAATTAAGAATGACAGAAGAATGCCTATAAACTGGGATCCTCCCTATATCCATGTGGTTGAAGACATCACCAAATAGCCCTTTATCCTCTAAGTTCCTGTAACCTCAATTTCTCTACCAGGTCATAAAAAGAACCTTATTTCAGAATAGGGAAAAAAAACCCTAAAATTCAAAATTTGTAGTGGATTTTTCCTCTTATACGCAGTGGTATGCATCTCTATAAAGGAAAGCTACTGAAAAGAGGAAATTAGATCAGCAAGGCTAACTGTGAACAGAAATAAAACTTCACTATTTTAGGACATCCTCCATTGTCTAAAAGAAAGAAGAACTAAGGGGCCTCTGCATAAAGAAAACACTTCCCTCTAAGAGTGGTGCAATGTTAGAACAAGGGTGTGGTCTCTGCATTACTCAGAGGGGAGATACATATGCAAGCGTGCGCATGCGCGCACGCACACACACACACACACACACACACACACACACACACACACACACAC
>OU015742.1:101408087-101430873 GCA_907169655.1 Acomys percivali
TCTTTCTTTCTTTCTTTCTTTCTTTCTTTCTTTCTTTCTTTCTTTCTTTCTTTGTTGTTCTTTCTTTAAATTTCAAACAAGTCACCACAGTATACATACTACCCCAGACAGTTAAATGGAAAAAACCAATTTGCTCTCAGTGCAGCTTTATACCCTAATCTCTTTTTCTTTGATGTCCTCCTATAGCTGATAGAAAGCTGTCCAGGAAAATATCGAGTATGAGAAGCAGAGCTTCATTCCTCAGCATAGCATGTGAGCTGCCCGTTAACACACACACCCCTCCCATGCCACTCTGCATAAGCAACACAAGGCTGAATTTAAGGTTGTGCCGTTCACTCTGGAAATATCAGATCTGCAGTTAAACAAGCTCTGGGTCCGGATCTGCAAAAATGAGCTTGTGCGTTAAGAATGGTTCCATGACAGCAATATTTACCTCTTTGAGACAGCCCATGAAGTTGTTACTGACTGGTGACCCTGGCAGGTCGGCTGTGCTGGGGCTGCCTCCAACATAGAAAAAGTCATCAGACCCCAGCATGGTGTAATCTTCTTGCGTGTAGCCCGTTGTGGTAAGAATCCCATCCACTGATATTGTCACCTAGATAACAAAGCACAGGGAAAGGACACGCTATACTCAGACCTACATGCTGTAATCCTGGGATATGCCTGTTTTGTGTTTTGTTTTATTTTATTATTTTTGTTTTGTTTTGTTTTGTTTTGTTTTTCTGTTTGTTTGGTTTTCAGTTTTAGCCCTATGGCGGAACCCATTTTCATGTCTGTTTGAGGTTTATTCTTGGATTCTATTCAGCTAGCCCTGAGAGATCTAAACTAGTTAGAGCGTTAACTCATCATTGAACTAGTGTCAGCATCATCCCTGCTGCAACTCAAAAGTTATTGAGCAGACACAAAAATGGTGTTAGTAAAATGCCTCCTAGGTTAGTTTTGCTGGTGTACATATTAGTAAAGTTTAGTCGTCTGTTATTCACTAATCACAACGTGCACCTTGTTAACAGAAAAGGCGCAAGCTATTTCCAGCAACATCACTGTTTGCACTATTGAGCAGCAATTGTTGAGCATGCAAGTGCCTGAGGCATGCTGAGGGAAGACGAGGCGCAAAACAACCAGTGAAGCAGCACTTTGATGCGCATGCGGGAGGTACAGGACGTTCAGAAAGTAAAGGAAAGAAGACGGGGAGAACCAAGGGAGAAAGATAACTGCTCAGTGATGACGTAAAGATGAGTGGGTGTGGCATCTCCAGCATTCCCAAACCAAGTTTCCATGCCATGCATCATGAATGGTTAGAGACTGGCTGAGCCTGCGGTCACTCGGGCCAGCCACCATTTTCTTATCTCGTGTTAACCACAGCTGGATGCAAAAAAACGTTCGAAACGGTTAACGATGCCCCTACAGGTGAGTTCGAAAACAGAAGTTGACAGGAACAGGTAAAAAATAAGAAAGTCAACAACAGATGAAAAGAAGGAGGTCAAGGTAAGCAGAAGAGTACCAACCGCAGTTCCTCTTTTGTTAATGATGTCTACAGTTAAAAGAAAGAAAGAAAACACACGGCAAACCCAAAATAAGAAACAATTAGAATGATATCTACCGAACAATGTAGTTTGTTTACCATAGCGTGTCCAATGCCTGAGTGCTTTGTGGAGAAGGGGGGAGAAAGGAAATTAAAAACTGTGAACAGAATAACGATCGTTACTTAAAAAATATGATGGTCTCTACCATGTTAGTACATTTTTTTGATTCAGGTAACGGTTAGTAGAATGAAACATTCCATGAATGACATGTTAGTTATTAAGCATGTTAGTAACATAGAAAAAGGGCAAAAAAATTTTACAAGAAAAAAGCAGACTAACAAATAGGCCTCCCACAGAGGAGACAGTCTTTTCCTGCCCTTGTTCGCCTCTTCCTACTAGACAGAAACAGACACATGGCAGTGTTCCCTTTGTTTTCCTGAGGACAACTGAGAGCCATTGGAAACATCTGCAAAGGATCCATTCGAAGGGCTGAAGCCCATCAGCTGGGCATTGTCACCCTAGGCCCATCATAGCCTCCCTCACACACCCACACCCAACCCCAGCAAATTAGTAGGAATCAGTTGGCATTGCCCTAGTACTCAATTTTACAGCATACAAGGACTCCTCCTCAACTCCAAAACTTCCTTCGGTCATATTGATGGACTTTAGGGTCACAGTATACTGCAATGAAACAGAGCAGAGATCCTGACACACAGAATGAGTAAAATGGACTGCTGGGTAATCTGTCCTGCCACACATGCACCCTGGCTGCAGCAAACTTCTGTTTCCTTGGAGCTACAAATTCGCAACTTGCTTTGTAACGTGAGCAAAGGCAAATCTAGAAAGTGGGCTCTTCAAGGACCCCCCTTCCTTCTGTGCTCCTCTCAGATGAGCCTCAGTCTCTTGGTGAGTATATGAGAGAAAAAAATGAAAACAGAAAACCGAAGAGACAGACTTACAGTAAACCAATGGTCTATAACTAACTATGCCTCCCAAAGCAGTGGGAAGCATGTGGCTCCTCTGAGAGCCTCTGAAGACTCTTGGAATCTTTTAAGTTTTGCTTGTCTGACTCAATGAGACTAAATCTCCATGCCTAAGCCACTTTTTGCTTCTCTAGCTCTGATAGCTAAAGCCTCTCAGAAGCAGGAAGGAAAGGGTTAGTTACAAGCTCAGAAACAGAGGGCCATTTTAGTAAAGGGAAACCAGAGACAGTCGGTCACTCTTCAACTGTTCAGAGAAACAACAAATATGTTAAGGATATTAGTTTGAGGTTACCATTTACCATTCAAACTCAGTCACTGCCAACACTTAAGAAAATGATACATCATAATGTAAAATTTCATATAAGCAAAACTCATAATAATCAAAATGTGAGAATAATTTAGTGGGCTTTGGGCATATACTGTAATATGTCTCATTAAAAATGTACAGTATATGGAGACCCATAGCTTCAGTAAAAAAATGGGTATTTTTCCAGTATATAGGCTTTTGTAAGAATTTAAATATATACATATATATGTTCCAGTAGAAGTGGGCACCTGAAGATACAGTGGCTTTCTATATGACTTAGAGTTTAAGTTCAAATATCTGGGCTAAATCAAAAACATGCCCATAAACAAAACTTCAGAATATAGGTTACACACAACATTGAACTTTTCCCCTTAAGAACATTTTACGTTCTCATTTTGGGGTTGGAAAGAGGAGGAAATAGGGATTGCTGCAATCCCAAGTGACTCCAAAAAAAGGTATTTTTTAACTACAAAAAGGGAACTGATTCAGTGACCCCAATGTGCATGCTTCCAAATGACCACCATGGAAACTATACTTTTAAATCAAACAAAGAAAAAACCAAAACCACAACAAAATCACACAGATTACAGGAAGGTCAGGTCGCAGGGATATCCTTGCAGCCCTCTGGAAAATAGTCATATGTCACTGTATTAAAAATTAGCCTTTGGGCCCCCCAGAACTTTCTAGATATGCCCCTGCTCAAGTATGGCAGGAAGATTCTTTTCAGAAGAAAAAGCTAATCTGAGGAGACCTGTATCATGTGGTTAGGGTTCGCAAGTAGCACACACACAGCTGTAGGTACCACAGCCACAGCTGTAGGTACCACACACACAGCCACAGCTGTAGGTACCACAGGCACAGCTGTAGTGAGAAACAAAGGCAGTTACTGTTGTATCCACTGCGTGGTTACCTGACGCAGATTCCTGGTGACTTTCACATCATGCCAGGCATTATCATTAAACTTTCCATTCACGGGCTCCACTAGTGCTTCAAAGGCCCCTGATCCCAAATTAATGACCAGAGAGACAGCTCCATTTTTCAAGGCAAGATTGACATAATCAGCTGATTTCCCTGTGTGTAGCATCAGTCCATTCCTCTGAAGCGTTTTAAAGGACAGAGTTATTTCGTCGCTGCTGCTTTGAATGGGGTTTTGAGACAAGTCGTAGCAGAAGTATTCAGATCCCTTGAAGGTGGCAATATACTCTTCTTTTCCTAGAGGAAAACAGATATATGCATGTGTAAGTCTGTAAGTACACAACTCAAGCCAATAGACCTTAATAAAGGCAACAACTAACAACCTCTGCTCAGCAAACATTCAAGAAAATAAACCTTGTTAAAGACTCAAATGCTGCTCTAGGTGGCAGTATCCTTTATAAAAATACTTCAGGTATTGGGCCATCTACTACAGTAGCTACAAATGACATTCCTGAAAATTCAATTAATTTTTAAGTATCACTACAAGAGCTCTGATCAGACAAGGCAGCTATGTGTTATCCTTAGGGTATAAATCAGGTACCATAAACACATATTGGATGGGGTGTGCTGATAACAATGGATTCCAATGTTTGCAGCATTTGCACTATCCAACTGAGGAATTAGTTTTCAGGGAGATAGGTATATTCAAAGATCTTTCCCAATGATGACCCAAGTATTGTCATCACTGAAAGACCATACAATTGTGTTTTCATAAAAGGGAAAAGAAGCAGGAAAGAAGAAATTTGGTCAGGGAGCAAATCTGAAAGGGAAAAATTCTGAATAATATGAATATATTACCTCCCTTGGGAAGGGAGGAGTTGCGATTTAAAAAAGCCTGATGAAGTCAGTTGGATGGCCAACTCTTTCCCTGGTCTTACCAAGCAGATGGTTGGGCTGGCTGCTCTGAGACTCGTAAAAGTTTCACAACATCATTGGAGCAGCATACAAATGAAGTCTCAACATTCTGAACATAGCTTAGTCTTTGGCATATTTAGAAGTCTCATTGTGGATCTCACCACATGCCAGACAGATCAAAAAGAAATGTGGACATTTGGAGAGAGAAGCCTTCTCCCACCAGTATGGCAACCAAAGAAGATATTAAGCCAAATGTTCCCATGACTTCCTATGCAATGATGGTAATGTATTGAAACTCACGCAAACAACAAACAATGAAACAACAACAAAAATCCTAAAAAAACAAATTAAAAAAAACAACAACAACAAAAGAGGCCTTACGGTTAGAAATCAGCTTGTGATAAACTATAGTTAGAGAATTAGAAGTGCTATCAAGGAAAGAAACAAACAGAAAACTGTTTTCATGGTAACACACCATCTCTATTATCGCGTTGGAATATTCAGAAAGGAGAAGGAGTTTCGCTCTTCCCCTGGTAACAGAGATTTTCCTCTATGTTTTGATTTTCTGTTTTGTTCGAGACAGTCCTAAGGGGATTAGGCTGACCTCCTACTGACAATCCTCCTGCCTCCTCCTGAGCACTAGGTTACAGGTATATGCCACAGAGCCTATTAAGGCAATGCAGTTTAGGACTTCTGTCATTTGCTAGTTTAACTGAAGCCGTAGAATCAGAGCTCATTTGTTTCAACTCCTTAAAGACAGATGACCTGATATCCTTGAAGCAGCTACACATTGGTAACATAATAACTGGTCTTGTCAAAATCCTTAGTGACTATTGGTAAATAATTAGTGAGGTCTAGTATTAGTGGGATACTAGATATTCCAGATTAAGAAGTTGCCCTATTTCACGCATATGAAAGTAACTGAGCACCTTCCAAGTGTTAGATCCAGCACTGTTTTTTTTTTCAGGGATGTACAATGAATCATTCCTGTGTCAGAATGAGTAGAGTGCAGATATCTGAGGCTTGGAAGCATTTACATTGACAACTATTTCAACATTGGGCGCCATTAAAATATGTGTTTAGGTTTTGCTTTGAGAATTTGATAACTGTCATGTTATTGAAGAAAATTATACAAATTTTTAAAACTTTCAGTATCTGAAATTATTAGTGATCCTGATCCTACAGGACTGCTGTGAGTCTATAAGGCTAAGTCATAGAGAGCATCTATCTGGAGATGGTGGAAAATGGTACATGTCTTCCCCATTGTCACCCCAGGGGAAAAAGTGGGACAAATAATTTAAGGCCTATAGCACATTCAATTTTAAAAGGAAAAGTCTTCTCTTTAAGATCAGAACTGGGGCAGGGGTTCTGATTGTCAACACCTCCATTAAGTACCACATTGAAAATCACAGCTAGTACTGTGAACAAGAAAAGCATGTGAACATTGAAAAGATTCCTGTTTAGGACAATGATGTCATATTAGCAAATTATAGTTGTATAATTTGAAAGACAAAAATGTCCCACGGGAGTGACTTGGTTTGGTAATATATCTTAGAACTGCCACAGTGTTCTATATAAGTTCAGGAAACACCATTGTTTTTTAACAAACTTAAAGAAATCTATAAGCTCAGTTAAAAAAAATCAACCAAACTCCCAATATATTTTTAAACTTATGTAAGAAGTTGATTTTAATTCGACAGGAAAACCAAAGTAGCCCAAATTGCCAAGATATGCCGGAGAATGAGATGTGACAAGGTGCTTGTGTAGTAGTAGGCATCCATAAAATATTCATGTCATGTAAGAGAATGGATTGAGAGAGATGGAAAATAGAGATAAACAGTATAACTCTAGCTCTACATATATATTGAAATGATTTATGTTGTTAGGCATTTCAGGTAAAGAGAAACAACAGTACCATTAGTTGAGAAATAGTCCTGGTATATCTAGTTATTTAAACAAAATGAAACAAGTCAACTCTAGCTGGTCTAAGGCTAAAATTAGGATGAGAAATCTATAAAAAAAAAAAAAAAAAAAAAAAAAAAAAAAAGAAGTTAAGACAGTAAACTGCCACATAAAAGTATGTAAAGTTCCATACAGATGGACCAAAATGTTGATTAATTTAAATTAAAATAACAAAATTTGTTTATCAATAATACCACAAAAGTGCAAGAAACTACATTAAAATCTATGAAAAATATTTCATATCAGTTACAAAGAATTGAAATATAGCATCCAGCATGCTTTCTAATAAATCACCCTCCAGGGGAAGTGATCAATGAGTGGGCAACAGGGTCCATGTCAGAAGCAGCCCCTATTTCCCATATTATGGAGTTCACATGAAGACTGTGTTGCTTATGGACTACATCTCAGCAGGGGGTCCTATCCATGCATAGTCCTACTGTTGAGAAGGTTGATGAGATGAAAACTGACCAACTGTAATGACTCCCGTTGAGACTGCAATCCTATGGAAATTTTAGACTTTGAACTTTACTTTTTTTCTTTTTTTAAATTAATCCATTCATATTACATCTCAATACTTATCACATCTCTTGTATCCTCCCATTTCTCCCTCCCTCCTGTGCTCCCCCTACTCCCCTCCCCTATGACTGTGACTGAGGGGGACCTCCTTTCCCTGTATATGCTCATAAGGTATCAAGTGTCTTCTTAGTAGTCTTTCATCCTTCCTCTGAGTGCCACCAGGCCTCCTGATCAAGGGGACCTGGTCAAACATGGGACACAAGAGTTCATGTGAAAGCCAGTCCCCACTCCCCACTCAACTGTGGAGTGGGACAGAGGGGAGGACATCCTATTGGGACTTTAGGTGAGAGAAGCATGGGATAATGGGGAAATAGAAGGATCCAGAGGGTCCTAGAAACCTACAAGAAGAACATTATGATGGGCGGATCTGGGCCCAGGGGTCCTGGTCAAACTATGGCACCAGCCAAGGACAATACATGCAGTAAACATTGAACTCCAACCCATATCTAGCCAATGAACTTACTTTTATGAAGTAACCTTTCTAATAATTTACAACCCTACTCATCACTCTGAATAGGTCTCTGAACTGAAGATGATTTAGAAGGACTTTTCTAACTCCACACTTCCATATACATTCTTAAGAAAATAAAATCTGTATGATCTGAATGACTGTCCATGTTATGAGACACACAGTAGCAGAAGACTAGAAACTAGGCACAATGCTACAGCCCAGTCATTGTATGATGATGCCATGTCACTAGTGGAAAGGAGTCGTGAGTAGCATTCAGAGGTGATAGAAAGTCACAGTAACAGTTTTGTGACAGCATATTGGTAGTAAGAGCTAATTTTTAAGAACGAGGGAAGCATATATCAGATTCCATGTAAGTACCTAAATAAAGTTATTGGACTTTAAGAGGCATTTGCATTCCAGAGACCTGATGTCTTTCCAAGCTATCCAACAGCTAAGAGAATACGTAGCCTCAGGTTGATTCTGTATGGTATAATATAGATAAGTCTAAGAGTAATAATGTGAACAAACCAACAGTTGTGTAACACCAGACACAAAGGGCAATGGGTTTCTAGTTCTATGCCGAAAAAAGTTTAAAGTTGCATTCTCTGCTATTATAAGTTAAGGCAACAGCTCTCCTTAGTAGAGTTGGTGACGGTCTGCTCCTAACAAGGGATTGGTTGTAGTAAGCAAAAATTTATTTCTTAGGATTGTGCCATTCTTGGTATGTGCAGTGCTTTCAATATAACTTTAAGTCATCTCAGTGCCTGAGCACAAATTAAATTGTTCTAACCAAATATTTTCTTATTGGAGAGAAGTGGTTCATCAGTTAAGAGCACTTGCTAGTCTTCCTAGAGACCTGGGTTTGGTTCCCAGCAGCCACATCAGGCAGCTCACAACCACCTGTAACTACAGTGTCAGGGAATAAAACATCCTCTGCCCACATCTGAGGGCAGCTACACACATACAATACAAAGAAAGAAATCACACATATAAATAAAAATGATTGAAAATTAAAAATAAAACATTTTCTTCTCTAACAGAATGATATAATAAATATGTTGCACATATTAATGGTAAAGTATTAATAAAACAAAAACAATAGCAGTAGTAATATTTAATAGTCATATTTAAAAACACCTCTCAGCATATACTAATAAACATACTTATATTTTTTTCAAAGCAAGGATATAAGGTTTATCAAAGAATATAATGTGCATAAATAAATAATATGTTAACTGATATTATGATGAAGATAGACTACCACTAATTATAGACATGTTATAGATTGAGGTCCAGCAATTTGAAAAAACAGTAAGCTGATTATAAACACGAAACATTTATCTAAGAGCTTTGTTAATTTCTTTCATGTTATGATAAAGTTAGACAGAGAGTCCTAAGAGAGTCTCACTAGATTTGAATACTATCCTATTTTTAAAAATTCAGATGAATAGCCAGGCACAGTGGCACATGCTTATAATCCCAGCACTCAGGGAGGCAGAGGTAGTTGGATCTTTGACTTCATGGCGAGCCTTATCTACAAAGTGAGTCTAGGACAGCCAAAGCTAAACAATGAAACCTTGTCTCAAACAAAACAAAACAAATTAAATGAAGATAAATAATTATTGGTCTTCTAATTTCCTGAAATAAAGTTCTGTAGAAGAATTAGAATTCTATATATTCTTGACAGTTTAATTTATACAAAGTTAAATTTGCTAGAATAAATTGGAGTGCTCATCTAAGCCACCAAAATAAATCTGGGGTAGTAATAGAAACTATAGATTGTCAGCTAGTGCATGCTGAAACAACAGGCTACATTTCCTGTTGAAGACACAGAAAATGAACTAATGACATGAATAAGACATGAAGAAACTGTACTCTTGATAGCACCTAGGTGAGTAGTTCTGTGCTCAGCACTGGTGAGTCAGGCTGCTCTCAGAACTATCGACATAAGGTGGAATATCTTTGCATCTCCTGAAATGATAAAATGCTTCTATATTAAATCCCAAAATATGTTTCAAACTCTCTAAAGAAAGATCTGGGGGAATATGATAGCATCTTCACATACCAGGCATCACATACTTTAGACCAATAACATCATTCTAACTGATAAAAAAAAAAGGCCTGAATGTGATGAAGATCTTATGATTACCCATAAACAGATTTCTCATTTACAAATAAGCTACACTTTTAGCTGGGTGACAGGTTCAGCACACAATCTCTTTCAATACAAAGAATCAATGATTCAACTATTTAAGAGAAAAAAAATGGTTGGATGGCTTCACAAGTTCTCAATGAAATTTTCTCAAGACAACATCTTATTTCCTTCATGGGGCATAATCTCAATTATTTGATCACAATATTAATTACAATCACAAATATCAAACTCTCTGGACTTCACTGAATAAACAAATCTCTAAGCAAAGTATCTGGCATTTTAAGGCAAGAATGCATAGTGCTGAGCTCCACCACCCATACTTGTACAAAGAATTGTCAGACTGCTTCCCTTGTGAAGAATCTGCTCTATACTATTGCTCCACATTATTTTTTTTATGTAATCCCAATTTACATATGTTTGCAACGCTTTACTATTTCCCTACGATTCTAAGATTTCATTCAACACACACCAAAACTAAAACAATAAGTGGTAAAACAACTATCCACCAATGAAAATGTGATAGAAAGACCTGCTTCAGCTGTTTCTGTTTCCAAAGTCAAGTACACATGACTATCATAGCAAAAATATCCTTGACTGAACAAAAGCAATTACTTTCAGTTTATATTATTAAATTAAATAAGACTGCTTGTCTCAAAGAATAAAGATAAAATAAATCACAACCTAGAAATCTTTGACTCTTGAAATCTATGTCCAATTAAATCCACAGTTCCTAATTTAGCTGATAGAAAACAACATTTTATTTGGCATATCCCTTTATAAAGTTAAGTTCAAATCATTATTATAAGGAAAATAAAATTAATTTTAAAAAGATTAGTTCATTCTTAGATTTTTGACTTAATACAATATTATAGAAAATGATATCGTTCCTAAATATAAAGTCTGAAGCTGACCTTTATTATTATATAGCAATAAGAAATACTTTACAAAATAAGCAATCAAGTTTTTTTACATTACATAAACCTTACAGCAACTAAAGAAGAAATAACAAAACTTTCATGAAATAATACAAATGAAGACTCATTTTGAAAGTATACTTGAGAAAGTGAAATATCTAAGGTAAGGAAGAGACCAATATTTACATCAAGGCTCTCAGTTGTTTATCAGGGTAAAATCTCCTAAAGCAGAGTTATGGTTGCATTTCTAATTGGGAGAGAACCAGACTGAAAATTCTTGCTGTGTTGATTCCAGCCTCAGACTCATCTTCAGGTGACAATATTATGCTATGCAACTCTGTTATTCATAACCAAAAAATTGATTGCAGCTTATTTTTTAGCACAGTTTTAACAAAAAGGAAAAAAATTGTTCAATACTCTGGCACAATGTCCTTCAAATTCTATTTGGGAAAGTAACTTGACTGGTTAAGTAACAAGAGTTACTGGAAACCAGACTGTCTTGAGGGATGATTGTCATATTTACATGAATCCAGTGACATACAGAAAAAGTAAGGGCAAGTACCCTACCATTCACAAAATATTCAGTACTGGAATGTTTGTGATTAGGTCCCATCTGCCGAATCTGCAGCATTTAAGACTCTAGTGTCTATATTCACATGGGACGAATAAAGGCTAAACAATAACCATAGCTTGATATGTATGCACTTTAAAATGATTCTATGCAAGAAGTTATGAATTCTCTGGGTTTCAATCAATGATTACCTAAGGAAGAACTAAATTTTGGAAATAAATTTATTCTTATAGGAGCTATATAGGTATTCTTTGTGCAGACAATTCTTCTTTTTGAGGGTAGATATAGAAAATACAATTTTAAGTAGGAAACCACATCATTACTTAGAATAACACAGACTAGACTATTTAACTAAGCTTCAAAGAGTAGCCAATGAGTATGTTTCCCTTCCCAAGAATCAAAGTAATACTGCCTTTAGTTCTACATCTCTAACATCTGATTTATCCACATATTTTGCCAAACAGGAAACCACTCCAAATTATATAATTGGATTTTTTAAACACTGATACAAATAAAGGCATCATGCAAGGAATACACAGAGTAGATAACTTCACAGAGTGTGACTGTGGAACAGTATTAACTGAAATGAAAGTGTTCAAAAATGACCTCTTAGCTCTCACTATTTACTGGGGCCCAGCGAGCGTATCATTATTATATTCTTAAGATTGTGAGAAATTTAGTTTCAGGATGTCTGTCCAGCCATAGTCTATACTATGAGAAGATCCTCCAATTAATTCTGATATAAGCTGTAGAGATTCCATTGTTAAATAGATTGTCACAGTGCTGCAGTGTAAGAGAATGCCATCATATGGCCTTACCAGATTTTTTATTAAGGAACAAATTACTATTTATTCCTTACAGTGTATCTTTTGATCACAAAAAAATGAAACCCAGGGGGAAAATGCAGTTGCTACATCTGAGGAGTGTGTAAATATGTCAAATATCAATTGACTATTCATGTCTGCAGAGTCCAAACTTCAAATCACTGAATAGAATGGCTGATTTCTTATTCTTGATGTGTTTCCTCCTTAGTCAATATTACAATAAAATTAGCAATGAGTTTGGAAACTATTTCTCTTCTAGAGAAATCTACAGGGTATATGTCAAGAGATGCTGCCTAGCAAGTCGTAGTTGTTAGTGAACAGACTTTAAAAGCTCATGGAGTTGAGCATGTAGCTCTTTCTCAGAATATCTTTATTTATATCTTTATTTATATACTACAGCACCTTAAAAAAATTAAGCATCCCTCGCCCTTCCACACATTCACCATATATTCTAGATGTGAAAACAGACTGGCCTTGGCTGCCACATTTGCACTTATGCTAATGTGAACTAGGAACACTATAACATCTAAATGGAAGAAATGTACTGTGCTGAGTCAGGATTCATTAATTTAAAAAAGATGGGCAACTCCTTAAAAGAGACAAAGAACTTATATTACACCGGCATCCTTGATATCTCTAGTAAAGAGGGCAGCTGACACGTGAGGGAAGTACAGTGAGAGACTATGCTGATGTAAGTAGAGATGTTATTTATGTCACATTCATCACTCCACTTCTTATGAGGCTTGACCAAGGTTCTGGGCTTTTGTTTCTGATTTATTGTTATCAGCTTATTATGATAACGCAAATGATAAAGTGGCTTATAATAAATCCAGTATAAGCTAGAGATCTTGGACTATAGGATATCTTTTTTAAAATAAAAAAAAAAATCAGAATAGACCATGGAAATTTGTAGCATGAGTTTGATTTCAAAAGACAAGAAAAATTATTGCATCCAAACATGACACATGCAAAGTACATAGTCCTGACTGACAGAAAGATCAGCTGTCACTGTTTATTTTACAATTTCGTTCTTGATACCAGTAATCAGGAGGCAATATTCTAAGTATTAGAAATTAACCAACAAACAAGACCTCAGGTTCTCCACTATCATGAAACTAGTAAGGAGATGAGTAAAAGAGTACCATATTTTATACTTAGCATAAAAATATTTCATGTGTGACAGTGACCTAGACATTTGAATGAGACCCACAAGTACTCAGGAACTGCATGAGGGACTATTTCCAGGACCATCTACATTATCTACCTACACAAAAACCTATCACTTATGGCTACTTGATACTGGGGACCAGAAAGCATCCTTTGAGTAACACCGCATCTGTGAGGAGCACAACCTCACAACACCTATGACCACATATTTTTCCTCTGCTGGATCATCCCTTGGTGCTTAGGTGAGAAATAGGGCATTGGACAAAGGACCAGGATTAACTTATGATAGGTTTACTATCTTCCAGGAAACACTGAGGTAGAAAACTGGATGTGTGGGAACTTCTGCTTATAAAGGAGCATACTTAGATTCTTGTTTTCAGAACTTCACAGCACTTCTATGAAGATAATATCCATTGAATATGCTTTGGCACACACTCCGTCAAGCCTGGTATTTTGGTAGACAATTAATTACTGTGATTATTATAGGTCATTATTACTGCTAAAGTAATCACTTTTATTTAGAATACTGTTGAATAGTTTTTTAGAACAAACTTTTATTAGATCTTTTTTTTACCCTGAATATCACTATGTCCAACATGCAAATTTAGAGACATTAATTCAGTCAATTAAGGTTAGATTCTAAAATGATTAGAAATATTAAGTAGAAGAAAAGAAAGGAAAACCATCATGATTTAATTTGGCATTTTTGCTTTTTATGTACTTTTTTATATATTCAAGAGCAATCATCGATTTGAGAATGAGACTTGAACACTGGTTTATCTAGCCCTCCTTCAGCGGGGTGCTTTCAGTCACTCTACGTTGGCTCAATGGGTCTCATTGTCCTTACTAACAAGTCAACTTGTTAGTTTCTTTGCATTCTAAAACACTATGACTCTACAGTGCTCTTGATTTATTGAGCCACTGTTCTTTCAATTTGTTCAATAAACATTTACCGAAGCCGAATCATGTGCCCAACAGTATTGCTTTTCTGCTGATAAAATCATGTAACATGCCAGGGGTAAAATATCTTTCTGATGGATATTCCATTTAATAGAATCTTCCATGGCAACCTCTAACCCTACAGACTCTCGAAGCTAGCTCTTCTTTTATTTAATGAGGATGTAAAACTCAGAAAAGACAATACAGAAAGGTTTTCTTTTCAAACACAAGATTTATGGTCAAGTCATTTGTCTTCCTCTGCTCAGATAGAATACCTTCCATAGCTTTTACTGAGGTTTCAGAAGATAAGTTTGATGGTTATTTTATTCCTCCAATATGAGGTACTTCTTCATATAAATGGAACTTTTATCTTTTAAAAAAGATATATTTGCAAAGAAAAGTAATATTACTTGACAAGAGTTTATATGACTGAATCTGGGATTATAAATGCTTCTCCAATTAAATTATTATTTGTTATTATCAGTTGGCCTATTTTCCTGAGACGAGGCCTCTGAATGTGAAGTAAGGAGCTCTGGGTTCAGTTCTTTATGTTTGGAGACATATACATTAAGATTAAATGTAGTTGGGTGTGAGTTGGTTTCAGTGCAATCAAAATAGTCATTCTGTCAGGAAACATTTTGAGATGTTTGAAAAATGAGAATCTAACTGCTGTACAATGACATGATTACCCTTATTTTACGTGACTGTCTCTCAGAGCCCAAGTCCCCTGTGTTAGCTTGATCATAGAGTAACATTCTGAACAGTGTTTCTCTTTGTAGGGACTCCATGTCATTTAGGACTTTTTTTTCCTATCTTCTTTCAAGGATGCATTTCTCTGTCTCAATCCTCGTATCCTCTCTTAATTCTTGCTTAAGTATAAACATGCTGAATCAATTATCAGGATTTCTGAGGTGTCTATCAGAATAAAATGTGTTATTAAAACACGACATCTTAGAAAAGAAAAAGTTCTGGTAAGCTAAAGCTTCTCATAAAAGAATTTCTGCTACCTTCTGTGAATGTATCATTCACACGACCTAGCTCCAATAAATTTCAATATTAAGTTATAAATAATACATTTCAAGTTGTCAATTCCTCAGCTGGAGAAATTACTTCAATTTGTAATGTTTACTGTGGGATCCATCTTGTGTGGCTGAAACAGGGGGAAGGGGCAGGTTATAAAACACACACAGTTGGGGGCTCACTCTGCCCATTCATTAGCTCTTGGCATTGTCAACAAATTGATTCTGTGAGATAATATTGGGAAGAGCACACCAATTGGTTATCCTATACTAAGTGATTAGCCCTAAAACATACATGTGATTAACATTATACAGACCGAGAACTTACATTAAGGAATATGTGTTCACATGATATATATTTATATGTAGTAACAAGGAAAACGAGGTCTTGGATTTGAAAGAGAATTTGGAGGGTTTATGGGGAGGGAGGAAGGGGGAGGGAAAACCATTGTAGTTAAAACCTCAAAAATAAAAACCATGAAGAAGAACATCTCCCTGGGATATAGACAGTATTGACATCACCTTTTAAGCTTTATCTGTAAAATAATTTTAGATCTCAGGAACCAGTGAAATAATGAACATCAGCTGATTTCAGTTAATATTGCAGGAACTACAAAACTTATTAGAAATCTAATTGTGATCTGAAAATGTAAATATTATAATTGGAAGAGGAAGGCCCAATAATTGTGAAAAAGTTTCTCTGGTATCTATAGGTAGATACAAGTTGAGTTTCTTTCCTTTTTTTTTTTTTTTTTTTGGTTTACACTTTTATTTTTTTTATTTTTTTAAATTTTTTGTTAATTTATTCTTGTTACATCTCTAGGGTTATCCCATCCCTTGTATCCTCCCATTCTTCCCTCCCTCCCATTTTCCCCTTATTCCCCTCCCCTATGACTATTCCTGAGAGGGATTACCTCCCCCTGCTCATAGGGTATCAAGTCTCTTCTCGGTGACCTGATGTCCTTCCTCTGAGTGCCACCAGGTCTCCCCATTCAGGGGACATGGTCAAATGTGAGGCACCAGAGTACATATGAAAGTCATACCTCACTCTCCACTCAAGTGTGGAGAATGTTCTGACCATTGACTAGATCTGGGTAGGGGTTTAAAGTTTACCACCTGTATTGTCCTTAGCAGCTGCCTTACTTTGAAGCTGAGTTTCTTAACTAGTTGCTATTGAAGCAAGAAGATTGTAAGACTAACTCAGAAAAGGCTGCCTACTGCACTCACCTGCTTGTTCAGGTTTCATAATGGTAAGGTAGAGCTCCTAATATTTAACTGTTGTATTTTTTCTTTTATAGTGAATTCTGTGACCAGTATGGCTTTATAAGGAACAAAGAAACCTCATCCCTAGCACCACACTCCTATTAATGAACACTGAGAGTCAAAGCATTAAATGTTTAATTCACAAACTTGGAAGGTTGAGTGTCAGTCCAGAATGGCTGATATCAACACACGTCCTTCCCTCTTTTTTCTCATTGGCCAGGGAATCATCAGGTCGCAATCCCATTAGACACTTAGGACTACTATTTCCCTTTTTAACTCACATTTGCTTATTTACCAACAAAGAGCTCAGGTGTGTTTCTCTTGCGTTTACATGCTGTTCCTTTTTCATCTTATCAAAAGACGTGCAATGTGTCATATCTGGATGTAATTATGCAAAGGTGGCAGTTAATAGTTTTCTACTCTAAACTTGTAGTTTGATGAAATGACTGGAATAGGTAGAGGAAAAAGCATGCTTTTAACACTTTATATTCATTTGCTGTGGGACTTCAAGGCACTTTTGAAAATGTACCATTATTTTTTTTATACAGCTTTAAATTCAATGTACTTTTTTTCCTTGCTATGAGCTTTATTCTTTCTTTTTATAAATGCTGCACATCTTATATGTTTGCTTTTCTTGGAAACAACTCACTTCTCAACCACGAGCTTAGATTCTTTAAAAAAAAAAAAAAGGCGGGGTATAAACAGCACAATATTTTTTATTTATTTTATTAATTTATTCTTGTTACATCTCTATGGTTATCCCATCCCTTGTATCCTCCCATTCTCCCCTCCCTCCCATTTTCCCCTTATTCCTCTCCCCTATGACTGTTCATGAGAGGGATTACCTCCCCCTGTATATGCTCATAGGGTATCAAGTCTCTTCTCGGTGACCTGCTGTCCTTCCTCTGAGTGCCACTAGGTCTCCCCCACCAGGGGACATAGTCAAATGTGAGGCACCAGAGTACATGAGAAAGTCAAATCTCTCTCTCCACTCAAGTGTGGAGACTGTCCTGTCCATTGGCTAGATGTGGCTAGGGGTTTAAATTTTACTGCCTGTATTGTTTGAGCCTTAGTTTGAGTGGGACCCCTTGGCCCAAATCTGCCTATCATAATGTTCTACTTGTAGGTTTCTAGGACCCACTGGATCCTTCTACATTGCTATTCTCACATGGTTCTCTCATCTAGAGTCCCAATAGGATGTCCTCCCCTCTGTCCCAGTTTCCTGGTAAGGGAAGGCTTTTGTGGGACATGCCCATTGGGCTAGTATGCAGATATAAGTGAGTATATACCATTTGAGTCTTTCTGCTTCTGGGTTAACTCACTCATTATGATCATTTCTAGCTCAATCCATTTATCCACAAATTTCAGGAATTCCTTGTTTTTAATAGTTGAGTAGTATTCCATAGTGTATATGTACCACAGTTTCTTTATCCATTCTTCTACTGAGGGACATTTAGGCTGTTTCCATGATCTGGCTATTATGAATAAGGCTGCTATGAACATGGCTGAGCAAATTTTCTTGTTGTGTGCTGGAGCATCTTCTGGGTATATTCCAAGGAGTGGAATAGCTGGGTCTTGAGGAAGCCCTATTCCCAGTTTTCTGAGATAGCACCAGATAGATTTCCAAAGTGGTTGTGCTAGTTTGCATTCCCACCAGCAATGAAGGAGTGTTCCTCTCTCCCCACATCCTCTCCAGCATGTGGTGTTGCTTGAATTTTTGATCTTAGCCATTCTGATGGGTGTAAGATGGAATCTCAGAGTTGTTTTGATTTGCATTTCCCTGATGACTAAGGAGGTTGAGCATTTTTAAGTGCTTCTCAGACATTTGATATTCCTCTGTTGAGAATTCTCTGTTTAGTTCCAAGCCCCATTTCTCAATTGGGTTATTTGGTTTGGTGGTGTTTAATTTCTTGAGTTCTTTATATATTTTGGATATTAGACCTTTGTCAGATGTAGGGTTGCTGAAGATCTTTTCCCAGTCTGTAGGCTGTCGCTTTGTTCTCTTGACAGTGTTTCCAGCCTTACAGAAGCTTCTCAGCCTCATGAGGTCCCATTTATTAATTGTTGACACTAAGGCCTGGGCTGTTGGTGTTCTATTCAGGAAGTTGTCTCCTGTGCCAATATGTTCCAGGCTCTTCCTCACTTTTTCTTCTAAGTGACTTAGTGTCTCTGGTTTTATGTTGAGGTCTTTAATCTGCTTGGATTTGAGATTTGTGCAAGGTGACAAATATAGGTCCAGTTGCATTTTTTTACACATAGACATCCAGTTAGACCAGCACCATTTGTTGAAGATGCTATCCTTTTTCCATTGAATGGATTTGGCTTCTTTGTCAAAAATCAAGTGACCATATGTGTGTGGATTCATATCTGGGTCTTCAATTCGATTCCACTGATCCTAACAGCACCATTATAAAAGGAAGCATACATCTACACTTCTGTTTGAAAGCAATTTGATTGGCCAAAGAACATTCTTTCCAACTGCCTAATTCCACCTCTTCAATCAGTGGCTGCAGTTCACAGTGCATTCATTTATATATCATAGTGCAAAAGCTTTAGTCTCAAGGACAGAATGCACTACACATTCACCAGCAGAAATGCTTTTGTGATTTCACTTGCGTTTGTTGTTAGCAAACCAAATGCCATGGTGAAACAAGCTAATTTCCTTACAAATCTCTTTGCCTTGGCATTATATGAAAATATATTTGAAATAAATTTATCCTTCTTGACATAAGTAGCTTTTACTTCTGTTTCTCATGCTATGTATATTCCCTACTATAAGAAATCACTAACCTCCAAAAATGCAATGTTCCTCTAATTAAAGAGCTTGCAATCTCTGCTTCTTAGGTGGTTAACGTTCATAGGCAATACACGGCCTTCCTACTGATACTGCCTTCTTCCGTTTTTGTAACATAGAAATTATTTTAAATTAGCGTCATGATCCACCAATGGCACATCACCCAAACTCCACATTTTCAATGCACAGATAAGAAAACTCAGTTTCATTAAAATAAGCTTTGAAAAGGCTGCTCAGACTGTGAATGGCTTGCACTAAGATCTAACTAAAAACTCTTGTGTTTCCTACTACACGTCTCTGCACTCTGGATGTTTTTGATGGGTTTGATTAAATCCATTCATAGTTTCTGATAGAAGAAAATAGTCATTTTAAATAATGAATAGAGCCAGTTTTCACATTCTGACATTTCATTCTAATGTAATCTATGAACCAAAGTTTTATAACTGAGAGAAGATTCCTAAAAGCATAGCTTTACATTTTTTATATCAACAAAAATATCTTACAGCTACCATCCCACATGAAGTAATTATCCCAACTTCTCCATAATATTTAAATTAATATTAAGCTTCTAAGGCTCAAAACGATTTCTGCAACTTTGGTATACTCTTTTTTAAATATAGTTTATTAAATTATTTATATTACATCTCAATTGTTATCCAAAATCTTGTATCCTCCCATTCTCCCTCCCTCCCATTTCCCCCTACTCCCCTCCCCTATGACTGTAACTCAGGGGGACCTCCTCCCCCTGTATATGATCATAGGGTATCAAGTGATATACTCTTCTTCTAAGTGTTTGAGTCTAATGTTCAGATAGTCCTACTTAAAAACCACTTAACTTTTTGTTTAAATTGATTGATTACATTGCCTCCAGTGTCTACCAAAGTTTGTAGTACTGCAATGCTCAGCATGAATGCAGGGATTTGACTTGGCCAGGATGGCAAGAAAATGAAGGAAAAAAAAAAACAAAACAACAAAACAACAACAACAACAAAAAACCCACAGAGCTGAAGAGAAAAGCTGAGATTAAGTGGACTAAATCCTAATGAAGCTAAAGCACATCTGATAATATCTGCATGTTTATTGTATAAATCTGAAGAGAGAGGCAGAGTTATTGAATATAGCAAAACAAGGAAGAAAGTTATTACATACAAATAAGCAGGGAGGCAAGGTTATGATATACATTGGAAAGAAGGAGGAGGGTTATTACATCTAGATAAACAGGGAGGTGGGGTTATTCTATAGAGCTGAATCCAGGATGCAGCTTTTGCTAATCCTGGCAGGAGCACCCTCAGTAGGGGAGCAGTATCGAGCCCATAATCAGCAGGGGAAAGGTAGCATAGACATTTCCAACACCTACTGTCAACATCCACGGGTGGACCTGGGAAAAGCTTTGCCATCTCTCTGAGTCTCACACTCTCTGAGAAGGCTTTGTCATTCGCACGGTGCTGAAGTACAGGTGTCCTTGACCTGGCTGTACCTATTAACACACTCACCCAAGATTTCTTTAAGCAGGCTTCCTCCACTCTCTGCCTACTATTTTACAACAAAAAGGAGATGGAATACATGCCATGGATCTTCATGATGAGGTAAAATGATTGGCTGATGCATTGTGTTGAGGCAGTATGACAAAATACCTAGCTTTAGGATGGCTATTAGTTTAAAATCACAATAAAATTATCAAAGGACTGAAAAAGTTACCATGCCTAGAACTGAGTTCACGCCCCTTGGCCTGGGTACTAGGGTGCCTCTAATATACTAGGATGGTAGAGAACAAGGGTATAAAGACACAGATACTATCACATCTAGTGTGTAGTAGTGTGACTTTATATTAATCTAGTTATAAGAAAGTCACAAAAAATCAAAGCCACTGTAGGCACTTATGTGGTTTGCTGTTTTATCGTGTCATGCTTGTGTATCACTTGTTAACTATTAATCATTTAGACTATGTAGGGACATTTATGTGTGCTTATACTCCCTTTTTCTAATCCATACATGCTAGCCTTTTATAGGCATCTTAGTTGCTTAAAGGGTTCTTTTTAAAGACCAATCCCTCTGTAAAATGGCATGAATGAATACAAAGCCCCTTTGGAAAACATAAAAAGCTAAAAACACTGATATCTTTCATTGTCCTCCCAAAGATCATATCATCTGTCAAGCAGTAATGGCTACATATCATTAGCAGAGCTAAGATGAGCTCAAGACTTAACAACAACAACAAACTCAACCAGCTGAGCTAAATTCCTATCTATTGCTTTTAAATATAACCATTCTCTACAATTCATTACACTAATCTACATGTTTTTTTTTTTGTTTTTTTTTTTTTTTTTTTTTTTTAGCAAAAGCCTCAAACATTCTAAGAGGGCAAATTTCCCTGGCCTTGAATGTCTGCCTTGTACAGACACTAAATATCTCACTATCAACATTAAAAATAGGGATATTGCACTTCAAGGATAAGGTCATGGAAGGAAGTTTTGGGAGAAAATAAAGACAGAAAACAAAAGCTAGTCCCAAAATAGTTTATGAGAAGATCCAATGCCTCATCCATCAGTGGCTTCCTCCTGACAAGCTCATCTTTCTTCACCACGTTGACACATCTGAAGGTTTAATGTACAATACCGATTTCCGCTTTCCTTGCTGCTACACACTAATAAACAATCGGCTCAGGATTTCAATGCAGCCAATTGCTGACTAAAAGCCTCTCACAGCTGTTTTTAAAAATATTTCGCTTGCCTTTTCTTCAAAGGTTTTTTAGTCTCGGGACAAAGAGTTGCTGCTCCGTCTTCCTCGTTTACCACTGCTTTTCGGCTAATTGGAAAGCAGGCTCCCTGGATGTTGTGAGGGCAGAATGAGCTGGTGGGGAAGACTGAACACCTTCTGCTCTGGTCTCGCTATTCTCTTCAGGGGAACAAGCCTTTTTTTTGTTTGTCTAGCTCGTCTTCCAGAAAGGCACGGAACCAGCCGTTCAGCCCTTCCTTCCTCAGGTCAAAGTCCTTTTTACCTTGCCATGCAATTTGGAAACATCAGAACTCTTCACAAAATGTAAAGTTCTATGCTTCCAAGCAATTCAGCAGTGAGCTGAGGTCTCCGTCCTGTGGCTGCCTTAGCACATATCAGGAGTCTCTTAAGACAAGGTGCTTTGAAAGCTTTGAGGTTTTCTTGGCAACAGAAAAGAATAATTTGGAATAAGATCACATTGAGCAGAAAAGATCCTCTGGGCTCAAGGTCATGCATCTTGGTTCTGTGGTTATTCAGTTACTCAGAAAAGCTACTCCATGCCTTCAAAGCTTTCAGATACTGCTGCAGGTGTTGCCTCTGCAGCATCCTCATGGGCCAGTGTTCCTTGCATTTCTTTTTTTTTTTCCTTCAGATTGTCTGTTGTGCTTCCTGAAAGCCATTATCCCCTGCCTGTGTACATGTTTGTTCTCCTAGAGATTTATAGTGAAATGCTACCAGGATCTGTTCACACACACACACACACACACACACACACACACACACACACACACAC
>OU015742.1:101431779-101452964 GCA_907169655.1 Acomys percivali
GAGAGAGAGAGAGAGAGAGAGAGAGAGAGAGAGAGAGAGAGAGAGGATAAAGCTTCTAGTATGATGTGTTTAGCAGGATAGTGCAAAGTTGCAAGTGAGTATAGAGTTGTGTGAATATGATTAAGATATTTTGGACACATATGTAAGTCTTTTCAAATAATTAAAAAAATCAAACAGATAATGAAATTTAGCTCAGACTTAAATAACAGGATGAAGACAGTTAAGCAAAAAGGCTTGTTTCACGTAGATTGTAAAAGGCCATAAGAAAATGCAAAGGTAAGAAGAGTAGGGGATAGCTTCTGGCAGGAACTCTGTGTCCTCAATTTGATCACTTCCCCTTGGCGGAGAGGCCCTGTGGGAATACAGAGGAAGGAGATGCAGGCTATCCAGATAAGACCTGAAAGGCTGTGGTCAGACAGTGGGGCAGGAGGACTCCACTTGTCAGAGATCTTGGGGAGGGGAACAGGGCAGAAGAGGGAAGTAGAGTGGGAACAGGAAGATAAAAGGGAAAGGATTACAATTACGATGTAGTGTGAATAAATTATAATAAAATAGGAAGTTAAGGTTGCAAAAAAGGAAAACAAGAAAAAAGAAAGAAAAGAAAAAGAAAAATGAAAAGACAAGGTATAGCTGATGACAAGGCACTAGGAAGGCTGTTTAAGAGGCAGTGGTGAGTTAGTAATCACAGGACTTTAGGGTAAATCATACTTTATGATTTTTGTTGTGATTGTTATTGTTTTAAGCAATGGATGTTTTCAAAACTTTAGGACACAGATTTCAATGTAAAATTATGGAGAGTCAAGAGAAAGCAATCGTAATTCACATTTCTACAGAAAATCAAATAGTGGTGCAATCACAAGATATCTTTATTCTTATCCCATCAAGTAGAACAACATTTGACTAGCTTTATTATGGAAAGGGACATGGACACTTGGAATGAGTATATGGCCTACCCATCAATCAGAGTGGAGGACCATTAAACTGCATCCCTTAGTAACCAGCCCCTCCTTTCCTTAAACCCCATAAAAGAGAAATGCTGATGGAGCCTTGGTCCCTTCAATACCTCACTTATAAGTTCCTCTGTTGGTGTTTGCTCCAAATCAAGTCATCATGCTTCCTTTGCAAACCAGTGTGGAGCCTTATTTTCAATATGTTGAATACCAAGACCAAGAACCTGAAAACAAACAGTCTAGACCTGGACCATCTGTCATTCCATCAGTTACTAAGCAGTTGTGATTAGGAGGAAGGCAAGTGCACTAATCCTTGATTTCTCTCTTCCCTTATACCTGGAGACACAGTAAAGTTTCTGCAGAGATAAAGGAGTTCACCTCTACAAAACCATTAGAACAAATGCCATCCAAACTCTCTTGATAACAGGTTTTGTTTTTTACGTATTAGTCGAATCAGAATTTTATGCTTTGGTAAACTGCTTCCACTTCTTAATTAAAAACTGTCTTCCATTCCCCAGATTGTGAAGGTTCTTCCTTGTCTTCTAGTATTTCTACACAGTTACTTGTTTGTTTGTAAGGAATAAACCTCGTTTTATAGGTTAAGCAAATATTTTAAAAATGATTAATTGATTTTGAAGTTAGAACATGTCAGGTTCAGATATGTTCAAGAGATGCAAATGGAAAGTTGTGTCTGACTGCCTTGGCAAAGAGAAGGAAGCAGTCAGATGATGCTCTGAGGATGTGGGAACAAAGTCCACATGTATATTAATACTGTATTTAGTGGAAGTATGTTACTTTTTGTCTTGTTTTTCTCTGACAGGGGCTTAACATATCTAAAATTTGCCTCAAACTCCCTAAGTCACCTAGATTGATGTTTATTTCCTCAGGGCTGGGGTACAGGCATGGACCATCATACCTGGTGGTTTTATGTGATCCTACGGATGCGACACCAGGGCTTCCTGTGTACTGCACAAGCACTCTATCAACTGAGTAAAGACTCAGCCCCTAAAAGAAATTTTCTCATGATGCAAATGATCTACCTAAATGTCAAGTATTACATTCACTGGATAATGTTTTGTAGGATGTTTCGCTGCAGTGTATCCATGGATCTACATTCATAATTAGTTACTAAACAAATCACATCCATAAGTAAATTTTCAATGTCAGACATGTCCATAAAGGCCTTTCTCTACAGATTTTCTCAGAAAAAGGAAAAGGAAGAAACGTCGAGACAGAGGTCAGGCCTACACCAAAAGATCTTTTTAATGGTTTGTTGTTTTGTTTTGTTTTGCTTTGTTTTTTGTTTTTTTTGTTTGTTTTTTGTTTGTTTTTTGTTATTTGTTTTGCTCTGTTCGTGGTTTATTTTGAAACAGGGACCCTTTAGGCTGGCTTTATACTCTCATCCCCCTGCATCAGCTTGTGGAGTTTATAGTGTTGTTATAGTCAGTGCCATTACAGTCTTGGATTCACATCCGTTTACCAAGAGGTCTATATTAGCTTTAAAATTCAGAACAAAATGTAGATCATTAAAAAAAGTTAACAGTGGAAATATGCTTAAAGGAATAAAGATACAACATCTCCCCAGCCAGGGTCTAAAGTCAGGGTTTGGTACATCATAGTTAAGGACTTGATTGCTGTTCTGTATTTTCAGTCACCAGATAAAATATTCTGTACTTGCTAAAAATAGTGTGGTGATACTATAATAAGGAAGAAAGAAAAAATACTTTTAAAATAAAATTAAACAAACACAAACACAGGACCTATAAATTATCTTGTATCATTATAATTATATACATATACATTATATATGCATATATACATACCCTGAAACCTGAAGATATAAATACACTTTTAGAAGGAAGAGACCACAATGTTATGATTTCTATGATATATCCATTTTTCTTATTTTCCCTATATCTTTCTGTGCTTTCTAAGTTTTCTGCAATGAACAACTTTACAGTATTTATAATCACAAAAATAACTATTAAGATTAAATGATGAATTCAGACCGATTTTGACATATTTATAGACTCTAACAGAAAAAGCTCCTTTTTACAATCAAGCCAGAGCCAAAAAGATGTCAAACCACATTGGGTTCTACAGAGGCACAGTTTCCTACAATGATGTAATGCAAAACTTCCCACAGAGACCCTCTTCTCTTTCACACAACACTGCTGTGTTTTTTTAACAGTGTTTAACAGTTGGAAATGCTGAGAAACTATAGATGAGATCATTAGCAGACAGTATTTTCCCTCACACTTTTGTCAGGGAAATTCCCTCTTGTCGATCTACTTCTGGGTTATATTTTTACCGTGCTGACAAAATTCAAATCAGAGTATATAAAGCATGTGTTTGCAAGCCTCTCCAAAATAGTATTTACTTTAGCTTATCACGTTGATAACGGTCATTTATCACAGGCCTGTCCTCTGTAATCCCTTGTACTTGGAGTATATGGGAAGCAAGGGGACAGAATCTTAAATGACAACACCTGTGCCATCACACCTGAAACTGGACAAGCATACAACAGCAGTAATGCTGGGGTAGTAGGAGTAGTGACCTCATTATGATTTTTAAAACTTTTCTCTAATTTAAATATTCTGTATATCCCAAATAGGGAGATTTTGTAAGCAAGCAAAGCTCAGAAAAAAACACCCAAATGCCTTTGAGTTCAGTAAATGCACTCTCCACCACAGCCACTCGCCTTGACCATAATGGACCAATCCATTTTCCATATAGGAACTATGTCGCAAAGTGCAGTAAGACCACCCCGTATTTGGTTGCCACTTCCTCTCTACAGTGTGTGCTCAGGTGAGCCTTTAAACCTAAATGTCACTCAATAAGGAGCTCCTGCCCCCATACCACTATATCTGTGGGGATGGTTTTCTCTGCTTGCCCAGATGCAAACGTAGCTACATATAATATCCACTCTAACTCTGTCCTTTATCGGCCTAACTCTAACACAGCAGCTAGAACTACCAAATCAGGGGTGCTTTGAGCTCTTTGTATTAGTAGGGTTGAGTAATCATCTGCTAAGGAGAATCACATCCACCTTAGGCAGAGACATGCACATGGAAGAGCACAGCTAACAAACTGGGCATGCGGCATCACTTCTGCACTACACGGGGGCAGCTCTCTAAGCATGCTGCCTTGGAAACAATTCTAGGTTATAGTACTGCTTTCTCACCTCTCCAAAGTTTCAGAAGCCCATTGGACATGTTGAGCCTGGATTCAAAGAGAGGTTAAAACTTCAGTTTACAGCATTGTGTTCTCTCACTTCCTGACTTGATTGTTTTTGTTTTTTATTTGTACTTTGAGGGTGATGTTATGCTTTTGGACTCCAGTTCTGTGACATTGAGGAATTTATTTGAATGTCTCTGAAAGCGTGTTAAATTGCACTTTCAACATATATGACACTGCTTAACTCCTAGAATGGTTACATGTACTGGGATTTTATACAGTAATCTCTGAAAATTCCTACCCAAGGACAACAAATCGTGCGGATCCCTTTTCCTTTCGCCTTCCCACCACCCCGTGCTCCTTGATTAGGTACTACTTTGATTGATTGATGGCTGCTAAAAACATGAGAGCATTGCCCTATTCCATCCTTAAAATGGAGAAAAGTAAAGCAGCAGTATTCGCCTAACTCCTCTTGAGTAGTAACAAATGGTATACATTCAGATGGAAATAAAATGGACAGGAGACTGGCTCCGCTTTGTTCTTCCGGTTGTTTCTGATTCTTAATTTTACCAATTTAAAAAAAAGAAAATTCTCAGTTGTCAAGTCTTTGAAGGTGAGTGAGCACAATTGTGTAATCTCTGGCTGAGCAGATGGAATGCCAACGAGTGTTGTGAAGACGTGTGTGGAGGTCACCATTTGCACTATTGTGGAGTGTTTCATAAAGTGGTTCTGCTACAAGGGAAAAAAACCCATGCTTTGGGAAGCCAGTCCACTTTATTTCTGCTGCTAGACGTGGGAAATATAATTTCACCCACAGAAACTGGGGTCGAAGTGGCTCCTGACTTTATGTGACATCATCTCTCTGTTTCTATAGAGACTGCAGCATAATTTCTGATGGATGATGGCTCTGTGATTGTCTCCAGCCCCCCAGCTCCTCATAAGAATCTGCTCTAAAGTTTAAATGCTGAATAAAAATGCTTCCGCCCAATAAATGTGACAGCAAACATTCCAGTAACCCTATCTGCAGCAGCCCTGTACTTTACCACAGTCTTTAATGTCAGGTTGCGTTTTTATTCCAGAGGTCAGGAAAACAAACACGGCATGAGCTCATTATATGCATGCCCAAAGGAGTGGAAAAACAGAGTGTTTCCAAATGCCAGACAGTGAAACCTAGGGTTGTCTTTGTACCTCATTGTAACTTGGGTGATAAAACACTTGCTAATACAAGCTATTAAAACAAATCAACAAACAAAACCAGTCTCTCATAGTCTATTTTAAACACCCCTCACTGTGTTCTTAATTAACTGCTGGTTTTTATAACAAACATGCCAGTCAAGAAATACAAAGATATTTTAGTAGTACTTTCACTTCAAATTTTAAGGTACTAGATGATTTTGGCTGAAAATTTATCACAAGGAATTATATATAATTCATTTTAGTCAGCATTTGAAATAAAATTTAAGTAATAGGAAACAATACAATACAAACTCGTTTCTCAATGATTTCAGGTATATCATGAATTATGAGTTTTTTAGTCAACAGCCTATAGATGAGGGTGAAAATATGACATGGGTTCACTGAACAATTGGTAAGAAATTGCTTATATCCATAAAAAGTGGTTAAAAATATTATTAAGTCAAAGAATATGGTTATGGAGAAATAAGTAAGTTGAAGTAGATTCATCGTTAGACATACTTTATTTCTTTCTTTTAATAATTTATTTATTTATTATGTATACAGTGCGCATTATATCACATTATAGATGGTTGTGAACCCACCATGTGGTTGCTGGGAATTGAACTCAGGACCTCTGAAAGAGCAGTCAGTGTTCTTAACCACTGAGCCATCTCTCCAGCCCAAGACATATTTTATTTCTAATACTTTAAAAAATGAGTTATCTAACCTGTGCCTTTAGGGCCCACAGAGACCAAAACACCAGAAAGTATACTTGGGACAGACCTAGGCCCTCTGATATATGTAACGGTGGTGCAGCTGGGTCTTCATGTGGGCCTCCCACCAGCAGGAGCAGGAGCTGTAGTTGACTCTTTTGCCCGCCACCTTAGGATCCCTTTCCCCTAGCTGGGTGGCCTTGCCTAGCCATAATAGCAGAAGACATTCCTAGTCATACTACAGCCTGATACGCCAAGGTGGGTTGCTATCCCTGGAAGGTCTGCTTTTTACTGAGCCTTTTCTGAGGAGAAAGGAAGGATGGGAGAAAGAGAGGGAGGAGAAGCTGATCCAGATGTAAAATTAAGGAATTAATTAATAAAAAGATTTAAAATACTTATCTAGGTTCAAAGCACATCTGGCCAAGTAGGGAGACAATATTTGTGTTCCCTTCAAGCTTCGAGCTTCTATAAACGAAAAAAATTTCAACAAGACTATGAACTTGCTGACAAGCACTCTCCCCCACACGTATTTTCTTTCCACAGCCCCACCCCCTCATTTCCCTCTCACGTTGATGCAGTTAGTACAGCTTGTACTAGAGCTTCTGAACTATAATAAATGAGGAACAATTTTGTGATCCTCATTAACTCTTGTTAAAATAAGCACTGCACAACAATAGATCACCCAGACTTGCCTGGAAAAGAAATAGCAACCAAAAGTTAAAATAAAAATAGAAAAATAAAAATAAAAAATAAAAGTCCTAACATAACATGCACAATGGGCTCTATTTAAAAAAGCAGACTATTCCAGAACTTTAATTAGCTATACTGTGACCACAGGCCAGGTATCCAAATCCTAAATAATGAAGAATTTTCCTGCAAACATTGTAGACTGGCTACAGAGGAAGGATGTCTCTACTAAGATGTGAGGTTACACCCAATGCTTTGTTATGCTTTCATTTTATTTTTTCAAATATTTCTTCTACAGAGAACACCACCAGTTGCTTCCACCCCTCCTTATATTAATTCCCTTTGACTTTAGTGTTTTCTCTGTGAATTTTATCTCTCATGTTTTTAAGTAAAGTTTTAAACACAAAAAACTTAGGTTATATATACAATTTAAGAAATTGACAGCATAACAGACCCAATAAAGAAATGATATTTCATATCTCCGTTGCAACGAAGATAAATCTTATGATGAATTTAATGTGATTTGTGGTTCCGATGCTCAGGAACCACTTATAAACACTTACCTTCCCGTCTACAGAGGCTTACCTTTCCTAGACTATTGCCATTGACTCATAGAAAATGACCCATGCTTCAGGAAAGTTTGCTCACTCATCCACGTCGAAGCCTATAGCATGTAGACCCGTGTGGCGGTTTGAATAACGGCCGCCATAGGCTCGTGTATGTGAATGCTTAGTTACCAGGGAGTGGAACATTTTGAAAGGATTAGGAGCGTTTGGAGATGTGGCCTTTTTGTAGGAAGTGTGTCGCTAGGGACAGGCTTTGATGTTCAAACGTTTGTGCCAGGCCCTGTCTTTTCACTCTGCCCATATGGATCAGGATATAGCTCTTGGCTACTTCTGCAGCACCATGGTCTGTTTGCATGCTGCCATGCTCCCTGCCATGATGATAACACTCTAAACCTCTGAAACTGTAAGCAAACTCAAGTTAAATGGTTTCTTTTATAAGAGTTGCCTTGGTCACAGTTTGTCTTCCCAGCAATAGAGCAGTGACTAAAACACACAACAACACCCCTCACATGGACATATTTACACATTGCATGCATATTCACCAGTCAATGGACATTTGAATTATTTCCATTTCTTCTGATTTGACTAATCCTGCTATCCTGTGTGAACATGTTTTCATTATCATATTTAGTTATTTAAGAAGGGAAATGTCAAGCTGTATGGCGAATCTATAGTTAATGTCTTATGAAATTGTCAGAATGTTTCCTAAAATTTTAAATCCTAGCAATAGACCTTCTATCACTATTACAGTGATCCCAGTGCCATGAAATTAATCTTATTGTGGTCTTAATTTGTATTATCCTTGTGTTAATAATATTCATTTTTCCTAATTTGTGTCTGAAATTTCTATTCTTTGGAATTTTTCATTTTTTATTCACTGAAAGTTTGATGTCCGATTTTTTCTTAAACCCATTTGTGTGTGTGTGTGTGTGTGTGTGTGTGTGTGTGTGTGTGTGTGTGCACATGCATGCACGTGAGCACATACACACACTTGTGGAGGCCAGAGTTCAATGTCAGATGTTTCCTCAATTGCTCTCCATGTTATTTCTTGAGACAGAGTCTCTCTGAATGCAAAGGTTTCAAATTCAGCTGGAGTTGGTGAGCAGTGACTTTCCAGGGATCCATCCTCCTGCCTCACTCTCCCCAGTGTTGAGATACAGTCATGCTTTAATTTTCTTGGAATTTAATATGATTCCAATGAGATTGAGCTCAGGTCTTAATGACTACACAGCAAACAAAGCACTGACTTTGCTACCTCTCCAGCCCTAAACTCACTTCTTGATCCCTGTGAATACTGTTAAGTCTTGATCACATATAGCTAACTTCTATATCAAAAGCCCTGCCAGAGGTTCATTCTGAATCTATCTCTATAAAGTATCCAATAACACTTTTGTATTAGTAGAAGAGTCAGAGAAGCTGAATTTCATATTTATAAGTAAATGATAAAAAATGTTGAATTCACCTTTCTGCCTATATTATAATTAAAGTATCAATATCACAGTAATTTATATTTAAGTAATATGTTGGAACATGATTAGATTTGCCTGATTTGCTATTCATTCATGGACAATGGTAGATGTATTTAGCAATGAATATACACTTCTTATTTTGTGACATAATGGCTACAGCAGAAGCAAACATACTACCCATCCCCTAATGTTTATGGCCTTTTCTTTACATTAATTGGAAATTTCTTCATAACCTATATTCTGATCACACATAGAAACATGCATACATATACACAAAACCCCATAAAATCACAAAATATAATGCAGATGCAAAAGAACAGTTTGACAATTAATGCCCAAGTAAAGCAACAGGAGACAAAAAGCTCAACAAAATCACCACTGAAGAAAACTGATTTTCCTTAGAAAGCAGATGGCATTGAGGACAGGTTCTAGATTAAGAACCTGTGGTCACATCTGCTGAACACTGGGAGCACATCTGCCTTGAATCTGTGCAGGTATCATCCTAGAGAGTGATTCCATATGAAGGCTCAAATGATACTTAAGAAAAATTATCCATTCCATATTTTGAGAAGAAGTAATACTTGGGAAATAGACTAAAGCAAAGAAGAAAAGAGCAAGAATGGTCAAGTTAACGTGCAGTTGGAGAGGAGGCGCCAGAGTCTGTAAAGTGGGAAAGCTTGGGAAACTAGGCGTATTTATTCTGCAGAGGCGTGGCCGGCTGGGGAGAGGCAGGTGAGCACCTGTGATGGAATGATGGATTACGCTGACAGCGTTGCTGCAGTTTTCTACAGGACAGCCATAAATGGTCCCCTACCCATACTCCTATTCCCTCCAGTTTTGTCTCCATTTTGTCTTCTGAGGAAAACAATAACATCAGAAGCAACACAACAGGAGTCTTTTCAGAGAAATTAAGTCGGACTGAGGAGGCCTTCACTGATACATTCTCATCTGTCCTGCAAATCGTTTTCCCTTTGTTTCAAGACCACTGCTTTCTGCAACCTAGATTTTGTTTTGGCGTCTATGCTAGGGATAAAAGTGTATGATTTTATACTTCAGTGATTTCTGAGAAATTCTGATTAACAAAGCCTGGACCAGTTTAGTCCTGGGAGACTGCTATGTTTGTTTGGATATAAAATATTTAAACTGAATTGAAAATGATTTGCTAATTGCTAGAATCCTTTACTGGTATGAGTCAGCTTAAGAGCTACACTTGACATTGTAGCAGAGAGAACTCTTTGTGAAGCATGAATGGGTGTAAGTGTGTGCATGTGTGTGTGCATGTGAGTGTGCATGTGTGTGTTTTAGTTTTAAGAAGGTGAAAAAAGAAAAAAGTCAGAAAAGAACCTGCTGTGATGGCTGGGACCACAGGGTTTTGATGGCACTAATGACCATATGCTGCTTTAATTGTGTAATAGTGTCAAAAAGACACATTTTTGATATTATCTATCCATATAAGAAAAATATTCAGAGAGATAAAGAAGAAAATAATGATTAGGTCACTGATACTTTAAAAGTAAACTGCCATGACATTTTACTATAATAATCATATCAAGAATTGAGAAAGTTAAAAAAAAAAGAATTGAGAAAGTATTGATATATGCCCCAGAAAAGTGGGGCAAAATCATTACAAATATGCCATCAGATAGAACTTAGAATCGAAGCATTTTTTTTTTACCACTTCCATTGTTACCCACATGACATGGCTCACAAGCATACTCTAAGGTTTCTGAGTTCTCCTCCAATGTGGCATAATTTGCCAACTCATTTTTTTCATGAGAAGCAATGTGAACTTTTTTATTTTAGTTTTTTGTTTTTTTGGGGCAGGGTTTCTCTGTGTAGCCTTGGCTGTCTTGGACTTACTCTGTAGACCAGGCTGGCCTCGAACTCACAGTGATACACCTGCCTCAGCCTCCTAAGTGCTGGGATTAAAGGCATGAGCCACCAGGCCCAGCTGTGAACATTTTTTATAGTCCAGTCATTTCATTCACTCCTCAACTCACTGCCTCCCCACAAGAGTTTATAGTGAGAGTAGGCACCACGAGAAATAGAACATAAGTAGCTCTTTTATTTCTGTGTTTTAAAGAACTAACTCTATACTAACCCAGATAAGCAGACACTGGTAAGAACATCAATGTTATCACAGGATGAAGGTGGATGGAGTGTAGGGATTAAGGGGGAGGGAGAGGAGTCCTGGACTTCTGCCTTTAGAGACTGGGGGGAGCATTGCATGTTTTTTCAAACTCCTTTATGCTTGGAATGCTCATCTTTCTTTAAATCACAGAGCTAATCTATTGACCCCTTTGACAGCTCCAAGCTATTATTATCATCAATTGAGAGAGAAAGCAGGAGACTGTAGGGCTCATTGCAATAGGAAGTGCCAGAACCAGGGTTTGCAAACCATGTTATTGAGGTTTTGTTCTATTCAGATACAATGAGCCATAGACTCATCTCCAATAGCTCTCAATTAGCAAGGAGACAAGAATCTGTCTCCTCCTTAGAGAGGCTCTTTTTCTGTGTACTTAATTTCTGAATAAAGACACAAGGACAACTACTTCATACATGTTTTTTCAGAACCTCTTAGAGTTTCTTTTCTTTCTATTGTTTGTGTATTTTTATTAAATATGTAGGTACTTGGGGGGCCAGTATGTTCTTTTTAATTAATTTTATCCTAAAATAAAAACCCTACATTAATGTTGTTCATCTATCTCAAGGTCAAGAAAGCACACAAGCACACACACACACCTTTCTATTTGATTGATACACTAACCTACCCAAATTGATGGAAAATCCTGGGAAGTTGGCCACACACTAAGAGATTTAATTTCATTTTATTGTTAATTACATTTCCTAGGGATCTTTTTTCCACTGTAATGTAAAGAGCTTGAGTTTACAAGATCATTACTACTTCTTTCTGTATTCTATTGCAACTTCCTCACTTCCAACTAACCTATTAACTTCTGCAACATTGCTGTTCTTTCCTCTCTGACATACTTCATTTTTCTGGATTCTAGGTCTAGAGTCAACAGCACCTCCTCTGTGATTTTGGCACTAAAGATATTTTCTTTTTCCCTACATATCTACAGTCTACATGCTGTCAAGTCATCCTTCTTTGCTTTGAGGCCTGGTTTTACAACATAGTTCTAGCTGGTCCTGAACACATTATGTAGACCAGGCTGACCTCAAACTCACAGAGACACACCTTACTCTGGCATGCTAGGCTAAAGGCAAGAGCCACTTTGCCTGACATTATCCATTATTTTCATACTCTCTGTCAGAGAAAGCTTCCAGAAGGCAGGCTCCACTACCTCAAACTCTTGCAGATACATCACAACACGTGTATTTAAAATAACACCATTTGTATTGTGGAAAAAACCATATTTTTAAGCCAATCATGACCAGAAAAGACACTTTTGAGATAGGGATGTACTCAGGGTCACAACATGTTTACTTAACATACACAAAGCACTAGTTTCGATGCTCAGAGCCTTAAGAAAAAAACTGCTTTGACGAAACTATTAGAAAGAATTGGGCTAGGAAGCACCTGCTTGCCTGCGTTCACCACGGCAGCAGAGGAGTCTTTTCTTCTTCTCAGTTTTCCATCCCATTCCCATCTTACCAGATAAATAAACAGGATGGTATTGAACTATGACAGGCTGGTTCTGCCTATCGTATTTAGGCCTGAATACATCTACAGCACATTGTGTCAAGATCTAATTGTATTTTAAATGTATAAGGAATTGTTCTGTTGCTAATGTATACCATTTCTTCAACAGACTATTTTATAGCTTCTTATAATTACCCATTATCAAGGCTTCATTATATCTAATATGGATAGTGTCTCTAGCGTAGAAAACAGGCTTATTTGCTAGACCATTTTATTTGGATGTATATAGTAATAAATGGCCTTTAAGAAAAGTGAAACATTTTTATATCATACATTTTTAAAACATCATGTTTTAAGAAGCATGTAGCTGATTGATATATGCTCTTACAGAAAGCTTGATGCATGGATTATTCCTCTTTGAAAATCATCTTGTGGTATAATACCTTGTATTTAAAAAATATTGCAAACCTTCAAGTTCCAAGAGACACTATAACACAATAAATACTAAACATATTTTGAGGCACAGATGATGTAGTGATATATTAATTGATGTTTTTCGGAAGAAAAATCAATTGTTTATTCCTTAATTAATGTGGACCTTGACTTTTTCCCTTGTCATTATGAATCTGCAACATAAAATCTTCAACAGGACTTTCAAGGCCTTGATTAACATTTCACAGTAAATTACAACTAATCATTTGCACTTCATCTTTATTTGATTTCAGCCGAAATTAAGTTTCTATTTTAAAATGATTAGAGGTTTTGAGGACAATGGAATCTATGAAGTATATACTTTTACCTTACATCAAAGTGTGCAATTATTGCAATTGTCTTTTGAGGCCTGGGCTTTTCTTTCCCTTATTCAGGGCTTCATTCCAACACTGAGAACAATGTTCAGTGGACAGGGACATTCAACAAGTGTATCAGAGGAGGCTCCTCCTGCCCACTGTTCTGTGCCTTCCTGAGAGGTGGACGGTCAGCAGAGATTCCATCTGTGCTGGCAAAATGTCTTTTATCACACACATGTTGGGGCGCAAGAATTTCTATCCCCATTCTACCTATCAGAGAATAAAAACTCCAAGATATTAAAGTGTTTATTCAAGGTGATAGAGCTAATACATTTATTTATAAGAACGATAGTTTGTCTGACTATAGATTCCAGTGTCTTGATGTGTAGTAGTTCTCTGCCAGTATACTGTGGAAGAATATTGAAAACACTGAAATAAAATAGCCTGAAACTTAGGCACATGCATGCACATGTACGCGGGAGTGCACACACACACACACACACACACACACACACACACACACACACACGAAATAGAGGAACAAAACGTATTTCCAGTAAGTACACAACTAATTTGTGACCTAATTCCATAAGCCTTTTTGGGTTTTTAAGGAGGATACCAGTCCCATGTGGGAAAAAAAAAAACATACTCTATGCAACAGATATATGGTATAGCTGCGACAGGCAAGATTTGGTTATAGAAGCAGCCCTCTGGGTGCTGGTTGGAGCATCTGGTGTTGGTCTCTAGGCAGCAGCATGTGACATGAATTTAGCTCTCTGCATTTGATGCCCATTTCAGGTTCTGGTTAAGGTCCCTGTAAGACATGGTCACATATCCAGGATAAGAAGTTATCCTGTTACCTTTTTTAGCAACAGAGCTAACCGCTTAATGAGAAAGAGATTCAGGAAAAGTTTCAGATAATCCTAAGGCTGGTACTCACAGTATTGTTCATGTTTTCTCAGACTTTCAGAAATATCATGCCCCAGCCTGCAGAGTATAACAACAGTTAAGAACCACCATGTCAGGCTTAGACATGGTGTGTAAGTCCATTTTAGCCTGTATATGGTCCTCAATAAAAAACTTTTAACATGGATGCTCAGAGTCTAAAAACAAATTCAATATGTGGGTTTTTTTCTTTTTGCAGAAACTACTTATTTCACTTAGTAAACATTAACAGTGCATTGTGCTATCACATGGTCCGTGTATAAGTTGCTAATAGCCCCCACTTTTCCTTCCTTGTGCCTTCAAAGTTGCATAATTACCCTTTGGCTATTAGGATACATTACCACAGAGCTGGTTTGGCCTTCTGTTTGCTGCATTAAGAAAATTCTATGGAATATTTAAATGACTGACAGCATGTGTATGCGTTTATAAAATGCTGATATTTACAAAGCAGGGGGTTCCCCTTCCTTCCAAAATAATCCTTTTATATGATATTTGAAACCCAAAGCATATACTTTCTCTTAAGTCACCATGTAAAGACTATAAGGTACTCTCACATTAATTAGTAATTGAGTACATGACAGGCAGGCACTGCAGGGGCCCAGTCACCCTGGGCAGGAAGAGTTTCCTGGAGACTTCTTAATCTTGTAGATATTGGGAAGGGAATTCTTTGGTGTTTCCACCTCTGCAATCCCTCTGAATTGTTATTTGTATTATTCCTTAAGGTATTTTCTCCCTACAGACTCAGTGACAATGTTGACATAACAATGTATATAACATATTTTTCAAGAGTTTAGGCATGTCAGTACAAAGCCTATTTCAACTCTTTCCAACAGGCACTGAAATGCTACAAATTAAAGTCCTCATCATTTCTTGCATAACATAAAAAGAATGCCATCTGCAATAAAAATCTGTTGATTCTATGTTGGCTCCAGTATTCTGAACATCCACACCTGCCCTGCTATATTCAGGGTGAGATCTTTGCATATTACTTAGTGTCCTCCTACACCATGTGGTTTGAGACATGTGTTTTGAGGTATGGATGATTAAAATATCAAGGCGGTGAAGCATTGTACAAAGACAATTCCCTACCAAGAATAGTGCTATCACTTCTTTGGTTAATATCTTACAAGACTGTAGTGTATTAAATAGTAAATGTCAATCATTTGGTTTCTGAAAAAATGAAATTTGAATCAGGGGAAATTATGTACGGCAGAGACAGGTCCATGTTATTTTAATTGACAAGACATGGGATGAACACACTGGTATGAAGATGAAGATCTAGGATTATGAACACTAGGTGGCTCCCCCGAGAAGTCTAAAACCATGGCCACTTGGATCCTCCTGTGACTCTCACCCCTATAACTAGACCATTATTTGGGAAGAATCTGGGAGGTCAAGCACATTAAGACTTATGAAGCCCTCCAGAGAAATGATGTTCAGGGAACATGACAGAGGAGGAAAGGGCAGAGAGACTCTGTCTTCTTCACATGCCTCCTGTACATGTTTGCTCAACCTAAACAGTTCAGTTCATATTTTTGCTTATAAAAAAAATTGGTCACATACCATGAACTTTCTGTCTCTTAACGAAATCTGGTCTTTCCCATTTCCATGTTTTTATGTTTGTACTCACATCGTTGCCTCTTAAATTCCCCTCTCTTATTTAAAAATAAACCTAAAATGATTATAAACAAAATAAAGGCTGTGAGTCCTTCTTCAAAAAAAATTTACTTAAATCCTTTAGTAGAAAATATGCATTGTTTATCTTTTTTCTTAAGAAGCAATATTTAGAATTTAAATTTTAAGAGATTCTGTAGATAAGGTATGTGTTGATGGGGTATGTGAAAAGATATTGGAGGAGATATTCGGTGGCTTAAAATATTTTTTTTCTAAATTTGGCTACAGAATGGAGGCAGAGGCAAATTCCTTGGTTCTTTTAGCAATGTCCTTCGCTGCCCAGGCACAGAGAAGTTAGTCATCCTGACTGAAGGAGGAGCTGTGTCATGAATTTGGAAACCAAATCACATGCTTTGAAATTCACTCTGAAGCTGAGATAAAGCTTTAGGTTGACCCAATAGGGAGTGCAGTTAATATTACTAAAAGTGACTGAATCTGAAAAGTATGTTTCATTCTTATATTGCACGAAAAATGACCTATTGCATCTAACAATAATCCTGAATAAAAGACAAAGTGATGCTGTCCTTCAGTAGACACATTTATGTACTTTTCTTCTGAACACAAAAATCGTGTTAACTTATAGCATCTAAATGTAATTAACTGAAAAGGGTAGTTAACTTTGTTATCTTTAAAGACATGGTTGCTTTGATAGATTCCAGTTTACTTGTGTTTCCATAGGCCACTTGCGTTCTCCTTATGAATAGATGAATAAGAGATTAAACAGTTTTCCTGACCTACAAAAGGTTACTGTTTAATTATTATGCTAATTTTATACAGGAGATTCAGTACATTTACTACTTTACTACTAGCTAATAAAACAGACACCAAAATATTCTGTTTGACTGAAAGAGGATACCCTTTCATAATGGAAGATACGCTGTTGACACAGTTGTGAAGGCCAGTAAGTATTGACTCTCCTGTTGGTTTTGGTGTACTCTTTTTCTGTTGTTTTATGACTATTTGTGAATATCCCTATGTAGCTGCCTGTAACTTGCAACTTAAGTCAGTCTGTCTTTGAACAGCTAGCGATCCCCGTGCCTCGGTCTCCTTGGTACAGGAATCTGAGTCATGAAACAGCATACACAGCTACCATCTTATCCTCCATTTGGAGTCTTTAAAACTGAAGACTAGCAAACGGAATTAACCTACTTGCTACAGATACATCTCAAATGTCCATAGTGTGTTAATGAAAGAGTCACTCTGAGAAAAATTCTGTGAGTAGATAAATAAAATGAAATAACTGATTGCTAACATTCCACTAACTAATTCAGGCAGGCTAAAACAAACTAATGAGTAAAATGTTCATCACTTAATGCCAAAAGTACAGAGATATTTTACTCTTTTCAGCCATTTTATAATAAACCTTTTATCTCAATATTTGATAGGGCAACAATCTATGATGGCCATGCATAGGAAAGGGGCCCCTGATTGAGATGTTTGAGGGAAGGGCTGCACAAAGTTATGCTTCTTTCTAGCATTCAGCCAGAACAGCATGTTTGCTGCATCACTTCCTTTATACCTCTGGGCCTTCAGCATGGCATGGACCCTGCAGAAAAGATACAGACCTGACTCCTACTTGTTTTTCCAGTATGAAATTTGTCTCTCGCAGGACTTAACAAGTGGCTTCTATGTTTGAGGTAGTCATTCAGAAAGGGACACTTATTTAAAATAATTAATTTGCTTAGCTTTGGTGTCTATATGAACTTATGAATCTATTGCCACAATGAAGACAATAAACATGTCCATTACATGTTTACCAGACCTTGTAATAACTTCTACCCTCATAGTCCGTGTCCTTGGCACCAGATAACCTAGTGGCTAGCTCTTTGTCAGAACAGATTAGTTGCTATTTTCTGAAATGTTACATAGTGGTACCCAGATTAATGGTTTTGTGCTCTAACATATTATCATATATGCAAGTAATGATTCCTTCTTATTTATTTTGCATATATGGATGCATGCATGTTTACTCATTATGCTACTGATGCATGTCTGGGTTGCTTCCAGGTTGTATCCCTTATAACAATGCTCAAAATTGGTGTTACAAAATTAAAAACTACTCTGCCAGAATCTAAATTAGACAAAGTAGAGGTGATACATTAATTCCAAATTATAAAGCATAACACAATGATATTTTAACATAATCAAAGAGCATTTTACAAATGTATATCTACTGGGTTTGCAAAAACATATTTGTGACCTAAGCAGGGTGTTTACAAAAGAAGACTAGAGATAACTGACTGGCTTTTACCTTTAAATAACCAAGGAAAACTTTTGTTGTGTGATTTGCTTTAATACAATTTGCTTTACTGTACTGTCTCTCTCCATTATTCAAAAGCAACTGAGATGTTTCAACATTTATACGTTTTTCCTTTTACACAAAAGAAAACTTATAAATATGAAATATAAAATATCCCCAAAATGATTAAAGCAAGTTTCCTTTTTTCTTTTTTTTTCTTTCTTTTTTTTTTAGAAATTTAACTCAATGAAGTAAAAAAAAAAAAAAGAAATTGTTCTAATTGATATAATTGTCTATCAAAAATGTCTTGAACAAATATTAAATTCATGATGGTTTCTACTGAATTTCTGTTGGAAAGCAAGTTATCTTTTAGAAATTATGGGACTGACATTTCAATAGTGTGAATTTGGTGTCTACTATTCCACTTGCCCCATTCTTTTTTAGTTGGGGACTCCATTAGTTGCTAGTCCAAGCCGATTTTATGTTAATGTATCATCACTATATGTGTTTGGAAGAAATAAAACAGAAACAAAATAGTCATCATCGTAGGGATTTGAAATATGTTTCAGCTGACAAGGGTGCAGGAGGATCTGTGCTCAGTTCTTAGTCACTCACATAGTAGAAACAGAAAACCAAATCCAGCAAGTTGTCCTCTGACATCCACACACATTTTCATAACACAACAAATAAAAATATTAAATTAAACAAATGGCTGTTTTTTATTTAAAAAAGAATCTTTATGGCATAAAATTTCTATTTTTTTGTTTTTATATTTTTATCTTAGGCACTTCTTCCTTAATGATTAATATGTTCAACTTTGAATGAATGGCTGTAAATGACAAAAAAGTTAAAATGTAGATAGTTTCTTGTTTGTTTATGAACTACACACTAATAAAGCCAATATTGAATCCATTATTGGTATGGAGAAACAGGCACCAAATGAATAATTGTCCTTCTTTGATAGCTACATATTAACCATATGCATTAGAGTGTTATAATGCATCTCATACCATGCACAATTACTACGTAACCAGTGAAAAATATCTAATTGAATAAAAAAATCAAATGTGTTGCAGGAATGAGGAAATAGATTGCCTGTGGGGATCTGTAGTCACCATGAAGACTTAATTCATCTGTGACTTGGATTGTTCTGGAAAACAGACAACTTCCTATGATGTTAAATCCTTTACTCATGGAGATGCTAAGGAGAACCAGCAGGAAACAGCCTCTTCATTACTTCAGCATGGCATTCAAATATCATCATCTTCTTGGACTTCATGATGTGTAAATGATTGGAACACAGAGGGTGCCCCATGACTATGGGGATTTTACTCTTCCTTTTAGCACTAAGCCTCTCATCAGTCTTGTGCTTTGGAATTAAATCAGTATGGAATAGGGATTTGGGGGTATTTCATAATAAAGGGTTTCCATTGGGAGTAAACAAAATGGTAAATATAGGAAATGTCAGGTCCAAGCTCAGTGAAGTCCTCAGAAAAGAGAGGTATAAGATGAAATGTTTGAGTACAGAATTGTTGCCAAGGGTGGGGCTCATGGAGGAATATAAGAACTCAGAGTGATAGATCTTATGGGATTTGTGAGAAATGGGGAAATGAAATCTCAGTAGAAAAGATGGAAGGCTGAGAGTGGTGGCCATCAGGGACTTAAGTCTGGCACTTGATCTAGAAACAGTTCTCACACAAAGAAATTCAGGAAATGTCAGGATTTGTAAGCAGTGAGAACTATAAGACACATTCTCTGTACTCCAGTGACAGATCAGTACCTGGGACTTCTGAGACCTCAAATGTGTACTAAATTTGGACACACACACACACACACACACACACACACACACACACACACACACATTTCAAAGCTATGGCAAGGTCAGAGAATGTGCACTTTACTTTGCTTAAAGCTAGGGACAAATATTTTCATGTACTAATTGTACTAAGATATTTTATCATAAATAACTAGGTATAATAAAAGTAGTAAGTTAAACTTGATTCACATTTCAAACTTTGTAAGAGACTCATACCATCCTTTCTTGCCCTCACTGAGATACACTATGCATTTAATCACGCAGCAGGAACACAGAAAAGCACTACCACATCAGGTTTCATGGTAACCATTTGAGAGGACAGCTAAGTGTCACTTGATTATAACAGTGTATAGAATAATTCCCCTTGCAGTAACATCTGAAAGTTTCTTCTATTACCCATTCCTGATTTAAGCTGGCTTTTGATCCTAAAGTAGAATCAAAGAACACTAATGGAGTGATCCTAGGCTCTGACACAAATGAGTATTTTAGAAAAAGGAATATTGACTTACCTGAAATAATTTAATAATGAAAAAAAAACACCTAAGCAAAATCAAACTATTCAAGCAAAAATAGAAGAATCATAATGTATGGAGAGCAAAGAGACTTTGGAACACAAAGGCTAAGTCAGATGGGTTTATCAAACCTATCTTCTCAAGACTCGGGGTCTATATCAAAGAGGAGGCAAAAAGATGAACCGAGTCAGAGAAGGAGGAGGATTCCTAGTAAACAGCATGTTCCAGACACAACAAGACTGAAACACCTATGAGCAGCTCACAGAGTCAGTAGAAGCATGCACAAAAACTGCACAGATTCCAAAGAGACAAAATTTCAGCACCAAGAAAGGGAATCAAGAAGCTATTTGCAACTGATAGCTACAAAAAACTAGAAAATTAGTTTTACTCAGTACGGTGCTACTAAGTGTATCAATCACACTCCAGGTCAGATCCAATGCCCAGGAGTAGTTAGTTAACACAAAATGGGTTCCATGATTTTTCTGCTTTAGTATTTTGTGTTTTATTAGTCTTTATTTTTTATTTTGAGCTGTCAGTTTTTATTTTGTTTGTTTTTGAGAAAGAGGACAGAGAGAGAGAGAGGACAGAGAGAGAGAGAGAGGACAGAGAGAGAGAGGACAGAGAGAGAGGGGACAGAGAGAGGACAGAGAAAGAGAGAGAGAGAGGACAAAGAGAGAGAGAGAGAGAGAGAGAGAGAGAGAGAGAGAGGACAAAGAGAGAGAGAGGACAGAGAGAGAGGGGACAGAGAGAGAGAGGACAAAGAGAGAGAGAGGACAGAGAGAGAGGGGACAGAGAGAGAGAGAGGACAGAGAGAGAGACAGAGAGAGACAGAGAGAGGACAGAGAGAGAGAGAGGACAGAGAGAGA
>OU015742.1:101453064-101471013 GCA_907169655.1 Acomys percivali
AGAGAGAGAGAGGACAGAGAGAGAGACAGAGAGAGAGACAGAGAGAGGACAGAGAGAGAGAGAGGACAGAGAGAGAGAGGACAGAGAGAGAGAGGACACAGAGAGGAGGACAGAGAGAGGACAGAGAAAGAGAGAGAGAGGGGACAGAGAGAGAGAGAGAGAGAGGACAAAGAGAGAGAGAGAGAGGACAGAGAGAGAGGGGACAGAGAGAGAGAGGACAGAGAGAGAGAGAGGACACAGAGAGAGAGAGGACAGAGAGAGAGAAGTCAGAGAGAGAGAGGGGACACAGAGAGAGAGGGGACACAGAGAGAGGACAGAGAGGACAGAGAGGACAGAGAGAGAGGGGGGGAGGACAGAGAGAGAGAGAGAGAGAGAGAGAGGACAGAGAGAGAGGACAGAGAGAGAGAAGACAGAGAGAAAGAGAGAGAGCACAGAGAGAGAGAGGACAGAGAGAGAGAGAGGAGAGGACAGAGAGAGAGAGGACAGAGAGGACAGAGAGAGAGAGGACAGAGAGGACAGAGAGAGAGAGGGAGAACAGAGAGAGAGAGAGAGAGAGGACAGAGAGAGAGAGAGGACAGAGAGAGAGGACAGAGAGGACAGAGAGAGAGAGAGAGAGAGAGAGAGAGAGAGAGAGAGAGAGGACAGAGAGAGAGAGGACTGAGAGAGGACAAGGATGGTAAGTAAGCGAGTATGCTGGGAGTTATTGGAGTAGGAGAAAATATAATTAAAATATATTACATGAAAAAAATTTAAATAAGATTTTAAAAATAAATAATATCTGCTCAGTCAATTCAACAAAACAAAACAAAACACAAGCCAGCCAGAATTAATCAACTACAATTGAAAAAATAATTTTCAAAAAGTCTTCCATAATTTTCAAGGCTACTTCAAAAACAATAGAAAAAAATACAAGCTGAAATTTCCCTGTAATGTTAGTTCTGGGAAAATTAATGCTGTAAGAATAACTTAGCACCCGTATAATAAGTATTATCTAACTCTGAGCATCTTGTGTCCTACCTTAGAACACCCAGGGAAGATGTGATTTTTTTTTTTCCTAAGGAACTGTGCCACCTTTCAGAAGAGTATGTACAGGTATCCTCACCTGGTCCAGAGCCTAATGATTGTCTCAAGCTGAGAAACATCAGACGTGTTCCCTAGATTTTCTGTGGGATCAGGTAAGAAGCTGATTCAAATTTCATATCACCAATGACCATTCTTTTTCATCACTCAAAAATATAGTAAAAACATGACTGGATTTACCCATAGGTTTAAGATCATATGCAGCATATTTTCAGTGTGATAGTGCTTTAAACTTTCATTTTTTAGGTAGCATAACCCATAAATAAGTTTTTTCTTTGATAACTTTAAACTTACATTAGAATTTTAAAGGCTTTCTATAAACACTTTTCACTTCATTTTTTTCTGTTAATAGTTTATATAGTTATTATGCAAAGAAAGTAATATTTTGTGTAATAATATAAGGCCAACTAGATAGGGATTTAATTTGGGCTCTCACTGCTTTACACTAATCTCCATATTTGGAATGTCACTGTTTAGTCAGTTGCCATGACTACCTGGTCCTTTGACTTGGACTCCCCGCTTTGGAAGAGGACTTAACCATCCTTCAGCTTGGGTTTGTATGTAGCTTGCTCAATAGTGTTCAAAAGGTTCTGTGGCTATTTAGTTCCTTCGCACTGGTCTGAGGGTAAACGGCTGCTGCTTTATCTTATGGTGAATGACCTGAACCTTGATCACTTAGTTTGGATGCTATGCTTTCTTCTTTAAAGTAAAAATAATTTTTCACTTTGTATTTACTAAAACCTTTGGACTGTTACGACTATGGAAATATCTTTTTTCTTAAGTTCTAACTAATAAATTTAATATCCATTTCTGCCAAGAGCCGCCCTGTTGAGGGGGCTCACTAGGCATGTGGGCTGTCTAGGAGGTGATCTGGTGTTTGCAAGGTCTTATACCCCAATGTACCCCGAAACTGCTTCCAGCCTCTGACATGCTGTCAGGAGCCATTGATTTGGGAAAGTCCAGGAGGCATGAGAGATCTCTGGAGGTGATCTGATATTTGCAAGGTCTGTATCGGGATGTGCCCCAGAATTGCTTCCAACCTCTGACAACCCTGTCAATTGTGCACTGCTGCATCTCTCTGAAATCTGGCATTAGAGCCGGGCATGGTGGCTCATGCCTTTAATCCCAGTACCCAGGGAGGCAGAGGCAGGTGAATCACTGTGAGTCTAAGGCCAGCTTGGTCTACAAAGTGAGTCCAGGACAGTCAGGACTACATTCATGGCCAGCCCGGTCTACAAAGTGAGTCCAGGACAGCCAAGGTTACACAGAGAAACCCTGTCTCCAAAAACCAAAACTAAATGCATCTGGAATTGGTGTGAATTGTTATTTTCTGGGTACTGACCAGCTCTGATTGAGCAAACTTCCTAGAGGATCTTATTGAAGATGTACTTTTTGTTATCCAGATGAATTAATCCCTGATTATGGAATTCCTGATTTGGCTCAAATAGTTTTAAAAGTTAAAGTTAGTTTATGGCTGCAATAAATACCTTTGTGGACCTCCAGATGCCTCACTTAGGATAGCCTACCAGCAGATTTGTGGCTTCAGATAAGCCTCCACCACAGATGGCACCATGAATCCTGGTATTTGACCATAAATATAGCCAGATTTGTTTAAACTCCATGTGAACCTATGTGGAATGAAGTTACCTAGAGATGTCTGAATTTACTCTGTTTTTTTAGAATGAAAGACAGACAAAATTATTATCCTGAGCTCATAACAAACTAAGAGATAGCTGGATAGTGTATAGTCAGGTCCGTCCTAACTGATAAGTTGTATACTCTTGTAAATTTCAGACCCTGTTAACCTTAGACCCTGCCAACCTTCGTCATTCTGAACTCACCATGAACTTATGTAATGGATACATAGATAAGAAATGTTTAGATTTAAAACATGTAACCTGTTGTATTTTTAGGATTCATCTGTTTTTGTGATTAATTGTACTCTTTTGACTATGAGGTAATTCCCTTTTCTCAGAAGTATAAGTATGGGCTACAATAAACGTGAGCAGGAGAACGGAGGAGAAAATTAAGGAGAACGGAGGAGAAAATTAAGGAGAACAGAGGAGAAAATGAAGGAGAACAGAGGAGAAGAGATTGAGCAGCTTAACTTCAGTTGAAGTTAAGATGCCTGACTTCATTCACCTTTTCTCCTGGTCCTCTTCTCTTGAACGTATGTGTGTGAGTGGTTTATTTTCTATCTCTCTCTCTTACTTCTTATTTCTCTATCGATTCGCAAATAAGCTAGCAGACTCAGGGGCATCAGCCTTCTACGGCTAATAAGCCTAAGTTTACACCAACTTATTGGAGAGGCCTATCTACAGATCAAAGAGCCTCCTTTTCCGACCCCCGTGCAGTTTCTAGCCAGAAGCCGCTTTTACAGCCTCAGTCATAGGAAAAAAGGTGGTCAGTTTAAGTTCTCCTCAGCCACAGTACAGCCAGTCCCTAGAGAAGAAACCTTGGGCTCTTTTTCCCCTTCCTTCCTTTTTCTTCTTTCAATCCTGATCGGTTGCCTGAGCCATCAGCTCTGGCCACCCAAGAGATAAAGTGAACTAGAAGGGCATCCGCATTCCAACACCCCAGAGAGAAACTACCCTGGACTCTCCAGAGCACCAGCCGGGCATTAGGGCATTAACACATTTCAGAATGTTGTTGCTTTGATGGCATTTCCCCCCTATAATTCAAAATGTGTAAATGAAATGTACTTTGGAAACCTGATGTCTAGAAATTATAGATATATTTTCTTCCTTTCCAGGTTTCTTTTGTGTGACAATGCAAATAAATGTTGGGGAATTTCTCTTGAGCACAAGATCTTCCAAGTTGCTATAGAAACAGAGTAATGATGGAGAAGATTGATAACATTTTATATTCTGCACATTGTAGAAGAAATTTAATAGATTCTTTTAGTTTTTAATCTATTTGACTATTTGCATGGGAAACCATACATCATTTCCCCTGTGTTGATAGCTAAATTCAGATTTTCCAACCGCTGAATACAGTGAAAAAACATAATGCTAACTTATATTTGTCTTGATTTATTTTATATTTCAAGCTTATTATTTTCAAATCACTCCTTTCTCCAGATGATAAATATTCATTACATCAAATGTATTAAATATTCACTATGCTTCAAGTCACACAAATCAATTTTTGCTTATTGCATGCACATCTCGTACCTAAATTTATGCTATGGATACTAAGAACCTGGAATGTAATTTCTTGTGTGAAAAAGCATGAAGGCCGTAGGGAAAAACTTTTGTATTTCAGTGTGATGTTACATTTTAAAAACAAAAGTAAATATTAACGGTTGTGGTGGAATTTTTCTACTCAGCAGTTTATTTTAATGATCAATGTTTTGTTCAATTTGATAAATAAACAAGAGTTTTAAAATTCCAGCAAATGCTTGATAGTGATAATTACAGGTGCAGCAATGTTTTGAAGGACAGTGAGAATTCTCTCTCACTCTGATGATGGTAAATAATAAACTCCAATAACCAGATTTAAAAATCTCTTTGTTGAGCTGAATCAGAGTGACAAAGATATTCCAAAGCGGACAAAGGGAAGGTCTCAATCCAGGCCAGTCATTAGTTGCCCATTCCCTTCCTCTCTGCTCCATCTTTATCTCTGTACATTTTGGAGCCAAGGCAAATTTTGGGTCAAATGTTTTGTGCGTGGGTTGGTGCCCCCGCCCTTCACTGGGAATCCTGCCTGGTTAGGCGGTGGCCACTTCCATCTCTCCATGCCTCCTGCTGCCTGGAGTCTCAGCTGGAGTCCTGCCCACATCCTCCCAGGAGCTACCCCGCTGCAGGTCTCCAGCTTGTCTCAGAGATACCCTACTCTCAGTTTCCCTTCTTTCTCTCAGCCCTCTCACCTCCTAACCCCACTCCCCACACCCGATCCCTGCCCTTGCTCCCTCCTAACACCAACTTCCACCCAATTCCCTCTCTTCAGCCATTTCCTATGTCTATTCTATTTCCATTTCTGAGTAAGATTCAAGCATCCTCCCTTGGACCCTTCTTGTTGCTTAGCTTTTTCCTTTGGGTCTGTGGATTGTAGTCTGGTTATCCTGTAGTAGATGGCTAATATACTCTCACAAGTGAGTACATAACATGTGTGTCATTTTTGGGTCTGGGTAACCTCACTCACGATGAACATTTCTAGTTCCATCTATTTGCCTGCAAATTTCATGATTTCCTTGTTTTTAATAGCTGAGTAGTTTTCCATTGTGAAAATGCACCTCATTTTCTTTATCCATTCTTTGGCTGAGGAACAACTGTGCAGCTTCTAGTTTCTGGCTTTTACAAATAAAGCTGCTATGAGTTGATGATGGTCACCGTCAGCCTATACAATCAGCTATCAGCTGTGTCAGTAACCTTTTTGTGTTGTTTTATGTTTGAGACGGAGTTTCACTAGAGCTCAAGCTGGCTGCAAACTCACAGTGGTTCTCCTGGTTCAGTCTACTCATTAAGCCACCACAGATGGCTTACCTATAATTCAGTGCTAAAGAAAACCATGTCTCAGGGTCAGTGCAAGGGGGAGAGGGGTGATTATGGGGGAGAAAGGTAAATTTGAAAAAACATATTCATGAAAATGGTACCAGCCAAGGACAATATGTGTAATAAACTTCAAACCCCTACCCAGATCTAGCCAATGGACAGGACATTCTTCACAGTTGAGTGGAGAGTGGGGACTGACTTTCACACGAACTCTGGTGCCCCATATTTGACCACGTCCCCTGGATGGGGAGGCCTGGCGGCACTCAGAGGAAGGATAGCAGGCTACCGAGAAGAGACTTGATACACTATGAGCATATACAGGGGGAAGAGGTCCCCCTCAGTCACAGTCATAGGGGAGGGGAGTAAGGGGAAAATGGGAGGGAGAGAGGAATGGGGAGGATACAAGGGATGGGATAACCTTTGAGATGTAATATGAATAAATTAATAAACTATAAAAAAAGAAAATGGCACAGTGCATCCTATTAATACATAAAGTAACATTTAAATTTAATTTTAAACAATCAACATCCCAATAAAGTTATTTCAGTACCCTTTCTGGTGGATTGATTTGGTTTATTATATGAAGTGTGTATAATTACTAAAGTTAACCTAAGACCAGCATTTCATTATAATATTCCTGCTCGTTTCTTTTATTTAAAAATCTGTTTTAGTCATATAATTGGAGTGGTCAAGAGGATACATTTACTTTTACAACACATTGAAGCTGAAAGCCTGGAGGAGAACACATTTCCTTGAGGGTCTTATGATGAGGAGGGGAATGTGTGACAGTATCCTCCATTTTGATGTTTGGCTTTCCACCCATTTTAGAATATTTTAGATGGGAGAATGAATAATAACTTCCTTAATAGAATTTCAAATATAAGATGCTAGATGAAGGCAAAATTGGTATTAAACTGAAATTCTCTATGGATAAAATCTCTTGTCCTTTTTATCATGGAAAAACTGAGTTTATTCTTATTATATGTAAATTAATCAAATCAATTTTAGATGATTATATTCAGTAAAACTTTTTCATGAGATTTCCTGTGTAAAAGATTTTCTGTGGAACATTAGCTATTTAAGTAAATGTGCACCTATGAACACCCCTATGTGTATATAATTCAAACCTTTTTTCTATTTGCAAAACAGCACATTAGATTCAATCTAATGTACTGCAGTTATCACTTGGTTCTGGTTTGCTAAACTGGAAAATGAATATTTATTCAACTTGGTATTTCTTTTAACCACATAATATCTGCATATGCTATGAAACTGAGAAGAAATGAGGAATTTGAATTTGAAAGAATTTAATAAAATAAAGAGAATGACTTTAATTAAAACTAAGGGTATTTTAAAAAGCATGATACCCTCCAACTTGTTTATTTGGGGTAGGTGTGTAAATATATACTTCTCTGGCCCAGAAAAATAATCCAAATATATTTTTAAATATAATTAGCAAAATATTATTTTCATTTTGAAACATTTTTTAAAAAGTGTTTAAACTCAATTTGTTTTTCTACCTATATTAGCAGACTAAGTGTTCTTATTTTCCCAATTATGTACATATTTTACTAATTATAATAAGAAGTTGTCACTGAAATAATGCCTGCAAGTACAACTTTAAACTGCTTGCTTTTTCTGTTTCAGGTATTTGGAAAATTAAATATTCAAGATTTTCTTGAAATGTTTACAATGAGGAATCATCTTAGGTATCACGTGTAGGAATCATGCTTGGCTGTGTCATCCTGGGCGACTAGTTCAGAGCAGCTTGAACTACTTTCTAATGCTTTGCTAAAAATTTATAACCAGGAAAATTAGTTTTGGGAGAAAGGTGATGAGTTAGAAAAACACTTGCACAGAAAATGGGCACATTTATTCATCCATCAATCCATTCACCCTTTGACATTGGTTAAATGCTTCACATTCATCCAGAACTAATCTTGGTAGTAGGCAAACAATGATATGCCACCATATTGAACACTCAGAGCCAGAAAAGTGACACACAGGAAAATCACCAATTTGAACAACATTTAATAAGGGCCTCAGGAGGCAAAGGAGAGAAGGATGATCTCTGTAGAAGACACAGTAGGCAACTGCTTCGAAGTGTCAAGAGACAGGCGCTCACGCAGAGCTGCCAAGTGGTGTTGCTGGCTAGAGCAACTCAAAGTTGGTGGAAGTAAAGGACAGCTTAGCAGATGACTCATGAAGCCTGCTCTGATGCGCTCTAATCTCTGGCATCTACTCTTTGGATATAGGGACATCTGAAACAGGTTCTTTAAATGGGAGTCAATAAGATCCTACTTGAGTTATTATAAGTGAGAGAAATGAGTAGGAGGCTCATAGGAATCTGGTGGTGAGCTAAGAGGCTCATGTGGGAGTGCAAGATGACAGATGTAAGGTGGGAAGAACACAATGGCACCTGAGAGAGTTTTTGGAGGAGAAACATCAAAATACTGTGATTACCTGGTAGATAAACATCAAAATACTGTGATTCCCCAATGGATATAAGAAGGTAAACAAGAGATGACCCTCAGGATTACAGTTCAGGTGAATAAAGGCCATGTTAACAGAGAATGATGAGTATATTTTCATTATACATTTATTATTTGGGGGCATGTATGTGCCATGATGCACATATGGAGGCCAGGGGACAACATGTAGGCTTTGGATCTCTTCTTCACCGTGTGGGTCCTCTGGTTTGAGTCAGTTCATCAGACTTAGGGAAGAAGGGTCACATACCATTGCAGGCTGAGTCATAGCATCAGCCCCAGAGAAGGTTTTGTTTTGAGGAAGAAATAGTGAACTGAAGTTTATATGTCTTTAAATTTAAATGCAGGGTAGGGGAGTGCAGCAGAAAAATCCTACTATGAAATAAGGAGCATTCTAAAAACACAAAATATTTAGGGAATCAAAAGATTTTCTTTAATCTGCAGTTCTATTTGGATTTAATGCACTGCTGAAACATTTTAGGCTATTAGTCAATAATAGAAACACAGACAGATCTCATGAATGATTTGATTTGTTATGATGGACTTCTCTTGCTTCTTGTTTGAAAAACTGCTTAACTTTATTCTGTAAGGGGAAATCCAGTGTATTTGGCTCCTCGGTTGGAATGAGCAGAACAAGCAGGCAGAAACATTTACGTGTGACTTATGCAATAAAGAATAAATAGAAGGTTGTTTGGGGGAAGAAAGTAGCCTGTCTTCTCATGACAGCATGCAATGTAAGTAAAAAATGTTTATACTTCATTTGAAGACATTTGTTTACCTGTTAAGTGTCAGAGTACATGACTGAGGTATAGCAGATGCCTAGCATGCATTAGGCCCTACATTTAATCCACAGCACTAGAAAAGCTGAAGTCACCAATTAAACCACAAATTTGTCATTGCTATTACTCCAACTTCAAGTTCAAACATCACTTACAGTAAACTGGTAAACACAAGTAAACTATTCTTTGAAAAAATTACATTTTACTAGCTCTCATTGCATAAAATGTAAACAAGGGTATCGGCTAAGAATATTTAATATATGCTACTGAGCTGCTCCACAGCTAGTCCTGTGAGAAAAAAGGTGGAGGAGAAGCAAGGGAAAGGGGGAGGAGAAGAGGAAGAAATAACAGAGGAGGAGGAAGAGGAGGATGAGGAGGAAAGGGAAAAAGAAAAAAGAAAGGAAGGAAAGAAGAAATAGAAAGGAGGAAGAAATCAATTTTAGTATATAACCAAGAAGATGAAACAAACATTAATACAAAACAAAGAGAGGCACGGCTCTGAGTGGATGGCTTAATGGCTTAATGGATAGGAGAGCAGGGCCCCATGCAGATGGCTGAAGTTGATGTTCACTTCTGCTCCTTTAGTAGCTCTGCCATATCCAGCAAGAGGATTGTCCTCAACTTTCTTATCTGTGTAATCCAAAGCTATTCATACTGAATTCATTAGAAAGTAATAATTATCAAATGGTGGAAGCAATCCCCTGTACACAGTAACCATTCAATAAGTATTTCCCTGATACACATAATTATTGCTGTTATACAAATTAAGAGCCAAATGGTGAATATAGGCATGAAATAAAGGTTTCAAATAATGGAAAAGACGACTGGTTTTGAATGGTGCTTTCTTCAGCCTTTTAATAAACTATATAGGGTTTGTAAAGAGTAAAGGAAATAAGACTACTATAAATCTTGCAATTCATTCATTTAATATTAATTTATTTATATTTTATATGTAAAAACTTTGTATCATTATTTGACAGCAGGTATCAAGGACCATGAAGTGCTGGGTTTGAGTAAACTAAAGATTTCTTTTGTGTAACAATGAGGTGTAAATGAATATGAGGACATCATAGAGAACAGAACAGAGGTTCCGTCTTCCTTCTCTTCTGAGGGAAACAGAACATGTCTATTTCCTTCAGTGTGTTTGGTTGAAATCATTCTTTTTAAAATCTAGTGCCTTAGCCTGGCGGTGGTGGTGCACGCCTTTAATCCCAGCACTTGGGAGGCAGAGGCAGGCGGATCGCTGTGAGTTCGAGGCTAGCCTGGTCTACAAAGTGAGTCTAGCACAGCCAACGCTACACAGAGAGACCCTGTCTCGAAAAACCAAAAAAAAAAAAAAAATCCAGTGCCTTTACAAATGGTATGCATTAGGTAGAGAAAACACTAGAAGGCCTGTTATGAATTTTTATGTTCTTTATTCCCCTGAGTTTTTAGGAGGCAATTTAATTTATGTCCCACTCTGTAATTTAATTTTTTCATGTCTGCAGCAGGTTTTGAAGATTCCAGAATAAGTCACTAGTGCGGTAGCATGAATATATAAATGTGTATCATGAAGACATGTCTGTGTATTATGAACATATAAATGTGGCACATGCAGATGTCAATGTGTATCATGAAGACATATATGTGTGAACATGAACATATAAATATACATATAAATGTGACACATGAAGACGTGAAGACATGAATGTGCAGGTGGAAATGTGATGTGGAGCATGAAGATGTGTGTCAAGTTGGCCGTCCTCACCACTCCCCAAGACATTTTCCTGCATTCAATCCATTTTGCCAGACAGAGTTATTGTGTGCTGAAAAAATCTACCGTTGTGACTAAATTTACTGACCTAATTCAGTCAAACAGACAAACATTTCAAATAATTCAATTGGTTTGGGGAACTTCACTGAATTAATTGATTTTTCTTTTAACACCTCAACTGTCTGAGATACTAGACTATACTTCTGGGAATGTGTCCTCTGAGCAGATAATTTGTTCTTAAATCTTGTTATCCACACCTTGGGCTTTTGTATGGGAAAGAGCATAGACATATGGCAAATCTCAAGGAGATAGACTTTCCTGTAGTAGACATTTGAAAAACTCAAAATAGTTTCTTTCTCTTATCTTTGCAATCTCAGGCTCACCCATACTTTCTCGGGCAGGAGTGTAACATGAAGGTCAGCCACCAAACCTGATGTTCCTACAAATCACATTGACTTTCCAGTGACAACTGGGGAATGATTTTGAACTAAAGCTAATAGGTTTATTTTAGAAAGCAAACTTATGAATATTAAAATTTATATTATTATTTTACCATCTAATTTAACACTCAAATATATTTTTAAAAAATGTCAACCGAGTACATTGAAATGTTATCAGTAATTTGCTTCCATCCACACCAAATGCTAATGAATTTTATTCAGAGCATTCCATTTCCTTTTCTACCAAATGAGTCTAATTTTAACAAGTTACCATTCTAAGCATTGCATCTGGTGTTTTGTTTGCTAGAACAGATTTGTTGGGCAAGTTCACCAACACATTATGATCAAGCATTGTTTAGATTAATATACCATGAATACACAAGGCTGAGTTATGATCTAAGTTTCATTTTGCATGCAAAGTGATCTCCTTTGTAGAATTTAGATTCATTCCATGGTCTGGTATTGCATATCTTTATAATCTATCTTATTATTCTAAATGGTGCCCTTGTGAAAATGTAGCCTAGCAACAACAGCAAATATATAATCTATATGAAGTAAGTTTTTGCTGGGAATTCTATTTTTAAGATATATATGTCAACTAAGAAAAAAAATTATCAGTATGCCTTTAGTCATCCAAACTACAACCAAATTTATGGTTTTTAAGATCTGAGCATCTCTTGATGAATTATTATTTATACATCTCCTATAGCTCAGAGATCTTTTCTTTCTATATCATATACAATCATGTACCCATATTGAGCTATTTTTGACTGTTGGGGAGATTCAAACAATATCCTTTTTCATTCTTCTGAATTGCTACCAGATTCACTTATCATGTCATGGGTGTGGTGAGAAGAAGGAATCAGGGAAGTCATAAAAGTAGAAAAGTAGAGTAAGATAATTGAAAATGTAAATCAGTAGCCAGGATGGATATTTTTACTGTTTTTAGCAAAAATGAGAACTTGCTCAGATTAATTCAAATGAGTATTATGAAATACAGGCTTCATGCAAATGCGTGAGAAGATATGATAAATGGGAATTTAAAAGGAAGATGCCATAGCACTCTGCAAGCTCGGAGGAGACAGCTCTTGCAGGATGCAAAGGGCACAAGGTTGGCCAATCTTGACAGTGGCTGAATTGGTACTTTCTTCTCTGAAATGCTCTACTTGAAGAAGATAATATGACTACTGCAAAAGAGATGAGAAATTATGGGATGTGTATGAAGCAGGGAGAGCACATGACGAAGTAAACTTGGTGTTCAGGGAGGTGGGTACCTTGTGTAAGTGCCCTTGTGTGAATGGGCACATCCTAGTCTCAATTTTCACATAAAGTGAGCCTACATCTTCCATTTTTTGTTTGTTTGTTTTTAATCTTGGATTATGGCTTATGGTAACCCCAAGGTCTGTTTTCAGTGTCAACAGTCAGCCAGAACATCAAAATCAGAGATGCTGTGCTCTCAGACCACTAAGTCTTGACATCATATACTCACATTTAAAGGCATTAGACAGTAACCTTTACCTCTTTTTTAAAAGAAAAACAGTATGAAGTAAATCTTATGAGAGACAAAAGTACTCAGTGGCTGTGTGTATCACCCTGTTTTCTGAATCAAGCCTGACATTCAGCTGGTTAATATATTCTACTTCTGGTGTAAGAGTAAATGGGTAGGCATAAAAGAACATGCCCACCATCTTAATTTAGAAAGGGCTTGGGATTAAGACAGGCGCCTTTTTGCTGGTAAAGCCGAGCAGATCTATTATCTCAGCACTTGCCAACATAAACAGGAGCATCGCAGGGCTAAGGCCAACATCAGCTACAAAGTGAGATCCTATCTCAAAGCAACAGCAGAGCAAAAACAAGGGAAGTGGTTTTTCAAAAACACCCAAATCAAAACAACACGTAGCTTGGAGAAAGAAAAACAACTGACTTTCATTAGACATCCAGGAACAAAAATGTCAGCAGATTTTAAATTGCAAACTTTTCAATAAATGTTAATTAATGCGTAGTTTAGTAAATACTAATAAGAAAATATATTAGGCACAAATTTATAAATATCAATCATTACAAATTCTGTACTCTTATGCTTCTCATCTGAGTGGTTCTAGGCATGGCACATCTTTCTGAGCCTCAAGCTGGTTATTGTTAAGACACTGATAATATCTCTTAGGAAGTTTCTGTGAAGCTCTCATGAACTGATGTACAGAACATAAAGCCTGTAAGAACCAAGAAACAACAGAAATGAGCTGTTAAGACTGGCAGCTCATAGGCTAATGAATAATGTTAAAACTGTAGGTTTGAATTGACAACTGGAGAAACTGTTCTTTCTGTGTCCAAAATTTGCCTCATATAGTATGTTCTGTGATGCAATAACAACATATAGACCTGAAATGAAGAAAATGACTAAGAAGCACTTTCTACTAACACATAACATATACATACTAAGCCATATTAAGCATTGGTTTTGCTTTCATATATTCATACAATATTTTCTCAGTTTTAAAAAATAGATTTTATAGATGAATGCTGGTAATAGTCTCCAAATTATCATGTTTAACACCCAGCATATTTAGATTACATACTACAAAAAAATGATTAGGTTGAAACATTCATTAGTTGATTCATAAGAACAAAGAAGGTAAAAAGAAACTGCATTTTAGCATTGAACAATGTTTCAGCCAAAGCTTAAGGTGTAAAATGGCAATGAGTCATGGTGACATGCACTATTGTTCTCATTAACAGGGGACAGCAAATCATATCCTGACAAGTTGACCTGGGTTGTAGTGCTCAGCCGCTGATATTTCCAAATGTCCTGTAAGATCCTGGAAAGCAGTGCATCTCATGCTGCAAGGACTAAGAAAAAAATCAATGCTTATTCCTAGAATAACTTAAAAAATGGCTTGTGCATATACCTTCCGTGACCTTAAATCCTCTATTAATTATTAGAATTATGAGGTCAATGTTCTCAATAGATCATAATTCCACCTCATTCATTATAAAACATTAGTACACAAGTTTTACACATAACCACAAATACAAGGACTACATGCAGATAGCTGTGTAAATAACACACCTATTCATTATTCACCTATTGAGAGCCTACTGGGGATGTTGTACTGTGATGTGTGCGTTTTAGAGGAGGCACAAGTCACACTTGAAGAGTTTTATCCTGCAGCCCTAATTCCCAAGGACATGGATTAATATCTGGAATCAAACAAAGAAAGTATCTTAGTACTCAAATGTTAGTGAAGCACCACAGTAGTTTTTTTATCATCTTGGAAGGGCAAGCACTCTGTAGAGCCTGTTTTGGAATGTGTTAGTTTCATCAGGAGGAGAATCCTAATTTCTTGCTCCTTCGCATTCCTTGCTTCCTTCGCATGATCAGAAGCAAAGTTGCTCTAGCAGGGAAGTGTCTACTTCAAGAAGGAACTCTGGTGATGATAACAATATGCAATTGCTTTCTTAATGAAGAAGAAAGATGTAGGAAGCATGGTTGCCCAGCAGGAGGGGGAAACACTTTCCAACCTCAGCAGCCACAAAGAATTCACTGTGCTGTAGCACTGTGCAGTTATTAATGTTGCTAAGGATGACCTTGAGCTATCAAAAAGAGGTTAACTTACATTAACAGTTTCAAATTAACCAAGTGGGAAGGATGTGCTGCATTTTGAATGGGAAAGGGAAAGAGGGGAGCTTTATTACATGAAACAAAACCTTACTTCTGTGTCTGCTCACTTTTGCGAAATGATCTTTCCTAATGGAATCAGATATTATTATATAAGCCTATCTATCCATCTATGCATTTCATTTCCTGTAATTTTCTTTATCTTTTAGTTAAGCTATATTACCTACTCTGGCTATCACAATAAATCTCACCAAACTGCATTAGTGTACACTCAGTAAAGAGACTAATCACCGAGATGAGTCATAATTCATAATTATATTTTTAGACTAGGACTTTAGTTTGATAATTTTGAAAAATACTACAAAATATAATATTTAAAGCTTTGCAAAAATTGAATAAGGAAGCACATATGATTGAATAGTTTCTGTTTTACTGCAGTTGTATAAATGCCTAGACATCACAGTTTGACATATACTGGCAACACCTAAGCATATACCTCCTTTAAATATAATCAATGTGTGAATAATGAAATGCACAGAGATGTGGTATTTTCCCAGTATTCTAGTTTAACATCAATATTAAAGGGCTAAGCAAGACCTTGCAAGCCTGCTTCTTGTTTCAAGGTTCCTTCCCTTAAAAAGTCATTGTTTACGCACAACAGCTGCAGTTGCCTGAGTCAAAGCCTGCTCAAAATTAGACGTGATAAAATGCAGTTGATGCATTGGAGATGAAGGGTCTAATCACACCCAACTCTCCCTGATGCTATTGCCTACTGACAGATTCCTACATAGAGGGAGTCAGTACCATCAGATGTGTACCCACTGGTTAAAGCCAATGTGTCACAAAGAAATAAAAAAGGCATAAAAATGAGAAAAGGACTTGGAGTGGTACATGTGTGACAAGAGTGATGGGGATGTAAGACAACAGGAAGTAATCAGAATGCATGTACTACATTTCATAAAATGGATGAAACTGTCAACAAATTTAATTAATAAAAACTTAAAAATTCTCTTTATATCCATTTATGATATTGGGGATTTCCTCCTTTTTCAAAGACAAATGTGACCCAGACATGAACTAGAGGTTAGAATAGCATTATAATGAGTTTGTCTGTTTGTGCATGTAACATATGTGGAGAGCATATATGGAGGTCAGAGGACAAACGGAAGGAATTCGTTCTCTCTTTCCACGGTGTGGGCTCCTGGGATCAAACTCAGAGCACTTCAGGCTTGTCAGCAGGCGTTTTTACCCTCTGAGTTACCATGTCATCCTTGCACATGTGAATTTTAAACCTAGATCAAAATATATGTGACTAACTAATAAAATAGGCAAAATGAAAGATTGCATTGATTTTCAAAATATTATTTTTCAATTTTTAGAGTTTTCTTTATTTTATGTGTATGTATGTGTGCATGAGTGTGGATTTGTGTACCATGTGTATGTGCATTGACCTCAAAGAAAATGTGGAGTCCTCTGGAACTGGCGTTCCAGGCACTTGTGAGCTACCCAACATGGGTGATGGGTATGGAACTTGGGTCTCCTGTAAACCAACGAATGCTCTTTACCACCATGTATCTGTCCTGCACAAAAAATAAACTTTTCTAAACTTTCTTACAAATTATTATATTTTAAAAGATGAATTAAATAAGTATATGTCATAAAATGACATTAAACAAGAAGAATAATCATTTTAATTTCCTCCCTTAACATTGGTGTTGCTAACTTGGCTTTTTTCGTGATGTGGTTTTCCATTTCTTTTATTCTGTAATTATTTCTGTAGTCACTGGCACATCCAAAAATGAAGATCATTTTCCCAAAGGAATAAAACCAATATACTGAGGACTACAGTATCTGCTCCTTTACCACTTGCTTCTGTAGTTGGTCTGTTTGGCATTTCAACTTGATAGGACCCAAATTAGGAACATTGTAGTTCTCCCAGAACCCATTATCTCACTGCTAGAATGTGAAAACTTTATCTTCTCATTCTTCAAATTATTCCATTTTATTCAGACATCAATTCTTCCTGTTTTACTTCACAAGGCTTGTATTTCCATTCCTTTGCCTCTTCTCTCAATATCTCCCAAAGCATACAGGACTCACAGTACACCGAGAATAACAAGAGTAATATCTGATCCTTTATTTCTTCAAATTCTGTCTTAGGATCTGTGGTTCAGAACACTGCCTGCTCTTGCAAAGGTCTTGAGTTCAATTCCTGGCCACCTGATGTTGGCCCACAACCATCTATAGTGAGATCTTCTCACATGTAAGTAAGTGTACATGTAAATAGAGTACTCGTAAACATAAAATAAATAAATAAATAAATAAAACACTTTTTAAAATACTGCTTTATGTACCTTTCCTAATTTTGTTCTTATCCCGTTGATAGTTTATTTGAAATATTAATTGGATAGCTTTTTTGAGTTTCTAATTTCTTAACTCAAACCTGTTACAGAAAGATCAGACTTATGATCAAGACATGTTTTTAGAAAATGATAGCAGATTTAATATGTACATTTCAGATGTTATCATTAGGACATTTCACCTGTTTTCTGCTTTCTTGCATAAATTCAAATTCAACCAAGTTGAAAACATACATTCTGCTTCTAGAATTCAAATGGCTCTTCCTAAAGTCCAGTTTCTAGACTTGGAGTTAGTTATTACTCCTTCTTCTAAGCTGTTTATTTTCCTGTTAATCAGAACTTACCAAAGTAGAAACTTTATGTTTCTGAGTTTACAACTAAATCTTTATACACCTCATATGTCACATAGGAAAACATTTCATGGTTATTTATTAGGAATGACACACTCTGAAACCTCCAAATTATTTTGTTGACCATTCATACATTATTAAACTATTATTGAGCTTCCTGCATGCCTGGGCATAGGGATTACAAGGTTATAATATTTATGAAAAAGGTGCTTTGAGTAAAGGGGAAGTGTTTCATCATCTTTGGGGTCTTTCCCTTCCTTGTTCTCTCGACTACAAATCTCATCCATAACTGACCCTTTTAAGAAAAGGTAGAGAGTGGAGTGCTGTTTCATTGAACAATAGAAGTGTGAGGACTTGGGTTCAAATCCCAAGGATCCACATAAAATTAAAGTGTGGAAGCATATATCAGAAAGATACACGTGGAGATAGGAGAGTCTGCAGGAGCCTGGTGCACGCACTGGCCAACAAGACACCACTCCAAACCATGTGGAGGGTGAGGACTGACACTCAAGGTTATGTCGTCTGACCACTACATATGTGGGCATGGGTATGTGCACACACACACACACACACACACACACACACACAC
>OU015742.1:101471462-101504244 GCA_907169655.1 Acomys percivali
ACACACACACACACACACACACACACACACACACACACACACACACAAACACATATGATACTTGAATGCCCATACCCATATACATAAACACATACAAAGATTGTTAAAAAGGAAATATGATAAATACATTTCTATTAAAAATAAACATTCTCTTTCTGTTTTTTTAAAATAAGGAAACAGCTACTGACTACTGGAGTGGAGAAAACAAAAATCAAACTGCCACAGCAAACACCAGAGTCAGTTCGCTCCCTACACCAGGCAGAGTTAAGCCAGTTCAAGAAACAAATTCAGATGATGCTTTTGTGCCTACACCAATTCCCTGAAGGTGCTCCTGCTAGATTCCCTGGCTACTATATGATTGTATGTGGGATTGAAGTTGCAGTTGCTAATGACAATGAGTTCCTTCAAACATGTCAAGCTTCTGCGTGCCCATCTTGGGAGGCAACAGAATTTCATACTGACAAAAGCAAATTAGCACTGCAATATCATGATAATAATCCAGGTAAAGGCAGACCATTTGTTTGTAGTCTTTTGTCCATTTGCAGAGATATCATTTTTCGAAATTGTATAAGCAAAATTTAAAAATCTATACGAGGCTACATTAAATCACATTAAAGTTACTTGTAAGAGATGAGATCTGACAAAAATCTGCCCTGCAATTACAATTTCTTAGAAAGGTCTTGGTTCTGCCGTGCTTGTCATCTTCATCCCCAGGGAGGGGGCTATCCTATTAAACATTACAGGTAGGAACTGTTACCCAGTTCAGGAAATGACTCTCCCTCCAGAGAGGCACTGCACAAGCAGTGCTGGACTGATTGGGTGAGGTACCTATTATATTACTCACATAACTGAGAATGAATGTTTATTATAGAGTGATGGCAGCTATTTTGTTGCCTTTAGTAAAAATGAAACCCTGTTCTGTTCCTTCAACTCACTTTGTAAGTCTATGATTGAATAAGAAAGCAAGCATTTTACATTTCCATAATTAGGTAGTCTATTTGGACTCCTCCATTGTCTCAATCCAGAACCTCCAGTTAGTTAGCCCTGGATAGAAGGAGGAAACATCTTTTATTAAAATTGTTTTTCGCTTGTTTCCTCTTATAACAAGGTAACTCTTGTGACAAGTGAGACTATTTACAGTCTAGTTTTAGGAGAAGTCAGTTAGATATTTAAAGATGGAGTTAGTAACACCTCTTTTACCTGGGCATTTCTAGATGAGGACACTAAACTTTTCACATACTCAAAGCGTATGCTTTGAGACTTCAATGGAAGACAAAAATCGTGGGTGCTAAATAGATGGACCAGTGGTAAAGAGCACCAGCTGCTCTTCCAGAGATCCTGAGTTCAATTCCCAGCAACCACCTTGTGGCTATAACTATCTATAATGAGACCTGGTGCTCTCTTCAGGGGTACAGATGTACATGCAGGAAAAATACTATATATATAATAAATAAATATATTAGCTACTGCCTTTCTGATGTGGCTAGGCATATTATTTTCCCTTGATGTTGCAATGGTCATCTCTATGAGCATTTATGACTTGGTGTAGTTATAAAGTTCTATCCCGCTCATGTTTTATTTTTCTCTTCTGCAATGGTAAGCGTTCCAGTGTCACTTCAGCTGTCACTGCATCTCTTAGCTCTTCTTTTGCTGTTCCTAATCTGTTGAGGTCTGGAAAACCAGATAACTGAGCTCATTAAGAATGGCACACTGAATTCGTCAGGCAGGCTCAGAACGGTCACAGAGAAAGGGAAGTGTGGGACTGATCTGGCAATGTTGGTAAAAGTTATTCCAGGTGAGCAAGGACATTTTTCCCCTCTTAATTGTAGATCCCAGGCAACCCCACTGTGGGTTGAGGTGGATATTGGAGAGGGTAGAATATATTTTCACTGAATGTGTTTCTCCATGGGAGGTAGAAACTTGACAAGATTATAGAGAAGAGTCTGTGTACTCTGAAAGCAAAGACAATAGGTGGGATGACACGCAGAGGCCCTCATATGGGGATACTGCAAACCATGTAGAGACCAGAATCTTCATGTTGACACCAAGAATGCCCTGCCTCCTATTATGGAGAGGGATGAGCTCAGGTGAAGCAAAGTTCAGCTAGGTTATGTCTAATTGGTTTCATGTTGGGCTTTTTCTAAATTCCACCTCCTACTCTATTCCAGCATATTGGCAATGTGTGGTTGAAATACTCTTGGAAGGTGATAGCACAGGCTCAGCTGTGCTTTGTATTAACCTGTTTGCTGATTTCTGCTCTTCTCCATATAATGCATATATCAGGACACCTACCTAAAATCTGTCTCCATGAACCTAAGCCCTACTTCAGAACCTCCTGTGGTGACTTATGTCACAAATACTCCACTGTTACGCTCTATCCCTGCTTCTCTTCATGCCCCTGTGAGTGATAAGGGCAGAAAGTGACTGATAGGCAGTTAGGGGCAAAGGATAAATGGAGTTATTTGGCCTCTTCTTGTTTCCTCAGCACCCTGGTACAGCCAGCTTTTCAGTGATATCATCAAGCATTCCTCAAATTTGATATCATTATAGACACACAATACAATTGTAAACTCCCTAAAGCCATTGTTGTCTTCTTTTAGAAATGGTAAATGTTTAACATAAACGATAGCCTTGAAAGTGAGGCCAGTGGAGCAGTTTTATCCTAAGAATAGTCTAGTGTGTCCAGTCACTTGTAGACATACGGACAATGCTACTTGAAATGCTGTCTCCAAATTCTAAGTACCACAGAGATGAGCTCAAAAAACACATCTCCAGGAAGCCACCCAGATTTCCTAGGCAGGAAACTTTGCTTTCTCTCTTGGCTCTAGGTTTAGCACAATTGCTTTATGTTGTACTGTGGTATATTTTTAGGTATTGTTGGAGTTGTTGCTGAGGTTTATTATTTTTGTTTATTTTCTCACAATTCTATTAATAAATAATAAGACTTAATGTAGGGAAAGTGAAGTTCCTTCTGTCTCTTAGATCTCTAAGAGTGCCTTGGAAAGCACATAATAGAGATGTGTTATTTTTCAAGAGTGTTGTCCACCATGATGTGTTAACAAAACAAAACAAAACAAAAAACCAGAAAACACCAACCAAACTCTTGTTTCTGAAAGAAGGACAGAATAACTACTTTATACAACCATCTGACCTTTCCCATTAGCTAATATTTTGAATAACAACTGATATCAGAATTCTAAAGAGAAGCACTTTATATTTACAATGAATTATAAAATTAAGCCTCATGTTCCACCCTCTGGGATTTGCGAGGCAATAGCTGTACACAGCCTGTCTCAAAACATAGTATCAGTATGTTCCTGACTGTTCACAGGAGTAAAAAGTAAAAGTGCCTTTGAATATTATTATAAATGGCATCATTGTATCACCATGTTTTATACATAAATCGCTTTTTCATCTTCTGGCTGTGCCTCTGTTATTGTAACTTCATGCTACACAGTAGCATGTGATTTATATGATAACTAGTATTTGTATCATGTGTTGCCTTTAGCTTTATCTCAATTTATTTTTCCAAGGTCAAAGCATTGTAGTTTGTCTGAAACCCTACTCTGTGAGGATATATTTTTAATATATAACTTCTATTTTGTTTTAATTCCAAGACATGTTTAAAATTCTAATCAGTGTAGAAAGTCACATTTCAATTCAGTAAAACAACATGAATCAAATTCATTCATTCCTCTGCCCCATTTTTACAACCCAGCAACAGAAAGCTATTTTTGCAATCTCATTATATTTGTCAGCTATAGTGACCTGAAATTACAAATTAGGGAGAGATTTGTCTCATTCTCCTTCCCTCTTGGTTCTTATGGTGCTCTGTAAATAGTAATACTCACTCTGGAAGTACTTAGTCCCTCACATCCTTTCTAATCTGTTCTTGTCAGTTTGCTGTGCTAGAACAAAGATCAAGCATCTAGATCAATCACCTTTCATCTGCCAGTCAAATGTTCTCTTTGTGAATACCACCTAAGCATTCCAATGTGTGACAGCCTATGCGTTTCATATTTAATTTAAAAAGATCAATTTGGGAAATAGAGAAATACACAAATAGGTTTTATTAATGGGAAGTGTTAAGTCATCAGTGCCTGGCCACCAGTGGAGTTGAACTATACCTGTGGGTTCATAGAGAGGAAACCAGACGCCAGCCACTTCTGTTTCTATACCCACACTGCTGACTGACATATGCCGATGCCGATGCTGTTGTTGATGTTGACGGGGCAGGGGGTTTTAATAGCATGAGAAGAGTGCAAATTTAAATGTCAAAATCCAAAACAAACAGTACAAAACCATGGAAAGGAAATATATTGAGCCTGTGAGAAGATTTCAATTGAGGCAAACAAAGAAAAACAAACAAAAGTATTATGAAATGTTAAAGTAGTAGATTCTAAACAACTCGAAACGAAGTTTGTATTTAAACCAATTCCGCCAAACCAGTTTTGAAGGAGAGTGATGATGAGCTGTGGTAGAGAAGGACAGCTCCCGGGGACAGTGAGAGTCAAAGCCTTCCCAGCAGCTCTAGCTGCCCCCTGGGTCTCCCCAGCTGTCCTTTTAAATGTGGTCATTGCAGTTCTTCCTGCTTACATTTGATGCAAAGGGCCAAATAAAGTTCAAAGAACAAAATTCGTGACCACAAACACAAAAAACAACCTGTTTGCACTGCTGAGAAAAACACTCGAAATTGGCCAACTGGGGTCTTTCTGCTGTACAACATCAGAGCCCCTTTTGTTAGAACTTTGTTGTAAGGAATTTGTAACTAAAAGGAGTCACACACTGAAATTAACCAGATTCAAGGTCTAGAAATCTCAGCGAATTTCTTTACAATTAGATTCACCATTCTGAACCCGAGGAGCTTCAAATTTGAGTTCACCGCCACTGCCAAATATGCTTTTATTCATGTAGCCACCACCAAAAAATGAAAAATCCACGGTGGAATTGAAACTAGAAAAGCAATTACGTTTATAACCACTTTAAGGACTCGGTGGTCTTTCATAGGTGTCAGTCCTTCCTTGTCACCTGAGGTGTTTCCTTTCTTGGTCTCCTTTCTGTATGTCATTCTGTACCGTCTGTATGTCATTCTGTACCGTTGTGAACATCTGTTTATACATATATACGTATTATATGTTGTGATCTGCATATGAAGGAGAATATAGGCCTTGTTGTTTCAAATTTTCTACAGTTATTTCTTTTTTTTAGAGCAGAATAGTATTCTATTTATATATACACACCAGACTATCATTATTTAATCATCTGTTCATAGAAAACTAGATTGATTCTTTTTCCTTGCTACAGTGTATAAATCAGCAACATCACTAACAGGACAGTAAAGTATGAAGTGGAAAAAAAGAGGAAATAGGATTCAATTTCTGATTATTAATTCACCTTGAGATGATTGATATGTTTCTTTTTTTTAAATGCAGCTATACCTATAACTTAATGTATACTTAACAGGATTTAGAGATGTGGGGACTGGCCTATGACCCTACAGGTTAGGATGAATGGTTCCAACCACAGGCATATATTTGAAAACAATGAAATTTTATAAATTAGTATATTAGACTAGAGGGGAAAGATTCTAGTGATTTGAGGGAAAACCTGGGTTTAGCACAATATCATACACTAAGTATCAGCTCAGGTAAATTGTCTTACCTTCACACAACTTATGATCTGCACCTGTCTTTCCAGGGCTAGTATTGAAGATGCATCATGCCATTAGGTTAGACACAAGTACAGAGAAAAACACCAAACCAGTTCTGCCAAAGGGTGCGGTGATAATTTGATAGAGGGAGGTGGCAATTACATTCTTTTTCTTGTTGACTTTGAGGTAAGATCAAATATCCATTTTATCTCCAATTTTATATTTAATCCTACAAAATGTCTACATAGCAAAACCAATCACTACAAGAACAAATATTTATTTATTTATTTATTTCCTTGTATTAGCCCTGTAATCATTCCTTGTCTTTCTAAACTAATTGCTCTTCTGTTCCCTACTGGGTCCTTTAAATCGCGGTGCCTACTCCAAACTGACTGGGCAGAAAGACAATTCCTTTATCTCATTGCTGCATCACCCCCATGCAAATTTATCTGAGAGTGCCTTTAGAATCAAACAGCTGGATTCGCTAAAGCTATTTATGAGTTGAGTTTCCTAGGCTTAATTTTGATTTATAAGTCCTGAAATTAAACCAGGCATTTTCACTGCTTCAAAGGGTGGCTTTGATTTCACCAATGCAATAGAAAGGCTGAGACTATTTACTAACGTATTGTTGCCATGACATTTTAAGTTGGCAAGGACAAAGAAAAGAAATACTGACTCCATATATTTCTACTTGAGATTCATCTAAAACACACAATTGTATTTGAGATTAATCAGTTTGTAAGTGTTTTATTCTGTTGCCTTTGCAGCATGCCCAGGCAGTCCTGCTTATAGACACCTGGCTCTCTCCACCTCAGGAAACCCTGAGTGAGAGACATCCTGCTAATGACACAGAGCAAGCCCCTTGCTTGTTTAAAATGCCATAAGTTTATCTACTGAGAAGCCAGGAGGACTAAAACGTTAGCTTGTCTTTTTTCCTTTCAGGGGCAGTTGTGTACAGATCATCCGAGTTAATTCCGTCCTACCAATAGCAGCTTCAATTATGTCTTTAATGATAGATGTGATTAAAGGAAGGAGCTAAGCAAAAAGAGAAACAGATATTGCAACAGATATATGTTGCAAATATAAAAAGGTTCCCTCCAACACAGTAAAAGTTGCCAACATAATATAGAGAGAAGAGTTGAAGACAAATAGTCACATTATAAACCTATTGTTATATATATTAATTTCTGAAAATTCAGTTTTACAGGTATTCAGATGGCATGTGGAAATAATCCTGACCAGTGAGGCCTTAGAGATATTAAAAGGCAGTATATTAGATGCAGCCTCAAAAAGCATAACTGTCTGTCTATATGAGAAGATAATGAGAACTGAAATGTGCTAAAGTATTCACAGCATCTAGGTGGCTGACAATATTATAAATCTTCGTGATTACATTAGGAGTGGGAAACACAGTCTAGAAATGAGCAATATGTTGATGGAGAGTTAAAACTGGCAGCCTGGGTCTTAGAACTTTTTGCAACTATCTCCATCATTAACAAATTATAATTTGGTAAAGATGTTACTTTGTACATGAAAGACAAAGACCCCAAAACTGCCCATGCATCTGCTCTCAGTGTTTTCTTTTTGGTCCCCAGATGCTGTGTTCGGACCTATCAAAGCAGATCTCAGGAATGGGAATAGCTCTGAGAGATAAGCATCAGTCCTTGGTCAGTATCAGTGACTCGAAGCACTATGATCTAGGATGCATGTAATTAGGATATTCCAACATTTGCAACATTAGCAGAGGTGTTTCAGGGGCCAGATGAAATTTCAAGACTATGAGTTTACATCCCCTGAACAACTGACTTACTGCACAGTTTAAAAGATTAAATGCTTTTGTCTTACTGACACCTATTATTTATTCTAAGCATCTTGAGGAGCAAAACCAACTCATAGCTACACTCTATATTAAAGTTATTATATGAATAGGAGTAATATTACCACACAAATACTCTATAACTTCTCAACCACCGGGATCTAAAGATGTATTTGAAGGGGCACAGACTTGAAGGCAGAAAGAGAAATATTAAATACATTTTGAAAAGACTTATTTTGATAAGTCTGGGTGTCACACTTTTAAGCTTATGTATGCATAAGGTTCATGAATTTTCTTCTTGAGTATACAATAGAATTTATTCTAAAAAGAACTTCAGCACTGTAGTCACTGAGCTAACATAAGATATGATTAATATGCTCTAATGGTGTCTGAAGGAGAGGATGCTCATTAAGAACCTGTGTAAGAAAACTTGCAAAGAGTACCAACAGCTTGAAAGATTGGATCATATTTCAAAGTGATTTTGACAAGTTAGAGAAGTGGTCAGGTAACGAAATGGATTTTAATAAGGCTGAAGAAAAAAATTAATGTGAGTTTTACCACCATCCTGAAGCCAATGACTGCTCATCATTTTCTTTGCTGTCTTATCTGACCTAAGGCAGCACTCTCCTGAATATAAGCATTTTTCGTTCCTTGCTCTTTTATAGGAAATTCCTGATTGAACACTGGTGTGGTATTAAAGAACCAGACTGCCTCAATTTTATGCTTAAAACCATATTTTAGTAAAGACAAAGTAGGTTCATTCCTGTTTATGATTAAACCTCTGTTTCTCAAGGACTTGACTACACACCACCTGGAACCTTAACTACAAATGTTTCTGTAATTCCTGTTCCAGGAATGGCAATCCTATCTTTGTTTCAGAAGTTGTTTATAAACATCTTGCAATTGTACCTTTGTTTCAAACGGTCATATGACCCACATGTTGTTATGACTACCTTGTATTTCCTACCCTGTAACCATATCTTTGTTGCAGGAGGGACTTAGATGTTCTGCTTATGTTTAGCTTCTATAATCCTACTACTTTGCCTGCCAAGTCTGCATTTGGAGACCTCCTACCACGGAGCTACAAAAGTCTTGTCTTCCTCATATCCAATGCTGACCTCTCAACCTTGCTTTAGAGGAAGTATCCCATGTGTTACAATAAAAGGGGGGTTGCTTTAATTAATTTCTTGCTTTAACTATTTTGGCCATTATGGTTTGGGTTGGTGGTCTTTCTCCTTCCATTTTTGGAATTAACTGTGTCTGGACAGTGAATTTAGCATATCATTTTCTTCTTTAAACTTCTCAAATGATATTTAGAAGACACCACATAACTCTAATCACATCCTGAACAGCCTCTAATGAAATGGGTCTTGCCTAGCTCTCTGTTTCTTCCTTGTGTGCTTCCATTGCTTCCATGGTGGCCTATTATTTCACTAACAATACCCATGCCTTTACACATACTGCTTCCTCAATGTGCACTGACCTTCCCAGTTCTTCAGAGAGCTAAACATTCGGTAACTCTTGATTACTACCTTGAGCAGATGCTCTACTACATCCCTCCCACCCCCACTCTAGGTTTTCCTTTCATATCAGTCTTCTCTCATGCCGTGTGTCTCAAAACAAGGAGTTGATCAGAGTGGCTCCTATTTCTCTACTTAAAAGTAGAAAATCAGGCCGGGTGTGGTGGCAGAGGCAGACTGATCTCTTTGAGTTCGAGGCCAGCCTGGTCTCCAAAGTGAGTCCAAGACAGCCAAAGATACATAGAGAAACCCTGTCTCGAAAACAAAACCAACAAAATAAAACAAAAAGTAGAAAGTCATGACAAGTGACACAGACTGAGTTTCCTCTGCTAGAAGACACTGGAAAGGGTGTGTGAAAAGAATGAAAGTGTGAAGGAAGCCTACAAGCAATGTGCATATTGATAGCCTTCAAGAAAGGTGGACCTCAGATTTACAACCCTCAAGAGACTGAATTTAATATAAGCTGAATTAAATTGACAGTCTCATCTTACGATTGGTATCTCTAGAAAGCAACACAACTTGACTACACCTTGACTTTGGATCCTGTAGAAACCCAGCCCTAAATATGTTCAGTATTAGACTTCTGAATTAACATAGTTTAAAGATATTTGTGGTAAAACTAACAACAACAGAAAGCCATGTTACATCCTAGAGCACCGTATACCAGTCACACACACACAAAAAAAACAAATATCTCCTAAACATGATACACTCTACCCATTCACTCAACCTTGCTGTCACACAGAGCAAGCCTTCTTGGATGCTTAAAGATAATAGAAATGGTCATTTGAAAATGACACTTTGATCTGAATATGACCTTGTCCTACACAAAAGAATTGTTCCACCCCTACCCAGATCTAGCCAATGGACAGGACATTCTTCACAGTTGAGTGGAGAGTGGGGTCTGACTTTCACATGAACTTCGATAACCCATATTTGACCATGTCCCCTGGATGGGGAGGCCTGGAGGCACTCAGAGGAAGGACAGCAGGCTACCAAGAAGAGACTTGATACCCTATGAGCATATACAGGGGGAAGAGGTCCCCCTCAGTCACAGTCATAGGGGAGGGGAGTAAGGGGAAAATGGGAAGGAGGGAGGAATGGGAGGATACAGGGATGGGATAAAAATTGAGATGTAATATGAATAAATTAATAAAATATATTTAAAAAATAAAGAATTGTTCCCCAGGTGACATGAAACTTTGTGCTTAAGCATTTTGGACAGGGAAATTGCAAGTGTGTCCAAAGGGATGCCCACATGTTAAGCCATCTACACCCTTAATAGTGTCAAATGAGACTGCCCCACCATGAGCTCCATTTGGAGAAGTAACCAGCCCTGTTCTCCAGCTAAGTTCCATGTAATTTAGTTGTCAAAGTGATGGAGCACAGCTCTTCTATTTAATTTATATGAAATTAGTATTGACTTGACTGTATCCTTGTCAGGCCAATGGTTACTTTTCTCTGAAAAAAAATAGTCTGTTAATGGTGGAGTCAAAACAAAGAAGCAAAGAAAACTTTCGATCATAGGATCTTTTGACATTCTATGTTCAAGCTATCCCCTTCATGCTGTTTAACTCCAAATGTCTGCTATCTCACTATTGTAACATAACCATATTAGACAGACCTTGGAACACTTTTATAGCAGATATAGTTGACTATGTTACAATACAATATCAGAATTTGTTCCAAATGTAAGATCCTTTGTAGGACAGTAACATTAACAAAGGTTGCTCCTATTTATTGACTGCACAGTCTGATTTAGAGAAAAATGTGAGGATAAATTTTATATTTATTTATAACTACACCTTCAGAATATCTGAAGAATAAATCATCAAAATTTCATAAGAAAAATCTCTTAAATTGTCCCAGACTTCCTTATCATCATACCTCAGAGAAAAAACAAAATCTACTCCCAAATAGACACTGCTCATTTTGAAACTGAAAAGAGCTAAAATAGCATTCTGTATGCCCTCTGTTTATTGATATATTTTTCAGAGTTATTCATCATGCCTTACCTATCATTTTTCTTTCTTGGAGAAGGTGGTGTTTCTGCCCTTTTTAAAACTATTAAAATACATAGAAAAGTTTCTGTTTTTCATCTTACTTATGCAGACCCCTTCCTCCCATTCTAGTAAGGCATCTGCAATTGCTGTTTTCCTGTTCCTCATCATCATCACTTTGACCTTGCAGAGTTGCTTCAGGCATATGCAAGCAAAAAATCTATTAGCATTGACTTTTTTCCCACATGTGGTAAAACACTTTACACAATATTCGTTTATTAAAGGAGAACAATATTTAGGACCATTTTAAGGCTGGGATGCTGAATCTCAGCAAAGTTAAAAGATGTGCCTAGCTACATTCTCACATTTGGAGATTGTTTTTCTCATGTTTGATTCTATTTTGTATTTGCCTTTTAATTCCTTAGCACTTACCTACACTTGCCTACAGTTGTGTTATTATTGTCTGCAGTTTCAAGTTCACTAATCATAACATCACAAGAAAATAACAGACCATGGAATTCAACTAACCCTTGCATGTATTTAGTATTTGTGCACATGATAATATCCATACCCTTTCCAACATGGGCTGCCAGCTGCAATGGTAAGCCCTTTAACGACAACAACAACAACAAAAAAACATATTTTCTACTTATTCTTTCTTCTTTTCAGTACTTGCTCACTTATGCTTGGTATTATGTTATGTGTCTGCTCAGTCAGCATTAGTACACTAACTGTAGATTTATTTATACTGAGCCCCTTACTTGATCTAAGTGCTTGTTCAACTTGGCTTTTGCTTGCTTTTCATAAATAAATGATACAGAACAATTGTTCATTAAGGACGTCTTTATCTTTATCTGTATGTCAGTGACTGAAAAAGACAAATCCATTTACAGGATTCACTAATGTGGTTGGCAAAAGATTGTTTCATAGAAAATAAAACCTAATGATTTTTTGAAGAAAAAAAATTACATGGTCAAGTGATACCTAGAAATGTTACCTCTTTTTTGAAACCCATCAGTATGCACAAAGCTCTGAGAAGTGAGGACTATTTTAGACAGTGCTTCCTAAATATATTGGTCTGTAGACCATAAGCCACTTTCATGAAAGACACAACAGAGAAAAATGCTGCTATTAAAGATGGTTATATTGAAGGATATTATAGCTTTCACTACAAAGTCAATCATATTCATCATGTATTCACATACAGAAGAGAAGGCATATATGAAAGAAAGACGTAAATAGACAGCTCATTTTTACAAGCTTCACAAAGATGGAGATCTCATCTGCTCTAAGAGAAAGACACACAGTTTTTATTTATGCATGTAAATATATGCATATCATAACTAGGTTTATAATGCTCTGTCATTCATAGTTCACATTAAATAATTAAAACTATTGCATCATGCTTTTGTAATTAAAATAAAAAATTCTTTTCTCTTAGTTAAGAAATCATACGTAGTTGTATTTATATTGTGTGGTTATTCTTTTATCTAACTATGAATAAAGTCACTGGGATAAAGAATTGTCGCTATCCTCCTTTTTAAATTGGCAGTCTTTTGATGCACAAAATCACACAATATAAAACATCGTGTTTATTCATTGTCACTGATACAGTTACTTCTGTATTGTTCAAAACAATCACATGGTTATTTTCAGAATTCTCTATTGTCTCTAATTGAATGCATCTATCAAAATAACATTTTTTAAAAACTCCATTCTCCCTTAGTAAGAAGGTATAACTAGGAGATAATGGTTAAATATGCATAAGGAAGAAAATTAAAGGCTCAAAAACAAAAATAAAACAGCATGTGACAGTCTCAACAGTCCCAGCTGCTTTACCAAAGTCCTCTATTGCCGTGAGGATTACTCAGTTTCATTTAATTGTAAATAAGGTAGATTTTGCAGCATGGCAAAGTTAATGATAGGCCAAAAATTCTTCACAAGGACAAACAAAAGAGCATTCCTGTTCCTCAGGGCAGGCTGCTGAGAAACCAGTGAAATACCAGAGTGAGGCAGGCTTTGCTGGAGAAGAAGAGAAGAACTGAAAAATGTAGCTGTCAAGATGCTGAATTCCATTAACAAACTGAGCAAGGGTTTGCATTGCTGCAGCCCTGGACTCACTCGGACTGGCTTCTATACCAAGTTGATCTAACTGTCCAGATGGCATTTAAAAGGAAAGACTGATCTAAGCTCAAAAGCACTGTTTCAGGAGGGAAACATAGGGACTAAAAGGCCCTGTCAACATTACCTTCTCCTAGGCTCATTCAGCACTTACAGTGTGTTTGGTCTGTATTTCAAGTCTTTTTTGATGATTGCTAGTTATCCAAGTAGGTTCTGTCTTATTAAGAGACATACCATGTCCCTTAAAAAGGGCATGAAAAGCTCACCTCGAGATGTAACAAGAATAAATTAATTATAAAAAAAAGGGCATGAAGGTATATTATACATAGCAACATAACTATTGACATTTTCTTGTATTTATACTATGGTGCTGGGCTTTGAACTCAAGATCTTACATATGATGGGCAAACACTACACATCATAGAACTAAATCCTCAGTCCTTAAATCTTTTATTCATTTATTTTTTTACATTGCATTAGTATTTATTATACTTAATGTACAAAGCATACAAGCCCTAGAATTGTTGTGTATGAATTTATTGATGTTGATATAGTCTGAGTAAAAGTTTACAAAGGATAATGAATAATAGAAACCTTGAGAATTGTTATATATCATTGTGTACATCTTTTTTTCCCCCCTGTGGTTTTTTTTTAATTGATTTATTCTTGTTACATCTCTATGGTTATCCCATCCCTTGTATCCTCCCATTCTCCCCTCCCTCCCATTTTCCCCTTATTCCCCTCCCCTATGACTGTTCCTGAGAGGGATTACCTCCCTCTGTATATGCTCATAGGGTATCAAGTCTCTTCTCGGTGACCTGCTGTCCTTCCTCTGAGTGCCACGTTATCTGCATACTAGCCCAATGGGCATGTCCCACGAAAGCCTTCCCTTACCAGGAAACTGGGACAGAGGGGAGGACATCGTATTGGGACTCTAGATGAGAGAACAATGGGAGAATAGCAATGTAGAAGGATCCAATGGGTCCTAGAAACCTACAAGTATAACATTATGATAGGCAGATTTGGGCCCAGGGGTCCCACTCAAACTAAGGCACTAGCCAAGGACAATACAGGCGGTAAAATTTAAACCCCTACCCTGATCTAGCCCATGGACAGGACAGTCTCCACACTTGAGTGGAGAGAGGGATTTGACTTTCTCATGTACTCTGGTGCCTCACATTTGACTATGTCCCCTTAAATCTTTTAGCAGCAGGAGTTTTGGATGTTTGTTTGCTTGCTCTTTGCCTGTTTTTGTAGAACTATGGGTCATCCTAAGTGCTTGCATGTCATGGAAAAGCTCTCTAATGGTTTGAATAAAAATGGTCCCCATAGGTCCATAGGGAGTGGCACTATTAGGAGGTGTGGTTTTCTTGATGTAGGTGTGGCTTGGTTTGAGGAAATGTGTCATGAGGGGTTGGGTTTTGAGGTTTCAGTGTGTCTTTTCCTGCTGCCTTCAGGGATCTAGATGTAGACCTCACAGCTACCTCTCCAGCACCATGTCTGCCTGCTTGCTTCAGTGCTTTCCATCATGATGATAATGGAGGAAACATCTGAACTATAAACCAGCCCCAGTTCAATGCTGTCATTTGTGAGAGTTGCTGTGGTCATGCTGTCTCTTCACAGCAATAAAACTCGAACTAAAGCACTCTGAGACTGAACTTTATTCAGTCTATATGCTGAATTTTGTTGTAGGAATTTAACATAACTCATAGACTTATTGCTTCATCTTATAAATCCTATACAATTTAGTATCTTAAGGCCATTTTGCAGATAAGAATAATTAAAGAAATGAATGACAAACTAGCCTACAGTTATATTGTTGGGCCGTGATTGTGTTAGTTAAATTGTTGCTAATGTGGTGACATAACAGATGAAAAGCAGCTTATGGGAGGGAGGATTTATGTTGCCTCTCACGGTTTGAGGAGCTACTGTCAAATCTGGAGGAAAAGGCCACAGCACGGTGCCTGGTCGCAGGAACATAGAGCTAAAACCACTCACATCCTGGTGGACCAGAAAATCTCATTTGGTCTTATAATTTTCCATGTCTTATTCATCCTGAGAATCCTAGTCCAAAAGAGGGTGCTGCCCACATTCAAGGTGGCCCTTCTCTCCTCACTTACGCTTTCTTAGAAACTCCATCAGAGACACCCCCCAAGATGTATCTCATGGGTGACTCCAAAATCCAGTAAAACTAACAATGAATAGTATCCAAAGGTCAAATTCAGAGTCTCACATTTAAAACATTAACACAGAATCAGGTGCAATGTAGAACAATAAAAGACATGGACAAAGTGTGGGGGCTGTAGACAAGCGAGCAACTGAAGGGATTATTTTTCTACAGAGGACCTGAGTTCAGTTCTCATAACCCATATTAAGCAGCTTACCACCACCTGTAACTCTGGCTCCAGTGGATGTATATTCCATTTTCTTCTGAGCTCTATGGGAACCCCAACAAACATATACATACACACATTAAGATACACATGAATTTACATAATAAATGTAAATGTTTATAAGTATGAACAAGCTCAAAATATTTAAGGGAACAAACTGAGGGGCTTATTAATTTATTTACTTTTATTCTATTTGCATTGGTATGAAGGTATCAGAATCCCTGGAACTAGAGTTAAGGATAGTTTTGGGTTGTTATATGGATGTTGGGAATTGAACTTGGGTTCTTTGGAGGAGCAGACATTAACTGAGCCATATCTCCAGCCCCACAAATTAAACCTATATAAAATACATGTATTTGTATATCGATTCTGGTGATTATTATGGTTGCCAATGGTCATTTAGCTTTGGAAAATTCTGTAGGTACAAAAATGTACCAGTTGGATAAGATTTTGGAAGAGAGATCATTATAACCTACTGATGCAACAGTACAAAATTATTTCTTCTATCTAAATACAATGTCTTGAAAGTATTTGCAGGCTGGTCCTTCTTATGGTTGGCAAGTTAGTCCATAGTTTTCAGAGATGTATTAATTCATTTGTGGTGCAATTCTTTTGAATTCCTACTTTTAAGACAGTAGAAAGTATGCTATAAGACACTGCAGGAAAAATAGAAAATGTAAACATGAAATAGATTATATAGATCTACAAGCTGCTAGCAAAAATATTTTTTAAAAAGATAATTTTCCTAGATGTTACTTTAGAAACCGAAAATACTAAATTAAAAATAATGATTTTACTTTGAGAGAAATGTCAACATATTATATCAGAAAATTATATCAAATCATAGAAGTTGGATTTTGCTTTAACATTTTGAATGCTTAGGGGTTTGGACAAATGTATTATATATAAATTATAGCATTTACTCTATGTATGTGTCTAAATTATAGTAATTATCTTATATTGATCTTTTAGTGCTATGTTTAATTTCAATCACCTCAGTTTTCAGCCTTTTTATTCATACCTAATTCTGATATTGAAAATGTAGGTTAGCATAAGGTAAATACCATGGGAGTGAGCATATTGCTCTATGAATGAGCATCTGACACAAGCATGGCCACATCAAGCATCCCAGTGCTTCAGTGGATAGGATGACACGGCTTTCTCTGGGTCAGGCTCAGAGAATGGGCAAGGGCTTCCCCTGGTGTAGATATTGAGAGTGTATGCAGATAGGATCAGCCACAGCTTTTTCTAGATGAGTGAAGCCTGATACTGGTCCTCCATACAGATCCACTCAGGGTTCCCTAGCCTGCCATCTCTCCACTGAGCTTAGAGGTTGCCATTGAACCTCCATCAGAATTCATGACCCACCTTATCTCAGCATTTTTTGGGAATGTCTATTACTTCTTCATTTCCCATGTTTCCAGTCAGGCCAACCCAAAGTTAGTCATGCAAGCTGCAGCAAAGTACCAATCTATTAAACAAGAAAATACTGACTCTTTTCTAGTCTGATAAAAAGAACAAGTGATAACATAGGTTTCAATTTATAAGGTTTTATGTGGTATGTCAGTGTATATGTCTGTTGTTCTTGTAGATGTAAGTATGATGGTATATGCAAACTTGTGCATGCTGTTGTAGGGGACCAGAGTTGATGTTGAGTGTCTTGCTCTCTTATTCTCCACCCTGTTGGTTTGTTTGTTTGTTTTCTTGTGTGGTACAATGTCACAAGTTCTGACTGGCCAGAAACTCTGTGGATCAGCTGGCCTTGAACCCACTTTCACCTGCCTCTGCTGCCCAAGTGCTGGAACTAAAGGTGTGTACCAGTACACCTGGCTTCCTGAGACTGGGTCCTCACGGACCTGGAGCTCATCAACCCTTGTGGGCCAGGAAACTTCAGGATTTCTTCTGCCTCTGCTTCCCCAACAGTAAGATAATAGGTACATGTCACCATGCCTGGCTTCTTACATGAGTGCTGAGATGCAAACTCAAGTCCTCATAATTATAAAAACAGCACGTTACTGACTCCATCAATACACACCTTATAGAATTTCTGTTTCACTAATTTTTCATAGCAAAACATATGAGTTAGGTAGTGAAGAAATTATTTTTTTCTTTAATAGGTAAATTAAGTTTCCAAGACATAAATAACTTACCTTAAGCTATTCAATTTATTCTACTTTCTTAATGAATTGGAACTTTTCTTGTGTGGATGCTAAAACTTCACAGCATTGCCCAGCTTGGACTCAAATGAACTCCTGGGTCCAATTGGTCCTCCCTGTCTATCTATGACTTCTATGTATGCATAATATCATTGTTTCTTTTTTGTTAATTTTATTCAAACTACTAATAAGCACAATGCTACTGCAGTCACTCAAATATACTACAGCAGACTGATATTGAGCCCAGGAAAATTTTGAGTGTTTTGTGGAAAAGATTAAATGTGATAATGTATGGAATCACTTAGCAAAGAACATGGTAAACAATCAATAAATCAAAGTATATTATTCAGAGGGAAAACAAGCCTCCAGTAAAAATATGAGGGAAGGACTCTAATACCCTTAGCTCATTACCATCCTGGCTCTCTGCACAGTATAGACCATAGTGCAGGGTTGAGATCAGACTGCAAGCCTGGTCTAATCATCTCTGGCCATGGGGTTGGCAACTACCAAGCTCTCTTGTATGAATGGAGAAGCTTAGAAAGAAACATTAGGGTTAGATTGAAATTTTAACTGGTATTCTGAGGTTGGACTTACTTTTTTCTTTTTCCTCTGAATGATTCAGGACAAACCTTATATACATAGGAAAGAAAATACAACTACATAGGTCATGAAGCTATCAAGTAATAGAAAGGCAAAAATAAATTTACATTTTATCGTATGTTGTGTTTATGTTTACTGAATGTATACTAGAGGTAAGGAAATCCATTGGTCATAGAAAAATAGGAAAACCACCCTGAAACCAAAGAAACCCCAGCTCGGTGTCCTTCATATATAAGACACATTCATGTACTTTGTTTTGGAAAACTCATGACATTTTCATTGTGTCATTAATCATCAAAACCCATTTGCATGACTGAAGGAACATGTGTGGACTCTCTATTCTAATTAACAAGACAGGCTACTAGTTCCACAGCACCTCTGAGGTATTTGAGTTCTGATAGGCCTACTTATCAACTATAATGCAATAGAGAAGACAACTAAAGAAATAGTCATGGAAATATCTGGAAACTTTTACCCATTGTGTTAGCAAGTACTTCGTTAATAGCAAAATGCCTTTGCTTTACACATAACATTCACTAATTGATGGGGAAATCTTGAGATTAATTAGATAATTAGAGAAACCTTGGTTGGTATAAATAAATAAACTCTCTGAAAATGTTGCTCAGGACAGACAGACATTTTAACAACATGTTTCATCACTGAATGAAGTTTTAATAGTTTAGTCTTTGACCCATTGAAAACATTGTCAAAGAGTTAACTCACTTTTATATTTCTACACTTGATTCTGTTTAATCAAATGATTTCATTTTGTATGAAATCATTAACATATTATGGAAAGTGGGAGTGTTATGATGATATATTCATCTTTACCATCCTTGTGGTAATAGATACAGCCTCAAGTGTGATCTGCATGAAAAGACACAATAGATTTATTTGCCGCTTGCTGAAAAGGAGAGTACATTTGAAATACTTCTATGTCAGGATTTACCTTTGATTCTTCATTGTTTAAGGTTCAACCCTCACATTTCTTGATTTATGAAATTTAAACAATCATGAGGAAGTAGTAACCAACTTCTTATACTGCTAAACTTAAATGAACTTGGATATGGTTTGTTTAAAAAGATTTAAAGCATGTAATCTACATTTTCTTTTTGATATATTCACCGGTCTCTAATGCATAGTCATTAATCTTTCACATCATTGTTTGAATATTTTCTGAGGAAGGGAAGATAACTATGTACGTGCCAGCTTGATCCACCTTGCTGTCTTTCAGCGCCCCTGGAAGAAAGTGCACTTCATACCTAAGCTGCCTCACTGTGGGATGATAAGTGATGACCGTCCCACAGATTTTCACAGCTGTACAAAAGGCATCCAGGTGCACCTGTCTTTTGAATCAGAGCTCAGTTAGCCCTGCTCACATTTACAAAATTACTTTTGGGAGAGTCAGACCTGGATGACTTCCAAGCTAGTTAAAAATAATTCTGGAAGAAAAGTGCAGTGCTGGTTCTCGGCGGGAGAAACATGAGTAATGTTAACTGTGGAGATTCTTTTGAGACGGTTCAGATACCCATTTCCACTCCCAAATTTCTTGCAGAAGTTATCTTGTATGTTCAGCTTTCTTCTGATAAACATATTGAAAATGCGGTCAAACAGCTTTTTGTCATTTCAAAACCTGAGCTCAAATTTAATCCCGCTGCCCTGATGGAGCCCAGGAAGCTGCAAGGGCATTTTCATTATAGCTAGACCCGACTGCAGAACTCTTTGCCATTCTTTACCACTCTGACAGCACCATTCATTTAGAAGAATGTGATCGATCCAGAAGCTAGTGGCAATGAACTCTGGGTAATCGTACAGAAGAGAATACCCTATCTCCTTAAAAAATAGATCTTTTTTCATTCCTTGCCTAGAGATAAAGCATCTCATCATTTGGGTTTTAGATCCTAAAATGTCTTTCATGTAGTTATCACAATGGCTGAGTTAAATCTCAATAATCACCTACACTGTGCCATCATGTTCAAAGCTGTCATTATTGTATAATGCAGATTAAGAACTGAAAATTTTTAATTTTTTTGGTAAGGATTACAAATATCACACTAAATAATTTGGTTGGTATTATACCAGTTCAATCATCTTATAATTTCTTCTTCTTTTCCACTTAGATATCATTGATTTTTGTTTGGTTATTTGAAAAAGAACTTGAGGTTTCACAGACAGATCTTTGCTACTAGGATAGAGGATATACACACTTGGTAAAATGACTTTACAGTTTTAGAGAATGTACCAACCTATACATGTTGCCTTCCATATTTGGCAGAACAAAGATTATAAAGAGAAAGGATACTTTTCTCATATGTGTTTACGTGAATCTCGCAGTGTAAAATCAGAGGTAGGAGGTCACAGTGTAGAAAAAAAAAATATATATATATATAGTGAATCTTGCTAAAACTTGGAGGGAAACTTTAGCACAGTGCAAGTTTCACAGCTTCCTTAGAGCTATAAATAGGCCTTGATGGTGGATATCGGACATCCCTAAAGTACATAGGGATCTATCAGACAAAAAATTCTTTGCTAAATTCTAAGAATGTTTGTGTTTGTGTTTTTGTTTTTGTTTTTTTTTAGTTAGGCTTTTACAGTGACCTCTGGAGAAATTTAGGAGATTGTGCGCTCCTCTCTCTCTCTCTCTCTCTCTCTCTCTCTCTCTCTCTCTCTCTCTCTCTCTCTCTCTCTCTCTCTCATTCTCTCTCTGTGTATGTGTGTGTAAATATATATATATATATAATTTTTTCAGTATTTATTTTGTATTAAATTACTTAAACATTGTTAAAGTACTAAAGTGGAATCCACTTGCTGTGTAGAATATTCCCTTATGACCACACACTTATCAAAACCTTGCCAAGGGGAGTAGGTTCTTCAGCATTCTCTTTCTAGAGAACATACTTGGAGTTGATTTTGTGTGTGTGTGTGTGTGTGTGTGTGTGTGTGTGTGTGTAATTAAGTAGAATACATTCATACTTGGAGTTGATTTTGTGTGTGTGTGTGTGTGTGTGTGTGTGTGTGTGTGTGTGTAATTAAGTAGAATACATTCTCCAGAGCAAGCACAAAGACAAACAAGAATGATAATATTCTAGAGATAGAATGGATGGAGTATTTGGGTGAGCTGAAAAGATGATTGCTTTCAACTTAGGGTTTCTATTGTTGTAATTAAATGCCATGACCAAAAACCAAGTTGAGGTGGGAAGGTTTATTTGGCTTACAATACCATATCATTGTTCATTATCAAAAGAAGTCTATTGGAAGATGTTTTTGTGCACTGTGTATTCAAATGCTGATTTCTGTATGCAGAGATTTGGTTGCAGTCTGGACTTTGGCATTGTCAATATTATGAAGCATCTCCTGTCTTGGTATTTTGTCAACATTGGTCATCATCACCTTCTGACTGGTTCAATAAAGAGCTGAACAACCAATAGCTGGGCAGGAAAGGATAAGTCAAGATTTCACAGTCCAGGTAGAGGTTCTCAGGTGAAGACCAGAGAAAGAGAAGCAAGAGTCACTATCAAGACATGGATGGTTGGGAAGGCCAGGCCAGCTATTGTTGGGTTAGAATACCTGAGTATCTGCCCAGCTATAGTGCCTGAAGATATCAGTAAATAATAACATCTCCATGAATTATTTAGAACAAGGGTGGGCATAGAAAGTCCTTACTTCAATGAAAGTCATGGCAGAAACTCCAACAGGGCAGGAGCTGATGCAGAGACCATGAAGGAGTACTATTTACTGGCTTGCTCCTTGTGACTTGCACAACCTGACTTCTTATGATGTCAAGGACCACAAGCCAAGGGATGGAACCACTCACAATGGGCTGAGCCTTTCCTCATCAATCACAATTGAGAATATGCCTACTGGCTTGCCTGCAGCTCAATCTTATGGAGTCATTTTCTTTATTGTGGTTCCCTCTTCTTTGGGACTTTAGCTTGTGTCAATTTGACATAGAGCTATGCAACACAATGGGCAAGCAGAGATGTTTAAAGAAGCTTGTGTTATCATAAAGCAATCCACCTTCCATTTACTTGCCAGGCAAGATCCTCTTTCAACAGACAGCAGAAATTTATTCTCATAAGTATTGTTCCTAGTTACCAATGAGTCTTGATAGCTTAGCTAAAGACAAAAGGAAAGAAAATTAGAAACTCTGATTTTTCTTCTTTAGTACATTCACTCTGGATCACTACAGAGTATTTCTATTTCTCCTCATAAATTCATATACCCATGCTTATGCCATGAAGTACCTCCTTCACAAAGCACATCCACATCAACATACACTCTGCACAGAGAGAACTATATGAATATTCTTCCTGCTTTGCCTGCTTCTTGGGTTTGATATTTGTCAGCTGTAACTTTCAGCCCCCTACTAATATCACTAAAACTCCAAACTTTCAATAGTTTCCTTTTTGGATAAGATTCAGGCATTTCAATTAATGTCAAATTTATAGTTTTATCCAAAATGAACTCTTACTGTCTTTGAACATGTTATGAACAAACATTAAAAAGTATGAAAAACAAATTGACTCTAACATTTTAGCATATATCTATTAAAAGCATATTTCAATTCTTTGTAGTTGAATGAGCATGTAGGGCCAGGATGATAAGTGTCTACCTTAAAATTTTCTATTTGCTTCCCTGCTAGGATGGAAGCAGCAAATCTTTATCTGGTTTTCAACTTTCAAATATATATTTTGAAATATTGAAACTCAAATTTTTATAACATATTAACTTTTCTGATGTTTGTAATAATATCTAACATTGGCAAGTTACAATGAAGTGTAGTAAAGCATTGACAACCCATACACACACGGACTGTTTAACTGACGAGATGATGCAGGAGGAAGATGAAATAAATGACAGTAAAAACAACAAGCAATATTAATTAATGAAAGGTTTACTAATGAATGGATTAATAGTACTAACAAAATGGTTGCTATGGGAATGGGAAAAGACTCAGATAGTAAAATTATGCAATCATGTACTATTTTTCAGTCCCATTTAAACCACAATTTAAGTGAACAAGAGTCAGGGAATGGGTGCTTAAGGCCATCAAATTTATTAAACAAAACAACTCTTTTTGTCAAGCAATCACTTACAAGAGTCAACTATGGCAGATCCTGAGACACACAGCGGTCAGTCTATCAGACAGTCAAAGTCAACGTCTAATTAAACGTAGGCTATGCCAAGCTTCTTGTGTCCTTAAATACCTTCCTTGGCTTTTTACAGAACGTTTAGATATATCATCTCCTTTGATAGTTCCTACAATGCCAACAAATTACACAGAATATGTGACATCACAACAGGGTTCCCATTTTGCTCCCTAGCTAAACACCATCATTATTTTAAAACGTTAACTATCACACGCAGAATTTAACTGAGGTGTTTGCTGCCCTGGAGCCTGCTTTCTTTGTATGCCTGTTACTGCCTCTTGGCTGCATCTTTCATCGCAGGAGTCCAGCCTCCCAGCAAAAGATGACATTAATAAGGTACCTGGAGGAAATGTCTTGACATTATTTTTCTCTGGGAAATTGTGTAATTACAGAAAAATTATCCTGCAATTATTCCAGTTTAAATATTTCATTTCAAGAATATCATATCTTTTACACATTTTGTTTTCAAGTAAGAGAGGGTAGTTTAATGCCTTTGGGGCTTGGATATCTGATAGTTATGTTGAAATGAAAGTGTTACACTTATAATGGCTAAACCAGCCTTTACAACTATTTGGAAAAAACAAATCAAAACAAAACAACAACAACAAAAACCCCAACAACTTCTAACGAAATAACTTTATGAAGGACAATAGAATTTTACAGAAACTTTGGCCATACAGTTTTATGACCCTAACCGAGCCCAGAGCTAAGCTAGCAGCCTCACAGTTTGCTTCTCTGTAGCTGTGATAAGACCATGATCAACAGCAAATGAGGAAGAGGAGGGCTCATTTTATCTCACAGCTCCCAGGCCACAGTCCACCACTGAGGGAATCCAGCACAGTCCCTCAAGACAAAAACCTGGAGGCAGAAACTGAAGCCCAGGCCATGAAAGACTGATGCTTATTTGTGTGCTTTCTGTGGCTTGCTCACTCTGCTTTCTTATATCACCCAGGACTACTTGCCTGGGGGCAGCACCACCCACAGCGGGCTGGGCACTTCCATAACAACTCAGTTTAATGGAGGCAAACTCTATCACCGCACTCAGGTGCAGTTCTCTCTTTGCAGATGACATCAGATTATGTCGAGTTGCCAAATTTAACCTGCATGCACAGATGCCACACGTGAGGGGTTCTAAAACCAGCCAGCCTGATCCTGAATTAAAGTCAGTGCAGCAAGAGAAAGTCATCACTTTATAGATGTGCAATGAGGCATTGGTTTGATTCATTAGATGTGTGTGCATGCAGGGGGTGTGTCTGTATGTGGTGTGTGTGTGTGTGTGTGTGTGTGTGTGTGTGTGTGTGTGTGTTTTGTAAACGACTTCACAAAGAAATGCAGAGAAGTTGCTTTATCAGTATCAACCAACAGTGGTATTTACCCAAACATATAACATCACATGCAAATTTTAAATTAAGTTTGGTCTATTAATGAGCATTTTATAATTATATTTGTTTATAATTTATCCAAAATTAAAAATGGCGAGACATGAGAAGAGTACAGACGAAATATAATAGTTATTATAACTCATAGATACATTTAAATGTGGCTGATCTTTCATTATAACTTCATAATCTGAACAATGATAATTTAATTATCAAAGGATTAAAAAGATATACAAGATTGATAACATCCAACAACAGGCATTTAGCTTTTACCATAAATATTATGAGCAATTAAGTGAAACATTGAGAATGTAGCCAGGGAGACTTTCTAAAGAGTACTGTGGATTGGCATCTGTCTTTCTGAGCCCTGTCTGTTACCATTTCCATTGACTAAATAAAATTTAGTCAAGGTTAACCAATTCTATTCTATTACCGTGGATGTGTATCCCTTGGCTACACAATTTTTACTTTAATCCTCCTGGAAATTGCATAGAGCCAGAGGGAAGAGGGAAGGCACCATCATTCAGACCTTGCTGTAATACGTTATGGGAAATGTGTCTCTTTTTAGTGTCGCTGCCTCCTAGGTAACCCTTTATGGACTGTAGAGCTCAGCAGCTTGCTCAATGCCTCTCCAACATAGAGGCCATGGCAATTACTATGATTATGATGTGAGCTAAATTCACTACCAAATATCAGCTGGGATGAGGATACTGGAAACAGCTTAGAATTGTATTCTGTCTGTCTATTTCACTGCCTCCCAAACCAATAGTATCCTGTAGCAATCAAGTGATTGAGCATATGAGCCTGTGGTGCACATTTCACACTCAATGAGGAGCAACTAGTCTCTACACATCACTGAAATATTATTCACTCAGTTGGAAAAAGTTTAAACATTCTATTAACTTTTAATGTTAGAAAGACATAGAAAGTAACTGTATCATTCCCAGAGAAATTTAAATGAAAATCTATATGTAGAATATGGCTAAACATGGAAAAATTCAAACAGGCCACCGTTCTATTGATGACAGAAAATATATAATCAAGAATCTCTTCCATTCACAGTGTAATTACACTTTCATCCATCCAAAACACCAGGTCACTTCTTAACGTTATATGAAAATGTCACAAGTTTCTGTCACATGATCACAAACAGCCATCGGATGTCTTCTGATAACTAAGGAGGACGGGGAGGTGAATACACCATTCAGATCATACCTATGTTCACATCTGTATTAAGACACCTTCTAGTTTCATGAAGTTAAGCTTCACCTCTGGGAACATCACATTTTATTATATGTGATTATAAGAATCTCCCTCACAGGATTGCTGCCAACACCCAATATGAGATTGGCTATAAACATGATCTGCTAAGTAGAAACTGTTTTTGAAACAATTACTATCGCCAAATGGATATGGAGGGTACATAAAAGTGCCATCTATTTTTGGAAATTAAATAAAGTTATAGAATTTATGTCTTCAACCCAAATTATATGGAAATGTTTTAGGTCTGTGCACAGTGACTTTTTTTTATTGCTATAATTCTATTCATCATAAGTAGCCACATTGGCTCCTGACTTGTACATTCTTGTCTTTTGGTTTGGTCACATGTCCATCCCTCTTCTAATGTCTGTGGAAAACAGCATCTTTTCTTTGTTCCTCATTCAAGGTGCAGCATGACTGCTACTTCTGCGAGGCCCTCATGATCGACAGGCTCCACATTTGCTGGTCCCTTGGCTAACCCTATCATTGTATGGAATCTTATTGAGCCCTTGGTGATGCCACTCATTTGACATTTACTCCACCCACCTCCTCTGTTGGAATTACATTTTGAAATGATATGTACATATCTTATCTCTGTTACTAGACAGCAAGGTCCATCAGTTTGGAGATTAGGTATCAGATGTGTTTAGCTCAGCATAGATAGGAAGGTGCCTATCAAATGTAATCCCTCTGTTTTCTTGGTGATTGATGTAAATGAAATAAATAAAAGTGTTCTGAGTGGTGTAATAATAGAGGAAAATATCTATTCCATGTGACAGGGAGTGATTGTAAGAATAGCACATTACGAAGTTTTCCTCTAGTTGGCATTTACTTGGCATGTGATTACACTATGCAATGTGTAACAGAAAATCCATGAGAAAATTTTATTTTATTTTAATTTATATGTATGTTTGTACCAGTATTAGTACGTACATGCTGCTGCCTCTGGAGGCCATTGGAGGCCTCTGTATGCCCTAAAACAGGAAGTACAGGCTATTGTAAGCTGTTCAAGTTGGGCGCTGGGTGATGAGCTCTGGTATTCTTCAAGAACAGTACATGCTCCTAACTACTAAGCCATATCTTCTGCACCTAAAAAGCTCGTTTAGAATTTGCAAAATTATCAGAGACTAAAACCTAACATGTTTTTATATACAGAACAGAACATGCCAAAAGCTACAACACACAATACATTTGGAAGAAATATCCATATAGTGTTGACTCAGCTAAAAAAAAATCAATGATGGAAAAAAACAGACTAAGTTATCTTCTAAATAATAAAGAAAAATATTAAGGAAATTTTGTGAAATATGACTACAGTCCACAGTTCAAGTGAGAAATTATGGAACAAAAGCAACATATTTACTTAATGAAACATGAAATTCCTATCAAGTCTCTATATATGTATCTATCTAGGAGTCTACATATCTATCTATCTGTCTATCTATCTATCTATCTGTCTGTCTATCTGTCATCTATCACTTGTGGGTCTATCATCATCTAACAGAAAAAGTAGCTTACTCAGTATGGTACAATATTTTAACTTAACAATTGTTAGAATTGTTTAGGTCACAAACATAATGATGAATAACCATATAATTCATTTTAATATTTGCAACAGTTGTGTTTTAAGCTGTAGTAACTATTTGATACTAATTTGACAATCAAGTAGTATTGCATGATATTTTTATTATTTATTGGAAACACAGTTTTCTTTTTCCCTGTTGTTTCTTCATTCATACAGTGTTTTCTGGCTGTTTAGCAGCGACTTTATGCCAGCCCTTGTTTTCAGCTCTAGGGATAGAGCCGTGAACAAGACCAACTCCATTATTTAATGTAGTATTCCTTGTGTTGTTTAGTTATTTCCTCATTCTTGCTCTGTGTGCACAAACTAGATCATTAGTTTGCTGGAAGCTGATTTCTTTATTTGTTTCCTCACAGACTCTACAGCAGTCAGCATGTCAAACACTTAATTCAAGATCAGTATTCAGGGACGGGGATATGGCTCAGTAGGGAAAAGTCTTCATGTGCAGCATGAGCACCTGAGCTCTGAGCCCTAGTACCTCTTCAAAGGGCAGAAGTGATGACATGGGCCTGGAACCCAGGGCTGTGCATGGTGTGCCTGGAACTCGGGGCTGTGCATGGTGTGCCCGGAACCCAGGGCTGGGTGTGGTCCTGGAACCCAGGGCTTAGCGTGGGAAGGACACAGAAGTATCCACACAACTTAATGGTCAGCCAGGTAAGAAGAAAAACAAAAACAAAAACAAAACAACAACAACAAAAAATGGTGAGCCCACATTCAATGAGAGGCCCTGTTTTGAAGACCAAAAATAAATCAATAAATAAGAAAATAAGAGAAAGTGGATAACAGCCAAAATAAATTTTTCGCCCCCACAAGTATGCATGTGGATATAAGAGCCCTCCAACATACAAATTGACAGAAAATTCATGTTCATTACTTTGAAATATATACTAAATCACTGTGATTTTTCCTCTACTTTCTTTAAAAAGGTGTAAGAATGCTGGGTGTGGTGGCATACACCTTTATCCTAGCACTTGGAAAGCAGAGGTAGATGTATCTCTGTGAGTTTCAGGCCAGCTTGAGTGATAATGTTAGACCTTGTTCCAATAAAGAAAAAAATAAATAAAAACAACCATCCACCAAAAGTCTAGGAACCCTTGCATAAAATACCTGTTATTTTGTCAAAGACTCAAAGGAAAATTTAATATGTTGGTATTACTCCTCCAAACATGGTGAATTTTACCAGTATCTATTGAGACATAATTGAAAAAATAACTAGGTCTGATTTCTGCTCTAGTTGGAACATAGCATGCATATTAATGATGCAATAACAGTGTTCAGTAAATGACAGTAAATTGTACTTGAGTTCTTAAAAGGCCAGTGTAGAAAGCCTATCATCTTTCTGAAAGGATTGAATTAAGTTTTTTAGAACCGGTAATCCATTACGTGTTGTTCTATAATGAATATATATATATATATATATATATATATATATATATATATATAGAGAGAGAGAGAGAGAGAGAGAGAGAGAGAGAGAGCGCTAGGGTACGGGGTCTTAAGTAGATTATACATGCATGTAGAGAGCATGTGAAGAGACAGATTTGGGGTCATCCTCACCTTTTGCCTTGCTTTAGATCAGGGCCCCTTGTTTTCCAGTGCTGTGTATGCCAGGCCATCTGGCCTCTGAGCTTCCGGGGATTCTCCTGTCTCTGCCTCTCATGCCACTGTAAGCACTGGGATTACAGATGTGCATTCCCTTGCCCAGCTTTTACATGGCTTTTGGAGATTTGAACACAGATCCCCATATGTGTTTATCAAGTGTTTTATGCATTTCTTACCTCTCCATATGTATATACATTTTCAATGCAGTCCCTCCTTTTAATCTCAGCCACATGCCATCTACATTAAAAAGGTGAAGTCACAATCATCCAGTTAAGTTGAACCTTTACTTGGTTCTAATCATCTGTAAGCAAACCAAATAGCCATGAGCCCTAAGGGGCTCTTCCTCTGCATCAGTGTCTCTATTTTGTGGTGTGTATAATTTTATTGGTATAAAGAAGTCAGGAACAAGAAACAGTACCTGATCCAACTGTTTCTATTCTTATTAAAAGGCTATTGTATTTTCTTCAGAGCTAAGCTTTCCAGAAGCCAAAAGATCCATGCGTAGCCACAGCATGGCATTGAGCATTTATGAACCACTCTTCTTAAGATCTTCAGTGAGTTCAATGAAACTTGACATATTGTCAATAATTTCCTGTGTTCACATGATTATTGTTTTTGTGTTAATGACAATAATCAAAGTTTGGAACAAATATAGAACAAACAGTCAACGCTAGGTGCTTCTTAGCTCTTCCTTTAGGTTTCCTTTCCTTCTGGACATTACTGAAATCTGAACAAGCCAATAAGGCGAATGTGTGCCAGTCCCTTTCTGTGGCACACTGCCTTCATTCTTGCAGCTTTTATTATTGGTGATTCGGTTGCCATATTGAATCTGGGAGCCTTTTCTTGTCCATTTTTATGCCTTAATAGATTTATCTTAGAGCACTCCCAAGATTTAACTCTATAAAAATGGGTATGAGTATAGGAAGTATGACCCACTGGGTTAGTACTAGATGACTCAGGTGTGATGGACAGTTCAGTTCCCTTACTGGTCCTCTCAGTATAAGCTTTAAACTCTCCATCAGAGAGTACAGGGCCCAGAGAACCACTCAATTGGCTAGCGCTACAAACTACAGATTTTTATCTAGGTAAGCTGGATAATCTACAGTGTTCTTCCATATGCTTATGCTTTTGTAAAATAAGCTTTATGATTGGCTCTAGTAAGAAGGAGAACTACAAACAGGATTTCTGAGTGCGGGCCCTTGTCTGCAGGTGGAGGATATGCTCCCTCCCGGTGAGCTTCTTGCTCTGGCACAGGTGAGCGAAACCCCCTGCTGATAACAACCCACCAGACCCAATGCGCTAAACTGATAGTTCCTTGCAGACCCTAACCCACCCTCAAAAGGTGTCAAAAGCTGGCTATTTGAAGAAAGCATATCAAAGGTACCCTGAAGACAAGCTTGAAGTGTCCTGGAAGTGTCTCCTGCTATTCAAGTATGCTTAGTTTAAAAACCCAGATGCTGGAAGGTTTAGGAGCGCACGTTTTAGCTTAGTGAACTAAAATCTATTTGTTTGACTCTTTTTGTCTTTATTTCAATAAAATGTAGTCTGGTCTTTCACAAGCCAGAGGTCCCCTTCCCCCTCTGGAAGGGACGCAGGTTTCTACTGTCTCAAGCCCGGCTGAGCATGGCTGTCCTGTGCTCCTTCCCTCTCCAGAAGGCTTTCTTCGAGACAGGTTCTCAGAACAGAGCCTTCTTTAGCTAGCCTCCAGAAGGCTGAAGAAAACTCTGTGACCAGGTTCTCAGCCCAGCCCCTCGGAGAAAGGAACCCACACCCAAGTATGTTTTTCAAACGTACAATCCTTGTCCTTTGTATACTTTCATTTTCCTTTGGCACGTAGTGACTTTGAGTTGATGGTGATTCAAAGAAGGGAAAACAAGAAAGCTGTATTGTTTCTTCTCTTTTGATTTTGTCACATGTATGAGGACTACTTGAAGCCTTAATTTTTTGTTTGTTTGTTTGTTTTTCTTTTTTGAGATAGGGCTTCTATGTGTAGCCTTCACTGTCCTGGAACTAGATCTGTAGACTTAATGAACGTAATTTTTCTCCAGAAAGTTTGAGGACAGACGTTTTGATTCACATCTTACAGAGAGAACATATTGATGCAGAGAATATTAGATAGTTTATCTGAATATAGCTAGTGAATAGAAGAGCAGAGACTAAAGTCCTAATGTAAAGTTTGAGAGATGTTTAAGAGCACACACAGATTTTCTAGGAGACACAAGCTTGGTTCCCAGTATACACTTTGGGTGGGTCACAGCTAGCTGCAGCTCCAACTCTAGCTCCAGGGAATACAATAGACACTTCTGGCTGACACAGGTGCCTGCATTTATGTGGACATGCCCATACATAGACACACATACACACATACACACATACACATATATAACCACACACTGACACACACACACACACACACACACACACACATACACTCATACACACACACACACACACAATTTAAAGTAAATCTTTAAAAAAATAAAGAGCTAAAGAAATAAACATTAAAATTTATTTATGGGATTTTGGTTGTTCCAGCCTCAGGAAATGCCCCTTTATGCAGGAAGAATCTAAAAAGAGACAGCTGTTTGGGTCTTTTAGCTTGTAGTGTGTCTCCAGGCCTTTATATTTTTTTTTTTTGAAAGAATGGTGGTTATAAGGATACAAGTCTAGTATTCCATAAGGCACAGTCTTCAATCTTAGCTATATTGCATATCCTGTGGAGTCTATGTGGATATTAAAACATATTGTTAGGATTATACATAGATGTTTGAGTATGACTTGGTTGAACCTGGAGAGAATACCTCTCCTACAAACAAAAATGAAACTCCTGCTTTCTTGCCTTGCTGTATAAATCCTGAAACTGTGAAGGAGAAAAGAAAGGAAGAGCCTCTTGAGATGTATAATTAGAAAAACTGCAGGGGCAGAAAGTCACTTAGACAAAATGCCAAATAAGACCTGAGATTAACAAGCTGGTTAAAATTGCAGTTGGATGAAGAGAGGCTCCTGAGGCCCATCCCTAGCAAAGTCACCACCAGTAGCCTGCTAATACCATGTAGATGATTGCATACCTATACATATTTGTTCATAACTAATTGTTCTCAGAAGCTATTTATGGTACTAATTTTAACAAGAGACATGAAGTCAGGATGAAGATGGGTTGTGGGATTCCTGAAAAAGTTGGACAGAGGCAGTGGAGAGTGCCTTGGGTAATAATAAAAATACAATGAAAAATTCAAATAAAGGCCAGACATTTAAAAGGATAAATGAAAATGTTTTTAAAAAATAGGACCTGAGGTAAGATATAGAAAGGCTAGACTACACCAAGTATGTGCTTGAAAATGTGGTGAAAGGTGGCTCTATCAGTTACTCAGTCGCGAAGAGTTGTCATGGAACTCTCTCTGCTTTGTTAGCATCATAGTGTCATGTGTGCTTCTCCTCTAAGTACATTGTTTTGATGATTAGCTTCCACCCCTCTGCTTTCTGAGCTACACTACTGAGAACAGGTGACAGAACAGTTAGTTATTTGTTACCATTTGGAAAGTCAAGATTATTA
>OU015742.1:101504254-101533817 GCA_907169655.1 Acomys percivali
AAGAAGAAGAAGAAGAAGAAGAAGAAGAAGAAGAAGAAGAAGGAGAAACCTCTGAACTCCTTTGGGCCATTTTTAGTTAATTTTCCAATTGTAACAAAATATATCACAAATCAACTTAAGGAAAGACAGGTTTATTCTTGTTCACAATTCAACATGTTCAGAGGGAGTCATGGTGTGAGGTGGGACGTAGGTAGTCAGTGAGCAGAGAGAGATGTACACTAACATCCGGCTTGCTTTCTCCTTTGAATCAGTCTATGACTCCAACTTGGAGAATAGTACTACACACACTTAGAGTGGGTCTGTCCACCTGAATGAATCTAAAATGTAATCTAAAAAAAACCCTCTTACAACTATGCCGTCAACATCACCAAGGTAGGTTTAATGCTGAAAAATTTTAATCTATGATTAAAATTGTAATATTGATTATCAATTTGAGTGGTTAATCCATTGAAAACAAACTCTCCTTGATGCATATCAATGAATAGATATTTTTAATAAATTTAATTATAAAATGCTGATAACCTTAGGATGACCTCATATGGGAAAAGGAAATTGACATAGTTTCCACTGGTTAACATAGCTTTACCCCTACTGTGATGTTAGATATAAGATGAGCAGAAACAAATTATCTAGATGTTGCAGGAAAGAAATAAAGCACAGCAATTATTATTTAAAAGTCCAAGAAAGTACATGTGTACATGATGGGGTATTAGTCATTCATTCATTCATTCATTCATTCAAAATCCCTACTGAATATATGATATAGAGCAGGCACCACTCTAGGTAACACCCACCTGCCTTGTGGAATTCTTTGTCCATTGTCAGGCTAAGCAGTAGTTTGTACTGGGATTTACATATTTAGATTTCATTCACTGTCACTACTAAGCCACTTGCTAAATAAAGTCTATGTCAATGAAAAAGAATGAGAAAATAGAGTTTCTAATGGACTCCCCATTGAGCTTGGACTTGACATTTACTCTCTGAAAAACAATTGCTCCTGTATTCATTTACTATTGCTTAATGACCATGTACAGAAGTTACAAAATTCTCCAATTTCCTGTTTCTTGCAGGGTGGAAAAAAAAGGTGTTGGCTCATGTTTACAGTCTTTATACATGCAAATTAGGGAATTTCAGACGATTAAGAAAAAACTAACTAATTGCAATGAACAGCAAACTGAGAAAGGTATCATAGTATATCAAGCCATGGAAGTGAAGCAGTAATGGGCAGGTCTGGCACAGTTCATAGGAAAAAAAATCACCACACTGATTACAGCCATTGTGAGGGGTTGTCAGAAACAGCTAGCAAATTACAGAGGGAAGGATCCACAAAGCCTCTCTGGAAATCACTACTATTATCATGGTGTTAACTGGGTAATTTTTTTCAGTCCAAGGGCCAAAAGCATTTTTAAGAAACATAATCAGTAGGAGGTACACATAGAAAACCTACTTATTAAGTCAGCTGACTTGGGGTCATTTTATTCAGTGAAATGAGGAAACCAAACCACAAAATATATGAGTACACAAGCGCTCTGCATTGAACTAGAGAACTTTTATCTAATCCTCATTCAGCGGTTCCTACATGGAAGCGGAAAGGAAACAAAATCTCAAAAAAAAAAAAAAATGGCTCATGTATATGGAAAATGCCATTAATATTAAAGGTGATAGTCATAAATGCTAACTCTAAATTAAGTGTGTTCAAATTATCTAGTATTTTCATTACAAAATGAGAGAGCAAGGAGTTCGTTGCAAAATAGAATTGGTTTCTTATGTATATATGTATGTATGTACATATGTATGTATGTATGTATGTATGTATGTATGTATGTACTTACTTATGGTTTTTTGAGACAGGGTTTCTCTCTGTAGCTCTGGTTGTCCTGGAAGTCACTTTGTACATCACGCAGGCCTCAATCCACCTGCTTCTGTCTCCCAAGTAATAGAGTTTGTTTCTAATGGCTTGTGGTTTACATAAACCAGTGTCAGGTTGTAGAGAGTCTTTTATAATAGGATTCAATAGTGGCTTTGCTGCGGGGTACCCAGGGCACCGTTTCTCATTCTTTGTTTGCTGAGGGGAGTTTTGCCTGTAATTGAAGCCCATATAATGAAACTGCCATCCTCACTTCACTGCTTGTATATTTAGCTAGTACCTCTTTGTTGTCATTTTTTGTTCTCTTTGTTAAAATAACCTCTCAAAACTTTTTATTTACATTGTGATTCATGTCTTACAAAGCATCTTGATATTTGTTATTTACACTTTCAACTAATTCTTTGACAGTGTGAGTTCCAAGTTCCCTACGCCTCAGTTTCTACAGTGGTGCAATAAGAATCACACTTACCTTTTCTGTAGAAAATAACTATGATAACAATCATGATGATGATGTTTAACATATCTTAATTATTTACTAATGTGCAGCATTAATTTCATTGGATTACATCTACTAATGTCTCCAAACCTTAGAGATACCATGCAAAATAAGTTAATTAATTTTCTGATTACATGGTACATAAAACTGAGGCATAAAAAAGTAAAAAATAATGTAGCAGGACCGCAGAAAAATTTTCTTTCAGATAATGAATTATATTAGGCTTCATGCTACTTTCCTTTGTCAGTAAGCACATTCCCACATTGACACACAACTTCAGTAAGGCTCCTTTTTCACTCCTTAATTACAAAAATCGATATTATCCAAAGCAAACTCTCTAAATTCTAAATAAATCACTTTGATTATGTGTTAATCTCAACATGTGAGGAGAAAGTCCACCAAGCAAAGTTATCATGGTCAAGTTAATTAAAGCAAACAATTAAAGCAAGTCTTTTATTTCTGTACAGGAATGGCTTCCCTTTACAGTGGGCTTCAATAGGTCAGCATTGGACATGGGCAAGATAAGAATTTTTAAGATTATTTATTTATTTATTTATTTATTTATTTATTTATTATGTATACAGTGCTCTGCCTGCATGTGCATGTGCAGGCCAGAAGAGGGCATCAGATCACATTGTAGATGGTTGTGAGCCACCATGTGGTTGCTGGGAACTGAACTCAGGACCTCTGGAGGAACAGTCAGTGCCCTTAACCTCTGAGCCATCTCTCCAGTTCCAAGATAAGAACTTTTATAGCTCAGAGGTAGGAGGTTTCCAAAGCAGAGATTTGTCAGGCATATAGGCAGAGTTACAGGGGAAGCATAAGAAAGTGGTGATAACAACGTTTTGACACAAAAGGAGGGTTGCAAGATTGTCTTAACAACTTTTTTGAAGCAAAGTCATGACTGCCATTTCCTGGGCCAGGCAGTACAGAACTATTTGTAGTTAAGGTTATAGGTGGGGAATAGCCCAATCCTTGAGAAACAAATTTAATCACGAACAGGAATGAACATAATTTATGTTTACTATAAGGTAGTTTGAAAGCCTAAGATGAAGGCAGGCTAGTTCATGACATGCACTTAAAGAAAAATGAGGGCATTGAATTGAGTCCTAATTTCTCAATATCCTTCATCATAGCCGTGATCACTGCCAATGTAAAGTTATTAGAACATGGCTAAAAACAGAGTAAAGGACTGAGTGTATGGTAAGAAGCCTAAGCATGTTTCAGCAGTACTTGGGGATCATGGGATTGGACATTGCTTTAAAAAGGAAAGTTAACACTTGGAAGATTGGTGTTGGCAAAAACCAAGTATTTTTTAAACCAAGTATTTGTAATTTCTAACATCTTGCTAATAGCTATATATTATTATACACACTAACAGAAATACACAATGTCTCACATAATTAAAATTGAACTTTAAGAACACGCTACTTGATATTGATCACAGGGATCTAATCTATTACTATTGAAAGGAACAACAAAATCTCAACTTAGAAAGTAATTTTCAAATACAAGAAGAAAAGTATTGATTAGCATAATAAGAAAATGAAAGTATTTCTGAAATGCTCTAAAGACTTCAGTTGAATAAAGAGATTTATATTTTTAATTAAATCTACTATCAAGGTAATGTGAGTGAAGATAATAGCCTATAGTCAGAGGTAATAAAGTTGGCATTGCATGAATCCAGAGAGGAGCAACAGACATTAGAAAGAGAGAGGCGGGCAGGGGCAGTGAGAGAATATTGCATTGAGATGCTATTCCCATCATATTAATTATTATTAAATATTAAACTGAACTATTGTCAGTGCAGTTCTAATCCACAATGATTCATTTTATAAATTACAAATAAGCTACCCAGATCATAACCATAACTTCAATCTGTTGAAAGTTTATTACAACATACCAAATTTGAATCCAAGCCTATGCTAAAGATTGCCTAAGGCTGAAAGGCTGATCACAACTTTGATATTCCAGAGAGCTGGAATGTTACAAGTTTAGAAACAAGCTGTGGTAAGCTTCTTCATGGCTGTACACAGCTCTCTGCACGTCTGACCTAAATTTTTTCAACCTTCAGGTAAAACTTTGGAATATATTCACAGACAGTTTGCTTCTAACAACCCCAAAGCTAAAAGTATTTGACAAAGCCCAACACCTATAACACACACTTCCCTGTGTGGGCAACTGCCTGCCTGATATTTCCTTCAGTGTATAAGGAAACTGTCTTGACTTATAGGCTGTTGCTGCTGACTACTTCATGTAACTGCTTCTGTACTGAATCGTGTAGCTTAGAGCAACGTCATTCTGTGTTCTAGGGCTCTTTCATCTCTTAGAGTAAAAATGATCTATTAGTCCCTCTGAGAATGAGCACTGCCTTGCTTTGACACAAACTTCTATCATTGGAATCAGCATCTTTACTCATGTCTACCTTAAATTTATTACAACAAGCAGACAACTCAGCAACATCCTTTTGTGATAGTCACAGTATCTAGTTAGACGTGTTGACATACAGGTAGAGGATAATTGTGTATCTAGGCCTGAATGTCATGTTTGGAGCAGAGACTGCTTCACTTCACTTTGCCTCATCTAAATATATGTCTGACTGAGTTCATTCATACTAAGAAAGCCTGATAATTGTGCCTCCAAATGAAACAACTGTCAGTACTGTTAGAATGCCCACCCTCCCTGATGATTCAAGTACTTAAAGCTCAAACTCAGCTCCATCAATGGGTGAGTATTGTTAAGAACCACATTGACAAACAGCTTTTGCAAATGTGAACTGCCGGCCAAGTATTAAATTGCCCCTTCCTGTTGATGTAGAAAGCTGCCAACAATTTCTCTAGTGTATACATGCACAAGTCAACAGTCTGTGGCTGGTTCCTTTCTAGAGTTCTTTGACACAATGTTTAGGCAACAGTATCCTTGAATGCACCAATGCACTGTCCTACTTGAGTATCTTCCTTTTTACTGAATATTCTTTTTAGATACATTCGTCTCTGGAAATGCTGTCACCTAGGACCTAAGAGGCTAAGGCAATCCCCACGTTTATAAATACAGAAGAACATACCACCTAGGCACTGGTAGAATTGCTTTGGAGAGCGACACTGCTCACCTGTTGCATCTATGCTCATACAAGACAACCTCTGTCTATCAGTGAGAGAAATGGAGTTTTATTAAAATACAGGCTAGTATTTTTGAGAAAAGCAATCCTGGGATTATATAGCCAGTCTGTTTACTAAACTCTCCTTTGCGCTGACCCAAAGTGATTTGTGTGCACACTTCACAACAGTTTACTTCACACACTGTGCTGGAAACACTCATTAGTCTTTAATTTAGAAGGATCTAATATGCTGTGTGAAACCTTGCCTTTCTTGCATCCACAGAAGAAAAGTATTTCACTGCTAATCTTATAACACAATTCCCAACTAGGTGAACTATGGTCTTGATATATAGTGACTTTTAACTTAAAACTCCCTTCAAACAATATTTTTAAAATACTCTTTTTTTAAATTTATTTTTATTTTTAAAAATTTATTCAATTTACATCCTAATTGTAAACCCCTCCCTTGTCTCCTCCAAGTCCCTCCCTCCCTCCCTCCCTCCCTCCCTCCCTCCCTCCTTCCTTCCCTCCCTCCCTCCCTCCCTCCCTCCCTCCCTCCCTCTCTTCCCTTCCCACTTCCCTAGTCCTGAGCCTATCAGCCCTTCTCCTCCACCATTTGATGCCAGCCTATCAAGTCTCATCAGGACTGCCTGCATCCTCTTCCTCTGTGGCCTGGCAAGGCCACCACACCAAGGGGAAGGGATCAATGAGTGGCAACAGAATCCATGTCAGAGACAGACAGCCCCTTCTCCCATATTAGGGGGACCCACATGGAGACTGAGCTACCGATCGGCTATATCTCAGCAGGCAGTCTAGGTCCTTTCCATGCACGGTCCTTGGTTGGTGCATCAATCTCTGCAGGGCCCCCTGGGCTCAGTTTGCTGGAGTTGTTGGTCTCCTTGTGAAGCACCTGTCCCCTCTGAGTCCTGCTATCCCCCAACTCTCCTATATGACTCCCTGCACTCTGCCCAAAGTTTGGCTGTGAGTCTTACAGGCTATATCGATCCCCTGCTGGATGGAGTCTTTCAGAGGCCATCTTCAGCAGGCTTCAGTGCTGTTCCCTGTCTTCAAATTCTTCTGCTTATATGTGCCCTTCTGAGTTAGTCTTAAGCATCCTCCCTAGGGTCCTCTTTGTTATTTATCTTCTTTAGGTCTGTGGATTGTAGTTTGGTTATCCTGTATTACATGGCTAATATATGCTTACAAGTGAGTATATACCATGCACGTCTTTCTGGTTCTGGGATACCTCACTCAGGATGATAAAAAAATATTCTTATGTTTACTATTTCTAAATTTTTAATAATTACACCCTTATTGGTATGCCGTTTCTTCCTTTGCTTCTAAATCCTCTGAGACACTGAATCCTTACTGTGAGAACTCAGCCAACCACTTACGTTGTCTTTAGGACCTTGTTGTGGTCAACTTTATGCTACACACGTTCAGAATCTGTCTCATCTGATGCACATAACAGTAAAGCTGGGGTAAATCATCATTCTCATTTCATGGATGAAAAGTTAAAATAGACAATTCAGGTTGTACATGCGTAAAGTAAAAAGAGAGATGAATGAATAAATAAATAAACTCAGTCTGAAGAGCTAGGATTTGAACCCAAGAAGCCAAATGCAGATGTGTGAGACTGCCTTTGCATAGGACCAATAGTGCCTGCCTTCTAAGGGAGAATGAGACAGCACTTTCCAGAGATATGGAAATAATGAAGAGACACTTCCCAGCTGTCCTCTGTAATTTGTTCCACCTGCCTTTAGAGCTTTCTTTTATCTGTCAGCACTCCCCACCCTCTCTTCGGCAGGAGGAGCAGCCTCCCTGGAGGGATGTGGAGGGTTGCTATCTGACACCGCCCAAATCCACACCTTGCTCTGCTTTCTCTTGACAGCTCTATTCATCAGCCTGTCTATCTGTTGTGGACTCACAGTTCTCTTCAGCTTTGATTTTTGAAAGTGAGGCTCGAAATATCTACCTTTCTATGAAGCTGCCGATTCCCAGGTTCACCCGCCTCCTGCAGCTTGACGGAGTCGCCCGGGTTCATTCTGAAGGCTGCTTAGTGAGACCTCCTTCCAAAGACCTTCTAGACTAAAGCAGCTCTTTCTTTACCTCTGTCATCTTGCAGCCACTCGCTGAGACAGATGAGGCACACAGCATGTTCTATTTCCATAACATTTACATATTATTAATAGAAACACAGGCCAGTATCTCAAGGATGACATTGAAGAAAAGTTGGCTCACATTTTACAAGGTAACTCTACAAGATGATCCTCATTATGGCCTCTTAGAGCGAGTTCCTTGTTTCTCAAAAGAAGGTGATTTTTAATGGGTGAATCTTAGGTTGTATCACGTTTTTTAAAAGTCAAGTTCCTTTTGTCAGTCTGACTGGCATTGTGAAACTGCATCAATATTGTTAGAACTAACCAAAAGTCACTTGAGCCGCAGTAAAATGCCATGTCTCTAGAGACTGTTTATTATGCCATAGAAAGGATTCAAGGCCGAGTTTAATGAGATTTCTCAGACCGCATGTCTGTGCCTGGAGGAAACTTGTTCTGCAGTCTCCTCCATCAGAGGAGTGGTGTTCCTGCCAGCCGCCTCTAGTTACCTGCCCACTGGGCAGCAAAGCCCTGAGAAGGAATCAAAAGCTGCCTGTACTTCCCACATGGCTTATGTTGTGTATTGTAATACAATGCACTGTTGTTTGACCACTTCCTTAGCTCTCTGTCAAGTTTGACTTCACTTGGGTTCCTTATCTCTCTAGGGACTTTCACTCTGCAGCTTCCAGCTTCTTTCCTGACTCTAACTCAGAAATATGACTCACCACAACCTCCTCGGGGCTTCAGGCAGAAAGAGTGTAAGAGGGAGGGAGGACAGGAGGACAAGACCCTCTACACCAACCAGATCAATGCACATAGGAACTCACAGAGATTGAGGCACGATGCACAGTGCCTGTACACCTGTGCACCAGATGGAGTTCCAGAGCTGAAAGCAGAAGTGGACATATGCCCATCCCTAACCCAGCGCTATTTACAATTGATAGCCACTTTCAAATAAAACTTGAGTGCACTCCAAGGAGGTCTCACTGGGTAAACAACCACTCTACATGCCTGGCAGTAGACAATCAACAAATAAATGGACTCAAGGGCATCTTTGGAGGTGTCTTGTCTCCTAATGTTTGTCACGGCTCCTCCTTCTCCTTCTCCTTTTCTTCCTTTTCCTTTTCCTCCTTCTTCTTTGTCTTTAAATTTTTAAAAAATCTATCTTATTATTTAAATATTTTTATTTATTTCTCTTCTGTCTTTTACCTCCACAGATCTTTTGCACATGTTACTGCTTCCAGGTTAATGTTTTTATGAAATTCTTGAGTGTGCGAATGAGTGGGTCTTTGTGGTTTTTTGTTGTTTTGTTTTTTGTTTTTTATTTTTTGTTTTTGCCTGATTTGGGGCCCTTTTCTTTTTGTTTGTTTTGCCCAATTCAGATGTGTTAGTTTCATTTTACCTTATTATATCTTATAGACAGCTAACTAGTTAAGGTTGTACTCTGGAGAAATATGAACTGAAAGTTGCAGAGCAGAGATAGCATGTACTTTTGTGCATGAAGAATTCTTCTACCTTGTTCCTTGGTTTATATTATCAGTGTTTGTGCACCTTGTTTCCTCTCAACTGCTAGGCTGATGGGCTGAGTTCCTCACAATATAACTTAGTCTATTGGCCTTTGCTGTCAGAGAACAGGCTAATTGCATTTCAGTTGAAATGTATGCCTCCAGCTGGGTCATGAAAGTTCGACATGACCTTTACGTACTTCATATTTTCTTAGAAACATGCCAGTGTCTCACACATATGCATATGGCCAATGACCTTCTATAGATCAATTTAAAGGCTAGCTATTTAAGCTCTTGTACTCACACTACCTATAATGAAGCCAAAATACTTAATATACAGTTTATTTAGTATATTTTTGCAAGTTGGTCCAAATGGACATACAAATTATGTTTCTTCTAGCATAAAGAAAAATGTTAAGGTATACAAAATTAAAGTAGTCAACTTAATTAAAAGAGAGAATAAGTTTTGAGGACTGTACTGTTCTGGATGCAATGTTCTAAAATAGTAATTGAACATTGGAATAGAAACTCAACAAGCCAAGCTTGAAATCAGGGGTCAGCTGCTGATCTGTCACCATCAATGTCACAATGAAACACTGTGGTCTACACTCAGAGGAGTGAGGAACTGAAACTTAGGTTATCCTTGCTTTTTCAAATGTTATACTTGACATGAATTATATACAAATGTGTACTTAACAGGTTGCTATATATATATATATATATATGTCTGTATGGAAATAAAGTCATTTAAACTATCTTGGAATGTTCCCATAGATTTAATGTAAAACTGGTTTTCTTTAATTTTTATCTTAAGCCTACTTACCAAAATATCCAAAACTAATATAAAGATTACATAAGTGCAATACAATGCTTTGTTGTCTTTTTTTTTGTTGTTGTTGCTGGGTATCATCAACCTCCCTCAATGTCCTTTTTATATTTGCAGAATCCATCTCTCTTATGATTCACCATAGTTAATTAAACAGAAACACAGAAACATAAAAGCAATGGATCCACACAGGAATCCTGGCCACCGGGAGCTTTTCTTAGCACACAGCATACTAATTTGTACAGGAAGATTCATATTTATGCTTCATGCCTCACCTGTCAGAGCGGATGCCAGTGTGGCCAACACTAGAACAGCTCAACACTGCTTTGCTCCACCTAACTAAAAACATGGCATGCCTCTCTAAGAATAGAACTATTAATATAACTATCCTGACATTCACTGAATGAAGTAGCTAATAAGGGGAAAGCCTCTGTTAATTATACCATAAATAAACCCTTAACATTTCCAAGCCTCAAATGAGGCAAGGGGGAAACATTTGTGCAGACACAAACTGATTTTACTGTTCATTGGATCAGCAGTTTGTAAGGTTGCCAGGGACCATATCAGTGTATATATAGTTGAATCAATTCACTGAAAAAACAGACCATGACAAATAAAAATTGAAAAACAATCGTTTTTATTGTTCATGATATAAAGTAGGCCAAAAGTTTTGTTTAAATTATTTCTCTTATGATTAATAAAAGAAAATTTAAAGCAGAAATCTTTCTGATGATTGCTTGGCTTGAGATAAGAAACAAGTGATGAGAGATTGATGTCCACTAGTGATATTAATTATGTTATTACTTCTGTTTCCTAGTAACATTTTGTTTCTTTAGATGGAATGTTAAATTTTACTAGATAATAAAAGTAAATACACCCATAACTCCATGTTTTATCCAAATTGATTGTTTTGATAAAGATGCTAGTGTGGACCGGGAATTGGAACCCTCTAATATGCTAATCTTAGAGAAGCATTAGAGATAATTATCAACCATTGAAAGGCAGGCTAAAGCTGATCAATTTTCAGCAGGTTTACTGAATGGTTATAAAGATGTTTCTAAGAAAAGGAATTAGATTTAATTAGCCAAAAATCCTGCTTTGCTTTCTGTTTTAATAGAACAATAATACTGTTTTGTATGCATATGTGCATGCATGTGTGTATAGACACAAATGCCATGAAGCAGGAGTAGATCTGACAGAACAGGATTCAGTCTCTAAGTCCCTTATGTGAATGAGTGAAAGGGATCAAACTCAGGCCTCAGGCTGGGTGACTGGTGCCTTCACTCACTAAGTAGTGACTCTAGGCTCAAACGTATTTTTAAAAAATTGTACTATCACCTATGATCTCAATTTACCATGCTTGCAATATCTGTAAATGTGTATGTTGTGGATAGAGTGCTGAAGTGTTTGTATTTCATAGATTTTCATTTTACTTAACTGTCAAAATTATTCTGAAGTTAGACAATGTCACCAGCTCTAAAATGGGGGTGGTTTTGTCTACAGAGGACATTCACCAAGGTGTAATTAAAAAAAACTTTTTTGGTCACAACTAGGAGGATACTTATGATATCTATATATCACTAAATATCCTGTCATAAATGAGGCAGACTCCCACAAAAAAATCATAAGATATCAAATGTCAACCTTTCCAATTTTGATGCAATGTTTAATTTTGATCATATGCTCAGGTAAATTATTTAGTTTAGAGAGAAGCACTTGTTCAAAAAGACAAGGGAAAAATACCATCTCCATGTGCTTACATAATATGCTTTAGTATAAAAATAATACAAGTTTCTGATGCTCCTGGCAATGTCTCTCTTCCCCAGGACGGCCAGGCAGGTAATGTATTTACAGGAGTAAATGTGAACCAGAAAGAATATGGCAGGTCATCATTTCAAGACAGAAAAATGGAAAAGATAAAACTCCAGTTGCCTTCAGTGTCTCAATCTTTTTTCCTTTTATTTCTGAGAAAATAAGGTTAATATTTATGACTATGTTCTATTCTGTTGGGTGTGAAGATAGAATTATAATGAAGCATCAATTGTCCTAAACAGAAAAAGAGAAGAAACAGCTGGTTACAAGGTCTACTTGATCACATGGGATATTTAGTTCACTCCAGCAGCCTATAAAAAACAAAGGGGCTTTGATAGCAATGGACTTGTGACTTAAAATATTTCTAACCAGGAAAAAAAAACCCAAAAGACAAAAGAAAACAAAACTCAAATCCAACACTCCCCAATTGACAAAACTCATGATTTGTTTCTTTAGTTCACCTGAATGAAAGGTGGGGTCTTGCTGTGTAGCTGGCTGAAATGCGCTGTGTAGCACAAGCTCACATTAAACTCACACAGCTGTTGTGCCTCTTTCATGTTGATATTTCAGGGTGTACTTCCACATCCAGCATCTTCTTTATGAAGACCAAGATAGCAAGACAAACAGATACAAAGCCTGACATAATTCCCTTCACTACTGAATTAGAGCTAGTAGATATATCCAGTGGAAAGATAATGAACTAGCTAGCCCTTGAGACTTTCTAAAAGTACAGCTAGCCAATAGGTGGGAGATCAGCCTTTTCACATGTATGATGAGCATGCCTTAGGCTGTCTACATGTATATTTAAGAAAACTTATTTCAATGTGAAGATCATGTAGGCTAATGTTCCACTCTTTACTTACCTTCATTTCGCTACTTGGATGAGGTGTTAGAAAAACATTTGTATTAACTTTCAAACTGCATGGAAACCCTTTCATTTAAAGTACACACACACACACACACACACACACACACACACACACACACACAGAGAGAGAGAGAGAGAGAGAGAGAGAGAGAGAGAGAGAGAGGGAGACATAGAGAGACACACAGAAGATCTAATCTACCTTATGATACAGTAATATGACAATATTATATTAAAATACTATTGCACTAGGTAAGACTAAGAGTAAACACACCATTCTGAAAATGCAGAGTGTAAATACAAATTAAAGTACTATGTAGGTACTATAGTTTAATTCAATTAAAGAAAAATAAAGGTGTATTATAAAGAGTAAGGTATCCTGATCATAAAATAAAGTCTTAATGTGTTTCTCTGTTGCCTCTCATGGTTGTAGTAAAGTACAGACACTGTAGAATGTAAAGCAAGCATTCAGAAAAAGAAATCTGGAAATGGGCCCTTTCCAAGGCTTTCTCCACATAAGGAAAAGGCATGCTTAATAAATAAGTATAATTGATTGGTCTTGGCTCTTATGAAATGGAACATTTGTAGAGTACTATGCAACCTCATAAAACATAAACATTTCCTTCTGCATTATTGCATGTGATGTACTTATATGCAATAGTCAATAAGATAGTTAATGTTGAATTTTTGAAAATAAGTTTTCAAAGTATTTCTTTCTTGGGCAACTGAAAGGAAGTTGTAAAATCACCACCTTTTAACATGTGTTCCAATATTTCATGTAGGAGGGTTTAAAGCCTAAGGAAGCAGGAGGAATAAAATTATGGATTCAAAGGTAAATTCAGGATGAAAACTCATTATGAAGAAAAGTGATTTTAGCAGTGCATTTCAGGAGAAGCCATCATAATCAATAACTTCCGAGAGCTTGGTTCATGAACCTTACTTTTCATTGAGCTAGTACGAAGGAAACAATTAGATACAGTCACCAACCTTTTCATGCATTAATGCCAGTGCAAATTAACTCCTACCACTAAAATTACTCCTGTCTGTCAGAATCTGTGAACAGTTTGACTTACTCCACTCAGGGCACATTGTGTCTTCTTGCCCGTATTAAAGTGACACATAAAATTCAATAATAATTAAAACAAGATGAAAACTGTCCTTATTGTCCTATTGATAGAGGCTACCATTTGTGACAGAGGCTCAGAAGAGTCTGGACTTAACCAGTTCTCCCACCAAATGACTAATGCTCATGTGTGAGCTAGGTATATAGTCACTTATACAGTCATTCTAAAAAAGTACCTGGTAGATAAGTACACACTTCATCTAGAATGTGTACACAACTTGGCATAGGGCACAAGATGCCTTATGTTTCTTGGATGGTTTTGTGCAGTCTCTTAGTAGCTCTTTTTCTTTCCACACTTTCGGTATTTCATTCCTGCTTATTTTCCACAGGGCAATCACTCTTCATGAAGCAAGCAGTAAAGAGTCTGTATCACGGGAATCCTTAAATCTTGATGCCCCATCCCCAATCAAGTCCAATGCACAGATCAGTTACCAGACACAAGCATTCTGAATGGGAAATTTCTGACCTTTCCCACTTGCACTTATGCTTTGAGGACATGTGACTTCAGGGCTTTAGGTGCTTTGAGATAGTCTCATCACCACTGAAGCTCATTCTGTGTTACTGACATTAACAAAGTAGTGTTTACTTCACCAGAAACATTAGTTAGCTATGTAATCCTCACAAAGAGACAAATGAAGACCAGAGAGAAGAACTGCGTGGTTCCTTAACATTAATAACTTTTAATCAGAGGTAGCCACACATCTAATACTATTTTGCCAGGTTATACAGAAATATAGAAAAATAAGTTACAGATTAAACATTTTGCCACTGCTGTGGGTAAAAAAGAATTTATCTTATAGAATGGTGAGGAGAGAGAGAGAGAGAGACAGAGAGAGAGACAGAGAGAGAGAGAGAGAGAGAGAGAGAGAGAGAGAGAGAGAAAGAGAGAGACAGAGAAAGAGAGAGACAGAGAAAGAGAGAGACAGAGAAAGAGAGAGACAGAGAAAGAGAGAGACAGAGAAAGAGAGAGACAGAGAAAGAGAGAGAGACAGAGAGAGACAGAGAGAGACACACACACAGAGAGAGAGAGAAAGAGAGAGAGAGACAGAGAGAGAGAGAGAGAGAGAGAGAGAGAGAGAGAGAGAGAGAGAGAGAGAGAGAGATTCTTTTTTGACTTAGAAAAGACTTAACTTTAGTAATTTAGTTGTTCACTTTACATCCCAACTGTAGTGCCCATCCTTCTTCCCCCCTGGTCCCACCCTCACTCCCTCTTCCCCCCTGCTATACCTCTCATGAAATGGGGACCTTCCCCCTAACCCAGCCCAGCACATCAAGTCAATCAGCACTGAGCACATGCTCTTCCATATTGGCCTGGCAAGGCAACCACATCAGGAAGAAGTGATAGAAGACCAAGTTGCCCATCTGGTATAGATGTATAGGCATCATAGATCCAGCCCATGCATGGCCTGTGGTTGGTGCTTCAATCTCTGTAGGCCATTCTGGGTCCAGGTCAGTTGGGTCTGTTGGTCGTCTGGTGAAGATTCTGTCCCATTTGGGCCCTTCTACTCCTCCCCCAACTCTTAAACAAGGCTGTGAGTCTCAGTACGTGTTTCGAACTTTTGTGGGATGGAGCTGAGAAAGGGTGTGCAACTCTGACTTCAGTGTCGATAAGAAATAGAGTACACAAGAAGTGTCTTGAAGGGAACAACGCTTCACTTGCCTGGATGTTTGCTGTGCCAGTTAGACTGCTACAGTCAACCACAAGATGAGTTCATTACCCAAAGCTTTAGCTGTGGGCTATAAACAAACTGGAAAAACAAACAAACAAAACAAAACAAAAAGCAAAAACGACCCAGAGGCTTGACAAATGTATTTAAATTTTTTTTTCTTAAAATACGAAAGCAAAATACTAGAGGAGTATAGTGGCTTAAGCCACAGCAAACTTGCTATGTAACAACTCTGTGTAGGTCAGAGGTGTCACTGGGCTGAAATCAAGGTGTGTGCAAGAATGCATTGTTTCTGGGTGCCCTAGTGGAGACCCCCTCTTTTCTTGCCTCTTGCAGCTTTAGCAGCTGCCTGATTTCTTTAGCTTCACTCCCTTTGTCCGTTTCCCTTTTCCAAAACAGCAGCAGGGCAGCTTTATTTCTCTCTAGTAAGAATTCCTGTTCTATCTTGTTGGGTCTAGATTTCTGAATGGAGATTAATATCCATCATATCTCATCTCTATTAAATTAAAACGTCTATCTTGGTCTGAAGACATCTTGACCCTTAACCAACTAAGCTTAATTGAAAGACTAAACTATCTGGTCTTCAAACTCATCAGATGTTTTACTTCAAGTTTGCCAAATACAAATAGCCAAATCACTATGAATGTAACATTTTTATAATTCCTGATTGTCTGATGTCCTGATGTATGTACTTTATTTTACTCATGTGTAATAACATAAATGTATATGTTGAAAAAGAAACATAATAAAAAGTATTAAAAAAAGAAATAGAGTTCAGAGATTCTACACAAATGGCTTGTTTTTTAATAGACATGTCTATATGAATATAGAAAAACTATTTTATCTTTGATTCTCAGTGTTCTAAGTCAGAACATAGGCACAATCATTATAATATTAAATAAAATGGATTTTCAATAAAGGTAAGTGCTACGATAGGTAGTAAAGTGTCAGTCTTATACTCGCAATAATATAGATTAGAATTTGAAGGAACATTCTCTCTTGCATCAGTTCTTTATACATTCTTACACCCAAGGTGAGAAAATGTAATTTTCTAAGATTAGTGGGTTGACTCAACATATGCCATACAGCTGATGTCAGAGGCCCCCGCAAGCCTGGAACAAGGTCAGTAGAATTTGCTGAAGTATCATTCAAAATTGCAGTATATATAAAAATGCAAGGAAAGGTGTTGATTTTGAAAGAAAACTGATATATAAAACAATAACTATCACAGAGAAATGTATGAGTCATCTCCATGAAACAAGACTTTTACATTAGGGACATGAGTTGCTATTTGTAATAGAGTTTAGGTTTCTGTTGCTATCAAGAAGCACAACTTAACTAAGAGTCTTGATTTTCTTCTAGGAATTAATGAGCTATGCACTCAAAGTCCCTGATATTGTAAAATGTGCATACTCTAATGATGGAATTAATAAGAAGTTGCTAATGGAGGGTGGCAACCTAAATTTAAGGAACTGGTCAGCATTTTCTTTTTGACAGAAAATATTTCAACTGAGACAATTCCTTGGTTCAGCAGTTTATGTTAGCTAAGAGATAGGGACAAGAAGCAGTGGGAATGTTTGTGGCAGGGCAATGCATAATGAGAGTCAAACAGCAAGGCTAATGCTAAATATTTCCCGTATCACTTTCCCCAGCCTTTCTAGAAATGAAATTTGTTGATGCAAAAGAGCTATTGGCTTAAAACCTTGGAACACTGCCTACCTGACTTGAACATCATTTGGTGTTCAAAAAGCCGACAGAGTTCCATCTGCTGGATCATTTCCTAACGAGTAACGCAAACCTAGATTTTATTTCAGTTCTTCTTGCTAATCTACCTTGGACAGAGGTTAGAAATGAGAGCTGTATTCTGAATTTTATTCAGCAGCAACAAACTTGACATCAACTTTCCAGGAATTACTACATGGAGAAAGAGAGTGGGTAGATAGAAAGGGAAGCAGGGATGTGTTCTGAGATCATCCACATCTAATTTTAATTCAATTTTTGCCCTTGACTGGAGGCTGAAAACAGACTGGACTTCAAACTTCCTAGCTGTACTTTTGGGATATTCACTCACTCTCAGGCTTTACTTCCAATTATTTCCAATTTTTAAAATCTCTTGCACATCCTTCTAATACCAGAGATGAGCTGACACAGCTTTAAAAACATTACTTGTAATGTCCGAGCTGGCTTATGTATATGTATGCTTTTTGTGTGCACTTGTTTATGTATGTGTGCATGTATGTGGGTATGTTTGTGTGCATAAGGAAGCCAGAGGTCTATGTCGGGTGTTGTTCTCAGTCACTCTCCTCTTTATATTTTGGGAAAGGACCCACTATTTAACCTGGGCCTATGTAAATTGGCCGGAAACCCACCTGTGTCTGTCTTCCCAGTGCTATGGTTACGGGAGTGCACCGCCACACCCAGATTCTTACAAGGACGTTTTTGCAGAAAGTACTTTACAGACTGGCCTATCTCCCCAGCCCCAAGGTGTGTCTTTTATATTCAGAAGAATCACACAGTAACTTTTATTATAGATAGAGGTAATTAATACTGTCAATAGTTTGGTTCCCTTACATTAATATAAAGACCCATAATAATGACACCAAAAATATATTTGTAAAGATATTTTCCTTCAAATGTTCTAATAGAACATTATGATAGGCAGATTTGGGCCCAGGGGTCCCGCTCAAACTAAGGCACTAGCCAAGGACAATACAGGCGGTAAAATTTAAACTCCTACCCTGATCTAGTCCATGGACATGACAGTCTCCACACTTGAGTGGAGAGAGGGATTTGACTTTCTCATGTACTCTGGTGCCTCACATTTGACTATGTCCCCTGGCGGGGGAGACCTAGTGGCACTCAGAGGAAGGACAGCAGGTCACTGAGTAGAGACTTGATTCCCTTGGTAATTTTTTCCAGATCCTTCTCTCCACTAGAGGGCGGCTACCAGTCATCTCCTTCAGAGTTTGCCAGTCAGCTTTGAATGAGGAGACATTTCAAGAGTAGAATCCTGGTAAGTGAAGGCTTTCATGGGACATGCCCCTTGGGCTAATATGCAAATATAAGTGAGTATATACCATTTGAGCCTTTCTGTTTCTGGGTTAACTCACTCATTATGATCATTTCTAGCTCAATCCATTTATCCACAAATTTCGGGAATTCCTTGTTTTTAATAGCTGAGTAGTATTCCATAGTGTATATGTACCACAGTTTCTTTATCCATTCTTCTGCTGAGGGACACTTAGGCTGTTTCTATGTTCTGGCTATTATGAATAAGGCTGCTATGAACATGGTTGAGCAAATTTTCTTGTTGTGTGCTGGAGCATCTTCTGGGTATATTCCAAGGAGTGGAATAGCTGGGTCTTGAGGAAGCCTTATTCCCAATTTTCTGAGATAGCACCAGATAGATTTCCAAAGTGGCTGTACTAGTTTGCATTCCCACCAGCAATGAAGGAGTGTTCCTCTCTCCCCATATCCTCTCCAGCATGTGGTGTTGCTTGAATTTTTGATCTTAGCCATGAAAGCTTTCACTTACCAGGAAACTGGGACAGAGGGGAGGAGACTCTAGATGAGAGAAGCATGGGAGAATAGCAAAGTAGAAGGATCCAGAGGGTCCTAGAAACCTACAAGTAGAACATTATGATAGGCAGATTTGGGCCAAGGGGTCCCGCTCAAACTAAGGCACCAGCGAAGGACAATACAGGCGGTAAAATTTAAACCCCTACCCAGATCTAGCCAATGGTCAGAACAGTCTCCACACTTGAGTGGAGAGTGGAATATGACTTTCTCATGTACTCTGGTGCCTCACATTTGACTATGTCCCCTGGAGGGGGAGACCTGGTGGCACTCAGAGGAAGGACAGCAGGTTACCAAGAAGAGACTTGATACCCTATGAGCATATACAGGGGAAGGTAATCCCCCTCAGGAACAGTCATAGGGGAGGAGAGTAAGGGGAAAATGGGAGGGAGGGAAGAATGGGAGGATACAAGGGATGGGATAACCATTGAAATGTAACAAGAATAAATTAATTTTAAAAAAGTAAATTATAGTTAATCTAAAAAAATAAGTAGAATCCCTCTTTCCTTCATTCAGAATGTCTGGAAATGAGACAGACTACCCCAAGAGCAGATCGATTCCTTCTTGTGGAAGACAGATGAAGAAAGTGTGTTGGAAGCGGAATTAAAAATAATAATAATTTAAACAACAACAGAAACAGGCATGTCTCAGCCAGTGGACTGGCTCAGCTGGTGAAGTGCTCACTGCACACGTTTAGTGGCCTGTGTTCAGTCTCTGGGATGCATAGGAAGGAAAGAAGTGACTCCGCTGAGTTGCCATTGTACTAGGCGTATGAGATGGTGCCCTCCTTATTATAAACATAAAATATTATGTGCATACACACAATGAAACACACATCAAAAAGGAAAGAAATGGAACTTCCAAATATTCCAGTTATCTGCTACAGATACACTTTGTGCTATGGACTGTTCATCTCCCTGCTGAGAAGCAAAGGGTGCACACTCCAGGAAGGAGGTTCAAATGTAAAATGACCCTAGCCAAACCCAATTGTCATGTAATCCCTGCTATAGGACAGATCATGAGTAATGAAGCAAGACAGAGCCTGTCATTCGCATGCAATGATTCATTTAAGAACCATTGGATTAGAAAAATAACTACACCTTAGAAACCATGTTCCACTTAGGCCTCTAACTTATATTTTGCATTTTAAATTTTTTGATGTTTTTTATTCTTTGGGAATTTCATAAAGGTAACTTCTGGTGTTTTTGTTTTTTGTTTTTGTTTGGTTTTTTGTTTTGTTTTGTTTTCTTACTTTGCTTTCTAATTTCTTTCTTTTCTTTTTTGACACAAAGCTTCACTACTGACCCTGAATTCACAATATTTCTTCCTCTTCTTGCTGGATTTATAGGGCTATGCCACCACACCTAGACAGTTTGTTTGTTTCTTTTTAGCATTTGGGTGTGTGTCAAGTATGCATGTGTGTGCCTGTGAGTCTATATGGGTGGTGGTGCACACATGTCTGTGGCAGCCAGAGGTTGAACGTGCGATGTCATTCTCACTATCTCTCCACTTCATATTCTGTGGCAGGCTCCTTACTGGAACCTAGAGCTCACTGAGTGGACATTGTCCAGCTTGATTCTGCCTTCTAGGCACAGGAATCACAGTGAGAAGTCATTGCAACCACCTGGTATTTACATGGGCTCTGGGAATCTGAAGTCTTGTCCTGACACCTCAAGATAAAATTTTGGAGAAACATTCCTGGTGTTGCTTTATGTGCTGTGGTCTTGGCAGTTAGGGTGTGAAAGTATTAGGCAAATGAGAAAGTGGAAAGGTAGTAGGCGTGGTTCACATCTCGTAGTGTTAGGTTTTGAACAGATACCCACATTGCTATAAACTCCTTTGTAGATGCTGATCATACTATAGTTTAATTGTTGAAAGACACTGAAGGCCATGAACTTGATGGCAGTGTGGTGCTACTTGGAGGTGATGGGTGTCTTAGCAGGAAGCAACTCATTGGAGGTCTGTAGGTCAGTGAGAGACTTTCTTGAAGAGGACAATATGATCTCAGCTTCAACCTGCTTCCTGGCCATGAGTTGACAAGGTGATAATTTATTTTTCTTTTTTTTTTTCTTCCCTTTCTTTCTTTTTTCTTTTTTCTTATAAGACTTATTGTCTCAATTTACTGCCTCACTAGGTCAAAAAGCAGTGGGTTAGTTGGTTACAAACCAGAACTTCTAAAACTATGAGCCAAAATGAACTTTTTCTCTTTTACAGGTATTTTGGTAGAGTGACTGAAAGGTGACTGAGTTAGGATAAAAGTCCTATTCATCTTTGAAAAAAAGCTCTTGGTTTTGTTTGTTTGCTTGCTTTGTTCAAGGCAGAGTTTCTCTGTGTAGCCTTGGCTGTCCTGGACTTGCTTTGTAGACCAGGCTGGCCTTGAACTCACAGGGATTGCCCTTCTCTACCTCTCTATGATGGGATTACATGCATGGGCCACCACACCTGTCTGGGCTGGTGAAAAGGCTCAGTGGGCAGGGGACTTTGTGTAAATGCTTGATGATCTCAATTCAATTCTGGGTAGAGTCTCAAGGAATGTCCTGTGACCTCGGACATGTGTCAATCACTCAAATGTACCCCCCCCCCTTCATCCCTCCCTCACTCTCATAGTTAAACACAGTAATATAAATTTAAATTTTGAAAACTATTTCCTTACTCTTGCTATACCACAAAGAATCACCCATGGGTGCTGAATTCTTGAAGAATCTGCCTTGGTCCTTAGTTCTGTTTCCTCTTTCCAATATACTAATGGATAGTAGACTTCAAAGTTTGTTTCAATGTCTAAATCAGTGAGATATACCAAATAATATCTTCTCTTTTAATAATTCCCAAGACAGGTGAGTATTTTTTTGGGTAAATATTTTGCTTCATTGCTTGCGGGGAAGCTTGGATACACAGGGGTGGGAACTAGTAATACAAATTCTTCATGTTCTTGTCATGGTTGGAATGAGAATGGCTACCGTTTCCTCAGATATGCGAGCAGTTTGTTCCAGGTAGTGGAGAATTCGGGAAGGATTAGGGAGTTTGTCACTGGGAACCGACTTTGGGGTTTCAAAATCCTTTGCCATTCTCAGTTAGCTCTCTGTCTTCCTCATGCTTGTGGATAAAAATATGGGGCTCTCAGCCACTACTTCATCTCTAACCCTACCTACTGTGCCATATTCCCCACCACAGTGGTCGTGAACTATGTCCCTCTAAAATTGTGAGCCCCAGATCATCTCTCTCTCTTTTTTTTCTATAAGTTGCCTTGGTCATGGTATGTTATCACAGCAATTGAAAATAACTAAGACAGTTTAAAAATAGTAATGCAAATGATTGTATGTGCTACTCTTCTGTTTACCTGTATTTTAACTAATTTAAACCAGAAAACAGGTCTTTTGGAAAGGAGGATTTTAAGCACCATGTTATAGAAGAGAAGCATAACATAGCTGAGAAAGTTGCCCAAGGCATAGCCTGGAGGAAGCTTCTGTAACCCATTATTTCCAAACACCTGCACCCACAAAACCCTAGGTAAGCTGCTGCTGAGCAATAAGAATCTAATATGGTTGAGCAGAATCTACTTTTGAGCCATGAACTGCTGTAACCATTATAGCATTAAGGATCTTGCAGCCATCCTTTGTTTTATCTTCAAAGCAAGTTCATGAGCCAATCAGTCCTCCCCATGTAGATGAAGAAACCAAAGCGTACAAGGATGTGGGCAGGTGGGAAGAGATCATCCAACTACTAGAATGCAACCAAGGCCAAAGCCTGCACTCCTCTGATTCCAGGAGCTGTAGTTTACTCTGCACATCATCCTGTCCCTCTGTAGATACCAACCAGCTGCTGTGGGTCACAACAGATGCCTTCTACTGATGCGGTTACTAGCAAGTGTGACTATGCATCATTGCATTGCTGATGTCTCTATGAATAAAGCATCTACTTGATTTTCATTTAACCTCAAAAGAATCTGATTACTAAATAACTGTTGAAGAATTATTGGGAATTAGGTTTTATAATTATGGTTCCTGCTAATGTCATTAGCATGCAGCCTTTCATATTTAGGCCTATTAATTAATCTCCATAAGTACAGAACATTATGATCAATACAATAATGATTCTATGGTAAATTACAAACAATCCCAAAATCCCTCAAACAGTTTTCAGGGCTCCTTTGGCTTCCTTGGTTAGGGCACACGTAGTTTGAAAGCTGTACTATCTCTGTAATTGATAGCCCCTCACCCGGAATCACCTATCTCACTAATGTGCCTAATCAGGGAAATGATTAAAATTGGAGTCCCAACTGTCAGGCCAACTCTAAATTCCTGTAAGGCAATAAAAATAATTAGCTGCTTGAGTCAGGAGAGCCCCAAATCAGATATACAGCTTTTCAATTCTCTGAGCAATATATTGTTTCAGATAACTACAGTCACCAAGTGTCTGGTTTCTATTTTGCATAAGTTGAAAGCGCCAAGTCTGTCTAATGCAGAAACTGCAATAAAGAAAGACATTATGGCTGTCTTAAAGAGAAGCAAAAGCAGTTGGCATCTGACATCTATGCTAGGTGTTGATGCTTTCTGAGAATCAGTATCTGAAAAGTGTCTTTTACATTCTCCAAGCCATACTTAGATATTTTAATTTACCATAGATAGTATTAAAGTCTCACAAGTAGACTCTTAGAAAAAATGCTTTTATGATTCCAAATATCTGTGCTAACATGCATCTGAGTTTTAATGTACAAATTTCATGTACTTTATCTGAAAGAACTACTTTTGTAGTTATCTAAAGATGCACCAAGTGGCCTCAGAAGTGGTCCGTTCTAAGATGTGGTTTGTCCGATTCTTGCACACGCTTCTAGACTAGCAGGCTTCTGAGCCCTCACCACTTGACAGACCAGAAGTCAATGAATCCTATTCTTTGTTCGGTATAGAAAAAGGCTCACAACTTGTTTTCTCCTCACAGCACACCCTCTTCTCACTCTAATACTGTCCTGGGTGATTGACAGGAGCCAGTGCATGATCATTGGCAGCTGCCTAGCCTTGGAACAATTTGGAAGGGGAAAAAGGATGCTCAGAATAAATAAAATAGCCCTTGAGACACAGCTGTCATCATAGAACAGAGATTATGACCATCTTTAAAGAATCTGAAATGAGCAATATGACTGATTTATTTAGTGCTTACCAACAGGTCACTTCAGGTTAATAAATGGTAGTGAAGAAGTAAGTCTAAGTTATAACAGGAAAGAACTCATTGGCAGAATTATAATATTTACAATCTGGGGAAAACCTTAAAGTGAATCTAAAAATAATCTTCACGGGATGTTTTGAAGGACATACAAATGACATAATGTCAGAATCTAGCTGATTGGTATGTACATCACTTTGGCTGTCTTGGGAACATTTGACATGCACATCCAGCACTTTTTAAGAATATGATACAGTGTTGTGAGCTGGAGTTATATCTCTTAAAACATCCCTTTCCTTTCAACTGAAACTCTGCATCTTTTTATCAGCACCTCCCGAGCCTCACACCTAACCTACAAGAAGCCCAACTCGTGATGCCCTTCTTCCTGCTCTTATACTCTGCAAGGCAAACCATTTCAGAGTCCATGTATTAGTGGAATTACACAGTATTTGTCACTTGTTCTGTTCTTGGTTAATTTTGCTGAGCATTATGTCTTCTCAGTTTATCTACTTTGTTGTAAACAGAAATATTTCCCCCTTTTATGCTTAATTGTGCTAATATTCAGTTATTTGCATGTTTCACATTTCTTCACTCATTCATCCATTGAATAATATCTCATTCCATATATTTTGATGCTTTTAAAATATCATGCAACAATACAGAGGTAGATAGTAGGTCTAAATTTCATTTCCTCTAGACATATGCATAGAAGTAAAATTATCAAATTATATAGTACTATTTTCTATAATTTCAAGGAAAAAAGGAGAGTTTTCCAAATTGGCTGTTACCAATTTATATTCTTACCAACAGTGTGTAAGAGTCTCATTTTTCCACATTCTGACCAACATTTGTTACCAGTGATCAATGTATATTTTCCTGGCTATTACTAGTGCTGAACATATTACCATATACCTTGGGCCATTTGCACAGCTTATTTTGAGGCATGATTACTCACCTTCTCCCCTTGGTTTTGGCTTGGCGTTGGGTTGAATCTCAAATATATTTATGGTAGTCCCACACTATGCCAGTAGGCTTCAAAGTCTCCTACTGTTTAGGTTATCTTTATACCTTGTTGTTTCTTTTGTTGTGAATGTGTCCTTAAATCTGAAAAAAAAACTCCTGCCTTTAATTTTGTTTTTGTTGCCTGTGTTAGAATTTCTCCAAAAATTATTCGTCCATGTCAACATCCTAAAGTACTTGACTTTAGTTTCTGGAAGTTTTGCTGTCTTTGGACCATATATTTAAGTTTCTAATGGATTTTCAGTTGAATTTTAAGTAAGGGATCATGTGAGGGCTATATTTCATTTAAGTGGTTCTAACTGCACCTAAGTTACCATTAAAGTTATTAATTATACAGATGAATGGTTGTAGACTTTCTGGTAATTTAAAACAAATTATACTTATTTTGCATTGATATAAAATATATGCCATACTCAACAATTATGGTTTAGGATAATATATGAAAGCATTTTTGAGGATATATAATCCCTTGTATATAATGATTATGAGATCAACTCCTGTGTTATATTTATACTTCACTTTTAGCTAGTTATTACAGAGCTTTTGAAAATATAAGACGAAAAAGAGCATTTCAATTTAAGAGGTGGGTACAGGTAGAATACACAGCCCATACAAAAATCTTCACTAGAAGTAGGTCACAAGTCTAAAACCATTAAGAACTTTAACATTTTTCTAGAAATGACATGGAGGTTCAGCATAAGAATAGTCAACACTGTTAAAACACATTTAGAGAATAGTTTTTATAGTATCAAGTAAACAATAGCTTGTTCCCTGAATATTTAATTCATTGAACATTATGCTATGTGTATTGCTTAAAAAGGAAAGAAATTCTCTAGAACTGGATTCTATCTTTCTCCAGAGGCCAGCTGATATAGATACCAGGGAAGCCACTTGCCATGTTCTGATAATAGAAACTAGGTATTTTTGGAAGTTTCAATTGCTTGTATTGAGAAAACAAAAGCTTTCCAGCAGCAGGAAGAAGGAGAAACATCTCAGACAAGTAACTGCAGATATAACTTTGAATTCTATCTGTCCAGTCTAGAGCAGTATTTGGTTTGTTTCTCTGATTTGTGGAATATGGAAAGATGTGCATGATTTGTAGCTGCAGTGGAGATTCCAGTATTCAGGAGCAGAAGTGTCTCTCCTAAACTTACTAACATTGTACTTGCCCTTGGCCAGGAAGAGAAAGAGTCATTTCCTAAAGTAAAGATGAACTTGAAACATGCCTCATTACAGCAGAACTTTCTGCAAGTGTCTCTTCTCCAGGATGCTCAGGGCAGGACCCACCCACTTCACACATTCTGAGGTGTTCCCTCTAAGGAGCCCAGCATGATGCCTGGCAAGAGGTAAGAACTAGGTACTGATTTGAAGTCAAATCCAGTCTGCCTACTTTAAAACAGCTTCCCTAAGCCCAGACTTTGTTTAATCATATATAGGCTGTTAAAAGTGTTGCCTCAGACTTAAGTAGTCAGCCCCATTAACATTTTTTTAAGTTTAGTGCAACTGAGTAATTTCATAAAACCCACCAGGGGAACAACTTCAGATAAATAAAGAGAGAAAAGAGCATCCAGGGCCTAGATAAACAACAATTCTCTGGCTTGTCTATCCTTTTCATTTGTACATTTACTTAGTTTCTTCAAGGTTAGCAATGTTTAGCTCTCTAGAGATATAAGTACACTGTACAGGCCACTAAATTCTGCCAACAGAAACAAAATTGCAGTTGATTTGGTTCTGTGATTATTTAACATATAAACATGTGCTCATTGAGGAAAATGATGTCTGGACAACTGACATTGTATTTCTGCCAAATGCCAAGCTGATGTTCATAAAATCTTACTGGAGGGCACCCAGTGCTAAGGCCAGGATTTCCAACTGCTGATCGGCAGAGATGAATCACGAGGCAGTCTGCTTTGTGTGGCTAATCAGGACTCCTGTCCTCACACCCACGATGAGAAAGAGCCTGCATTTTGTGTTCTGAAGCCATTTCAGAGTCCTTCATTAATTTAAATTTCAGAGCAGATTTCTCCCCACCATGTGGATTCAGCTGAAAGCCTATTACACATGGCACTATGAAGAAAAGGGAAAAATAATAGCTGATTGCCCCCAAGCATCCATTTTATTTTATTCTAGAATACAGAAGCACAGAAAAGCCTGAATTGAGTACTCCCCAGAATGCTTGGGCAGGCACAATGTACTGGTGGTGATTTCTCATTCTCTGCAACTTGCTTATCATGTGAAACAAATGCTTTCTGATACTTAAACCTGCTCCAAGTTAGATTTTAATATTTGATAACCAGACAATTCAACTCTAATGCAAGGCCTATCTTTTCATAAAAATAGCATTCAAAATGTGTGTAATTCATATGGATCATTGGTTACATTTAATCTGAGGAAAATGTCCATATTCACAAAACTGCATTACTTAAATTTTATATTAATTTACTCAAATGCTTAATATAATACAGTTTTAGTATATGAACTTTTGTGATACATACATACATACATACATACATACATACATACATACAATCATATGTTATTTCGCTCGGTGGTGGTGGCACATGCCTTTAATCCCAGGCTAAGGTAGGTTGATCACTGAGTTCAAGGCTAGCCTAGTGTACAAAGGAAGTCCAGGAGAGCCAGGGCTACACAGCAAAAACCTGTCTCAAAACAACAAACAAGCAAACAAAACAAGGAAATGTGTGCATCATCTTCCGAAGATACAGAATGAATATGATCTGTTTAAGTCTAAAAGATTGACTGGAAAGGTCCCAAGGGGTTTTACACAAATGCAAAAGAAGAGCAGGTGTTGTGCAAATCACACATAGACGTCGACATGCTCAGAATGTTGAACTGGGAAAATTCCTAGTTTAAAAGAAGAAAATAGATGCTGTTGTGTTTTCCATTATGACCAGCACAAAGAAGGAAAGAAAATGGTACTGTTGTGACAGTTTACATATAACCAACCACTCCCATGCCTAGCCTGGCGTTCAGTCTGCAATTTGCAGTGAAACCCTGTGGAGTCTGTCACCCCTCCTAGCTGGGCATCACTGGGTGTGGTGTGGTTAATAACATTATTTTATTCACTTCTAGTGATTGTTTTTATCTTGCTTCTGAAGCTGCTATAAAAAGAGTTTATCTGTAAAGGAGGAAAATAAATGGAAAAAAAGTCAAAAGTTAGAAATGTATATTTTCAGGGATTTTCATAAAACTGATTATGCGGTTGAATAAAAAGTATAAAATGATTTTATTATGCTGCCTGACAAAGGTAATCCCTAAGTGGGAGAATATTTCACAGCCCTACATTTCTAGCTGTGTGCAAAGTGTGAGTGACAAGCCACAAATACAAATTAATGGAACCAAAAGAAAGCCATTTAGCAGCTAGCCTTGTTTCCATTTTCTATGTTTTAATACATTCATGATGACAAGTTGGGAAATTCCTGCAGGCATGAATGTGCTAGTTAAATAGAACAGTACTAAAAACAATAGTATATACAGGAAAATATATGGCATTGATAAAAATATTAAATTAATATGCTATAAAAAGAAAGTGGGTAGGCGATCCATTCGCTATTCATTTGCAATCTCTAAAGTTATAAAAAGGAAGGCAGCCTGCTCCTTGTAAGTGGCACAGGAAATGCTGTTTATTAGTTGGGCTCTGAGCTCTGCATGGTGATTCCTAGTCTAATGAGACTCTGACCTCAGGTGGAACTGACTTTGGTACTGTACCATGCTCAGCCCCTGGAACACACATATATATCCTCTAATTGACTTTAAGAATCTGAGAGCATATGTGTGCGAGCCAACATTCAACATCCCATATTTACTAATGATAACTTTGAATCTATTCTTAGAGTTTTAAAGGGACACGATTTTCTGTATGTTATACATACGTTTTATATAATATAACTAATCAGGAGTATCTTTTCAACTGTCCACTACTTTTCAATATGAACACTGCCCATATTTACATCCATAAACCAAAGGGAAATGTAAATACATACCAAGCAAGTGCAGTCTAAGCATATTGCTCAGCTATGGTTTCTTTTCAGAACAGAACAGCAAGACAGAGTCCACTACGCAGAAAGGCTCTAGGTTTCCAAAAATCGAAAGCCTCCGCCAATAAATCACAACTGCTTTACCATCTGCCTCATTGTTATGCCAAGCATCGCCAGCCTGCTCTACTTTTAAACAAACTTCATTATATTATAGCTCACAGCAATCCTCATTAAAAAGTATTATTGAAAAATGTCAAGTTGTTTTTATATAGAAACTGGAATTTATTTTTTACTGAAAGTCAGATATTTATTGAACACAGGCATTTTTAAAACATTGGTTTCATTTCAGAAATTGCTTTGAAAACTGTCAGTTCTTCTCCTGATTGCGAGAGTTTCATGTCTCACATGAGAATGGCCTAAAGAATGTTTGTCTCAGAAAAACTAGCTAGATTTTATTA
>OU015742.1:101541293-101577848 GCA_907169655.1 Acomys percivali
GCTTTAGAATCTAGCAACATTACACAGTAAGTGCAGAGTGCTGATAACAAAATACTTTCAGAATGATTTCAAATGAAAGAGATCAGAGATGGCACCAATTGTTTGGTTTGTTGCCTGCAATCTTAGCTGTATAGATAAGGCTCCATATATTTTGGGAGGGGTTATTAATATTAAGCATTCTTTTAAAATTAAAGTTTGGGGCTGGAGAGATTATATATATAACAACAATTAATGAGAAAAAGAAGTTATGAGTCTGAAAGCAAACAAAAAGATACATATTGGATGGTTTGGAAGGAGGGAGTGTTGTAATGATATTGTAACCTTCAAATATATAATTAAAAAGATACGATCATTAAGGAAATCAATATATACTTACTGTCTGTTTGATTATATACATGCCTAGTTACAAGCATACACTGAAGAGCATAAATCCTAGAACTCAAGATTTACCCTATGAGTGCTAAATCTATCAGGTGGTACATTCCTGCATATATTTCGGTATACTCTCCATTTGTTGTAAGAAAAATAAATTGCAGAAGCACTAACTATATTTCTAATACCAAATAGGATTAGAAAGTACTACCAGCCAGAATGAAAACAAAAGCCGAATTCATCAATGTCCACAGTTCTGGAATAGTCTCTACATGTACTCACGTTGCTTTTAGACTTCTGTAGTTCATCTTTTGGCTAACTAAAGTGTGCCGAGCTGGATATGGATTTTGTGTTTAAGGGTTCATCCTGAAAAAGGATTGTTGTGACACTGAGATCTTTTGGCTTACACTCATGGAGTGGTCTTCTTCAGGGACACCCAGCCACAGCCCTACTAAGACTTGGATTACACACATTGGTATCTCACAATTTGCACATCAGCACACTCTACACCCACTCTATCAAGTTCACAAATGCACTTGTGCTGAGAAATGAGTGACTACTGAATAGCACCACAAATACTTTCACATATACCTGAACTTGGGAAATCAATTTTGATTTTTCAAGATATTATATCATTCATGAAACATCATGTGAAACAAAGCTCATGAAAAATATTTGTATCTCACACTTTGCTAAAAATGGCCATAGAAAAGATGCAGTTTTCATTTAATACCTGTTCATGAGATTTTGGCAATGCCAAGGCACAAGGCTTTAGTTTCTAGGTTGTGTTTATGAAATCAGCCTTTTGGGCCTTTAGCGAAAGGAGAGGGGATCTGAAAGAGGGGAGAAGCCTGGAAATAGTCAAAGTATGCTACCTGATATATAGCTATAATACTGAAACCAGCTATTCTGCATAGTAAATAGCTAATCATAGTGAGGAGATTATTGTACCATGTTTCAGATCACACCAAATGCAGCTCTTGAAAATACTCTAGATGGCTAATGAAATGTGCAGTTAAACAACAGCAGGCCAGAGCCAGCCTAGAGGATTGCAGATGGGTTACATGACTTAATCACAGACACTGCCTTGATCTCCAGCAATGAAACCTGCTCTCCCTCCAACACACTAACATCATTCCCTGGGGCAAGGTCTGATTTCCCTGGGTGTCTTGGCCATAAAAATATTATACATTTTGGTTAATGAACACATAGAATAACCTCAGTAAAAATGACTCAGAGTGGCCGGATTCAAAGAAAGAGGGTGCCATCACTTTTTCTTGTTTTGTGTTCGCAATGTTTCTCACCCCTTCACAGGATGAGATTCCAGGTTGAGAGACATTAAGGAACCAGTAACTACAGGGCCTGTTGCCTGGTAACAGCCTGATTACAACCAACTCCCTCAGCTGCAAGGAAATTTTACCTGCTCCTTTAGGACCATTTGTCATGCTTCATTATAATGATAAAGAAAATTTGTACTTTTGTAAAGCCTTCAAAAACTATTGCCATGAAATTCTGAAAAATTTGAGCATCTGCTTTGGGGAAGAAATGGGAAATTAACATGACCGTCGAGTGTCAAAAAATGACAGCCTAGACAAAATAAAGAAAAATTAGTTCAGCACCACGCACAGCATTCAGAAATCAAAAATCCAAATCTGATGCTGAGCAAATAATGTCTGGGAATTGTGCTGTATGCCATGGGAGTTAGCAGCCACTGCAGCCAGGAAGGCACTAATAAAAGGCATTTGCATTCCACAGCTGAACTGCCTCTCCCCTCATTCTCTCCAGCACAACTTCCAGTTAGATGCTGCTGCTAGGAGAGGCTCACAGACATAGTCTAGCTGTTTTCATTGTACGCTGGCAGGTGGACAAGATTAGCCAGGGTGATAACATTATAATGACATTTTAGAAATTTAATAAAAATCTAAGAGTGTCTACATTTAAAAAAAAGTGATGAGTCTCAGAAAACAGGGGCTAATGTATACTTCAGTGAAAGTGATTTTTCTAGCTGTGCAATTGTTTGCATGGGTGTTATAAAAACACACAGATAAATAGAGTAGAAATTTTATATGTCAATATAAATATAAAAGAGGTATTTTTTTCCTTTCAAAAACTTTCTCAATTACCTGGTTACATGAGTGAATCCAGGCTTCATTAATATTTTTGTTTTTGTGATCCACTTAGAGGTAGAATAGCTAAAGATGCATCTTACAGGAGTGTATACAAGTGTTTTAGTACCCATTATCAAATGGTTTTTCTCTTTGCTATGATCCATGATTCATTGATAGTCAATTTATCACCATCTGGTAGAATATAGGGATGGAAAATTCAGGACAATTTAACTATTGTGGGTTTGAATTAAAGTTTTATACCTATTTCTGGAAAAAAATATGCCTATTATTTTTCATTAAAAAAAAAAAAAGAGAAAGACCTCAACATAACACAGAACAAGCAGGTTGCATTTAGAAATATATATGTATTAGATATTCCTATGTATGTATGTATGTGTGTGTATGTGTATGTGTTCTGTGTGTGTGTGTGTGTGTGTGTGTGTGTGTCCAAGAGTAATTGATTTTTAAAAATAGGCTATAAATTTGACAAAGAGCAAGAAAGGGTAAGTGGGAGGGTTTGAAGGGAGTAAAGGGAAGGTGGAAATAATGTATTTATATTATAATCTGAAAAAGAAAACAAATTAGGACATTCTAAGCATCATAAAATAGTATGCAAATAAACTCTAATGGTAGGCAAATAATCAAAACCATTCTTACTATTTTAAAAACATTTTTTATTGTGGCACGGTGGATTCATCCATTGTAATGACAGGTAAACTCATAGCATTCTAGGGTAGCAAATATGAACAGAAACTTGTAAAAAGAAATAAAATAAAAGAGTCAAAATTCTACTTTAAAATTGGCTGTAGACATTACTGAAAAATAAATTCTTTTAATTTTGCAGAGAATATTTCCCATTGCTTCACATATTCCATGCACATTTCTGGTACTTTCAAATATGGATCCCAGATAAAAGTCACAGCAAACCCTAAGTGTCAGGAAGCACATACTAATTGTACTAGACGTGTCATTATTTATTTCTGTCATTGTACACAGAGGACACTAATCTAACCTTTATTTTAATGGGGCATTCTCAAAATAAGTGTTACACTAGTGTAGAGATATGCAGAAAGAAAAGGAGGCTGCACACTATAATAAAATTGTCTGCATGGTGATAGTGGGGGATTCCATCGGGGAGAAGACTCAGGAACTGTTCTGATGATCCTCAGCCCCTGCCTCTACTTCCTGCCATCCGCTCTATGCATTATTCTCACAATCACTTGCCGGAAGCTTAAAATCACAGTACTACTCAATGCTGAAATACTTACAATGAACGTATGAATCAATTAATGACTAAAATTATACTTGTCCTCAAGAAACTTAGAATCTGTTTGCATAGATGGAAATAGCACATGATAATTTTAATAAAATATGAGCTGAGAGAATACCAGAACAGTAGGAACTGATCTGTCGCTAGAAGCTAATAAAGGAGGAATTTTGGGCATATCTCTATATTTTAATTAACAACTCGGAGGAAGGTCATTTTTAGGTTGGAATAAAAAACAATAAAGAATGTAAAGATGAACATTTGGACTGCACATGAAGGATGGTGCAAGAAAAATTTGCAGGTAGATTACTGGTAAGGATTAGTTTGCTTTTGCACCCTAGGAAGTATGAGTACTGCTTGTGAAGGATCTGTCCAGAAGAATAAAATAGGTTTTCCAAAGCATAAAGAAAGGGTGTTTATGGAATTTAAGGACTGGGGAAAGTCCACAGGAAGCCACTGATTTGATAAGTATTATGAACACCTACTTTACCTTTTATTGAAGTCGTAAATATTATGGCCAAAAAGAACTTGAGGAGGGCAGGGCTTATTTGGGTCACATGGCCTGATCACAGTCAATCACTGAAAGAAGTCAGGGCAGGAACTCAAGCAACAGAGGCAGGAACCTGGAGATAGGGACCGAATCAGAAGCCATGGGGAATACTGCTTACTGCCTTGCTCCCTGTAGCTTGTTCAGATGCCTTTAAAAAATGTTTTGTTTCCAGGACCACCTGTCCAGGGATGGCAGTGCGCACAGTGAGATGGCCCTCCCATATCAGTTATTAATCAAGAACATACACTACCTTCTCAACTTAGGTTCTGTCTTACAAGATGAGCCAAACATCCATAAAATTGACAACAAGCAACTAAGCAGTACAATTGGCTACTTATCATATTAACCCACAAACACCTAACTATTAAACCACAACCTTTCATTTCTTATTTATTCCCAAGATCCTTTGTTATTTTCACAACATAAAACAGTACTCACAGGTTTTTAAATTTTCAACCATTTATAAGTCCAAATTTTCTTTTAAAATTCAGTCTCTGAATTGTGAGATGCTGTAAAATTCAAAAGAGCACACACACACACATTCATACATATGTGTACATATCATCATTCAGTGTCGTCTAGAATTACTAGCAATCTTCTGGGATCCAGATGATTTGGGCAATTCTGTGCCTCAAGCTCTGTCAGTCCCAACCTACACATCTTGTCTCATAGACTTAAGCTAATTCTACATTTATTGCTGCCCTTGTTGGTGTCACCAGTACACTGAGCTGTCTGCTGCAACTGAGGCCACATCTTCACCAATGGCCTTTTGATTTCTCTTCAGGGAGTATGGCCCTGTTACATGGTTCAAAGACACATCATTTTTCCATAACCCCATTCAATCCTGAAGTCTTGACAGCAATGCCTCTCATAGTACAAAGACTCACCTTCTCTCCAGGACTCCTTCAGTGCTGCAGGTTTCGTGGTTCCAAAACCAGTAGTTATGGGAGGAATCAACAAACTACCATGTTCAGTTTCAGCTTGGGATATAGCCTTAGACCCTTTGGTCATAGCTTCCATGTGCTGACCCTGAGGAGATGCTTCTCCCCCAAAATGGGTAAATGATGCTGTTCTCTTAAGCACATTGATTCTTCAGCCCCAGATAACAGGCATTGTTTGTGCCAATAAAGTAAAGGTTTCATTTTTACAGAATCACCACCCAAATACCACACAAATGATCCCACAGCATTTGGAGGATCTTCAAATGTCTCTCTGAAATGTCACAAGTCAAGTCTCCATCATCTTCATTACTCTCAGCATTATGTTCCAAGTTTTCACCATAGATTGTTAAGCTCTAACACCCAATGGATATTCCAGCCCTATGTTCTAAATGCTTCCACAATCCTGCCCACAAGACCAACACGGTCAGCTCTACCACAGCAACACCACACATTCAACACCAACTTATGTCCTGTTTTGCTTTTTGCTCTATGAAAAAAAATACTACAACTAAATTCAACATGAGGAGGAAAAAGTTTATTTATCTTACAGGTCAGAGCTCATCATTAATCAAAGCCAGGACAAGAGCCCAAAACTCAAAGCTGGAGGCATAATCTGAAGCAGAGTCCATAAAGGAATTCTATTTACGAGTTTTCTCTCTATGGTTTTCTCAGCTTGCTTTATTATACAACCCAGGACCATCTGCACAGGGGCAGAATTGCCCACAGTGGGATGGACACCCCCTATATATCATTAGTCAAGAAAATATCCAATAGTCTTGCTCTCTGGCTAATATGATAGAGACATTTTCTCAGTTGAAGTTGTCTCTTCCCAGATGACTCCAGCTTGTCTCAAGTTGACAAAACAACAACAAAGAGCACACACAGCAATCACTAACCCCTCTACCTGGCACATAACTACTAGAAATAAAGCACTAAACAGAGATTTCCTCATCTGATAAATCATATGCACAGAGGTGGGCATATCCAACAACAAAACAAAACCTATGTAAACAATTAATGGTCTGATACACACTGGCTGATATATTAGGGTCTGACATTGAGGACAAGGTATGAATTTCAAAAGTCTCTCAAAAGTATCCTGGGCACAGAGCATAAACACTAACTGGTAGGTCTAAAAGTCCTGATTTTACAAAGTAAGTTTTCCCAATAATAAGTATAGTACATGAATCATAATGCTGTCCATTCATGATAGATATGTATAAATGAGTCAAAATAAATTCATTCTAAAATGTGAATTATTTCTAGAGTAATTTGCACAAGGACACAAAATTGGATGGAGTGTAGGGTTTTTAGTATTTTCTATGTTATCTGGAATCAGCTGTGGCTAGTAAGTAAGTATATAACAGATAATGTACCCATGATTATGCTATAATAAAAATTAGACTACAAAATATGTTTATGTCCATTCTCTGCTTCAGGGACTTGGTTGACTGGGGACAATGACAGAATGAATAAATAACAGATAGATAGGACAAGGACACACAGAAAACCTGGATTTTATGTACAAGCATCTCTGAAGTTCAGTCTGTTTAATATAGGGATTAACAAATCGGCGAGGTTGTTATATATAACTGAACAAGAAAATCTGGTTGTTCCATACAAATAAACAAGGAGACAAGGTTTCTTTTACACAACTTGATCAAGGGAAGTTATTTAACTAACCTCAGTAGGAGCAGTCTCTTAGGGAATCACGCTTTATGCCCTAAACTTCTGGAGACAGAAACCTAAGGTAGACATTTTTTTTTTTCACAAAACGTCAACACTCATACTCAGTCTCTCAAGCAAGACTTTTCCTGAGGCTATGGAATCCTTAATGTATCATTTTCCATTTCAACAATATACATTCATTCATAATTTCATCCACTCTGGGCTTTCTCTGCTCCTCACATATGCCATTGCCTTCCAAATCTGTATATACACACATATTATACCTAATAGGTTAAGTTAAGAATAGATCAGTACAATAGTGATATGAAAAAATACTTGTATTTCCCAAATATTTTTTGTTAAGAAATACAGGCCCTTCAGTGCTACAATAAGCTCAATGAAAACAAGACCGCACACATAAAATGTCCCTGTTTGCCTGAGCTACTGAGCTCTTAAAACCTTAAGAAGGCAAGAAGTACAAATGAGGTTGTCCAAATTGTTCAGGTCCATTTTTCCTCATTAGTGAAATTTCAGGTCTCATATACAAAAATTTAAATACAGGCCAATGCCAATGAAATGAAAACTCTGGTGCCTCACATTTGACCATGTCCCCTGGAGGGGGAGACCTGGTGGCACTCAGAGGAAGGACAGCAGGTCACTGAGAAGAGACTTGATACCCTATGAGCATATACAAGGGGAGGTAATCCCTCTCAGGAACAGTCATAGGGGAGGGGAATAAGGGGAAAATGGAAGGGAGGGAAGAGTGGGAGGATACAAGGGATGGGATAACCATAGAGATGTAACAAGAATAAATTAATTAAAAAAAAAGAAAAGGTAATAAAAAAAAGAAAGAAAGAAAGAAAGAAAGAAAGAAAGAAAGAAAGAAAGAAAGAAAGAAAACTCTGTGTGTATGAAAGCAGGTGGTCCAGATGGGAAAGGGCAGAGTAAGGAGGTCCGTAGATACTCAGTGTGACCCAGAATGAGCAATCCAAATGCAATGCCCTAGAAACAAGAACAAAAGGGAAAGCTTTGTCCCAACATTGCCAACTAAAGAACAAGAAAATTACTTGATGATATGAGGACAAAATTTTCCCTTCGTATTTTGCTCTGTTCTTACTATAATATTAGGACCTGAGAGATGCTATTAGATTGCTCTGTAATACATCTTCTTCACTGACTCAATTTTCTTTAACCATGGGAATATTTCTTGCTTCTCTATTTTAGTAATTTGAAGCCCACAGCCTTGTAGAACTCATCTCCATATTACAAGCACTACTGGCTGAATCTCACTTCTGCTGTGCATAAACACATTTTCCCTTCAGTTTATTGAGCACATCAACCTCTCTCTGAAGGTCTTTCTTCAGATCTTGCATTCTGTTTTCTCCTTGAGCATACAACTCCAGAAAGTTTTGCCTTTCAAAGATACTTAGGAAAGTATAAAGAGTTAAATATTTTCACAAGCAAGCCTACATTACTGTTGCTTTGCAGGAGGAAAAAAATAGAAGGAAAAGCTGCCAGAGAGAAGGACTGAAATAAATGACCTGCACCACACATAGCCAATTTCTACCTCTTTTTTCTAGAGTGTTTCATAACAGAGAATCGATAAGAGCTGAATCTGAAACATTGGTGCAGTGTACTAGCTAAGCCTGTGAGCTCCCAGGCTAATCCTGTGTTCTCAGCAGCTCTAAGAGCAAATCCCTTCACCTTTGCTCAGGGGGATGAGCTCACCACAGAAATTGGCCTGGTTTTTGACCTCAAAATCCTGGTGGGACAGCATTGGGGATGGCAACAGCAACGAGGGGAGAATTTCCAGGCCATTTGTTCTAAACCAAGGCGCTTTGGCAGACGGAAAGGACAAGGTCGACTTTCCATGGCCCTTAGCTGGGTCACACAGCTGGAGTCACACTTTACTCAACACAAATGTCTTTTCACTCACCCTCAAGCAACACAAAGACCAGGGCAGAACACCACTGTGAACAAACAAGACCAGTGCCAATGGGCTTTCTCATTATCTAGGCTACCTAGTCCATCAAGCTCTGCACAGCACTGCAGAGTTAACCTTCATATCAGCCCTATCCCTGTGTCATATCCCTGTGACTACCTGATTAAGGCTCCATTTAAATACCATAAGGACCTAGATTACTGAGAGCAGTAGCAGGAGGCTCGGCCTTTTCACCTTAAGGGAATCTGATGAGCCTACCATGTTGTTTCCTGTCTAGATAGAGCAGCTTTGGAGGAAAACAAAAAACAGAAGCAAAACAACAACAACAAAAACCAAAAGAAAGCTCCATCACTACCACTAAAGAAGCTTTCTTTAGATGACAACATAAAAGCACAGATTAGGTTTGTTAATCTTGAAGCAATTCAACCGAAAGGTCAAATCATAGAGTAGGATCTACTTTAAACACACCTTTAATGCATTTGAACATGGTGAGCATGTTGTGCAACTGATATAATTTCTGAAGAAGCAGTAAGCAGCGTTTGTATTTGTGGGGCACATTTTGTAAAAGAGCATTCACTTATTTTTCAGGCTTAATTTAGCTAATCATTGCTTTCCCTGGACAATTTGTCTTATAAAATAATGTTCATGTAAGCACTAGTAAATTTATAGCATATGTTATATAAAAATTAGTTAGTACTCAAGCAATCCACTGGCTACAGTAGATATTTCATATATATTTCACTATATATTTTTAACCTTTTGAAGAATTTTGACTTGAAAAGGAGATACACTAAACTGAGTAAAAGAGCTAATGTCTTGTGCCCTAGTTCTTCCTGAATGTGTCTGGATAGTTTGCATACAGCACTAGCTTCGCATCCATAAATGACCCCTCACCACCTGAAAAATCTTGTTAGATGAAATATTCCTCTCCATACTCTAGTCACCAATGAAATTTATAAATTATTAAAAAGAAGAAGAAGCCAGACTTTCTAACTTATTTCCTACTAGTTACTTGTTCTCTTGGGCAGTCTTCACTACTACAGTGTAAATCCATAAATGCAAGAATCTTGCCTCCTTAAGACTTCCAATGCATGTCTTGCTTTAAGGACAAACCAAGTAGAAACTAAGCTTGTATGACAACATTGCTTCATTGTAACTCCTAGACAGCCTGATTTTGTAGGTAATAAGAATGTTTGCTTTCCTGCATTTCAATTCCTGTCCAGGGCATCATGTGCTGAGTTAGGATGAAGCATTCTCCTCTAAGTGCAACTATCAAACATTGACAGGTAGAATCATGCTTCCTTCAGTGTGCAAGGTCCCAGAAGACAGCCCAAATGTTAGCAGTCCTGTCTCACTTTTTCTCTCTGTGCTTCTCACAATTTCTTTGCCTGAGATAAATTTATCTTTTTTTTTTCTTTAGATTTCTTTCTCAATTGACTGATGAATTTGTGTTCTACTGAGATTTCCTTTCAATACTGTGTTTTCTATTATGATCCAGAAAAGAAAGACTGTGCTATAGTTAGTAAGCAAATGTTAAGAGCTGTCATTCTACTAACACACGCTCTTGAGAATTCCCAAGTTCTCACACTTATAACTTTGCAGATAGCACACAAAACTGTGACTGTTAATTGAGTTTTACATTTAAAGACAGAAGAGATAATTATTTAGAACAAAATCCTCTCAGTTCTGTTGATATAGCACCTTTCAATAAAAGTGAGAAGTGGAGATGGGGAGGTAACTCAGTAAGTAGTGGGCTTTTCAAAAAAGCATTAGAACCTGAGTTAAATGCCATGAAAAAAGAGACAGGAACATGCCTGAGATTCCTGACCTGGGTAGGAGATACAGAAGGACCTATGAGGATTGCTAGCTAGTCAGTTTAGCCAAATCAGTGAGGCCTCGCTTCAACAGGAGCTTCTGGGTTAACTCACTCATTATGACCTTTTAAGGCATTTACAACATTCTAAATGTTATGTCGACCTCTTAGCCTTTTTGTGGTGATTTCTCCATTTGACTAAATCAGGCATATAATCAACTGATCAGAATACCTTTATGAATTCATGTATACTGTTATGTATACATGTTATGTTATGTTATGTATAGTGTGTTGTGTCTTTTATGTACATACTAACACATGAATATGATTCAGTATACAGGCTAAGAAACACTTCATTTAGAGTTCTGGATATCTAAGTAAAATAAATACTTGATCTTTCCATAGCCATATCCACTAGTCCCCACTGTACTATACTTGTAAATCAAGAAGAAAATTTCTTCTGAGTTTCTAATCCAGCAATTTCACAGTCAGTGGGTCCTGATGCCTTCAGGGTTGATGCTCACTGATTCTAATTTCACTCAAGGAAATGTAATACAATATAATGCTAGTCCTGAAAGCACCTAACTACATGCCACAATCAATAGGTTAAAGGGACAATTTATTTTGTGGTATAGCAGCTTCAGAAAGCCACATGCTAAGCTAATTTTCTTTGATTAGAATTGGCTTTCAATGTTAGAAGATCATCTGTATACATTCAGATTAAGATAACAATTGCAAATGATGAAAAAATATTCTCTGCTGGGGAATATTTGCTTTTCCAATGTAAAATGTGAAGTCCTAGGTGTGTGTGTGTGTGTGTGTGTGTGTGTGTATGATTTTTAAGTGCTCATTAAAGCAACTGCCAATAGCAGCCTTAGGTAAAACTTTTTGAACCATCATTTTAATTTATTTTATTTAGAAAATGGACATAAAGTTTAAGTGGGTTAAAAAAAAATCAAGTGAAAATATTTATACCAAACAATTTTCTATGGTCAAATTCTTCAAAGTGAAAATTCTGCAGCTGGTTTACTATGAATGCACCAGGAATAACAAGGGGCCTTCCTCAAGACTGAGAGTTGGTTTTCAGAATGGCTTACATAGACCTCTGTGATGCAGTCAGTTGGCATGCAGCAGTTATAAGATATGATTTACAGGTTAGAGCTCACAAATTCCTAATACCATTTAACTGTGAGAACTGCTTTGGGGGATAGTCCATGCCAGTACACAGTGGTTACTGAGGTTCTGCAATCCTTTAGAACTGTTTTGGTAACCAAGTCACACTGAATCTAAGTGATCCATTCTGAATCCAAAATATCTAGGCTGGCAGTATGTGAGAACGAGCTAAACATTTGAAAAAGACAAGGTCAATTACTTAATAGGCATATTAAGTAAAATAACACTCAGACCCCAAATATCTTAACAGCTACAGAGTAGTCAGCATAAATCCACAAGGGTTAGAAAGTGCCATGACAAAAGCAAACAAACCCTGACTTGAGAATTAGGTCTTAAACAAATCAATGTATCTAATGTTTTCTTCTGTTGAAGGGGATGCTGCTGCTGGCTCTACAGAGATTATAAGAGTGTTATAATCACAAAAACATAGTGACAAAGGCCTTTATTTGACACAGACATTTAGTAAGCATGGAGAAGCTAAAATGTTCCATCCTTTTTGGTAATGCTGGCATAGGATCTGTACATTGATATTAGTCATGTGGCATATGAAGAATCTTTGGATTCTTTCCCTTATTGAAATACTTGATGAGCTTATAAGATATTGTCAAAAATCTCAGGAACTTTTAGCCACATCAAAAGCAGTTGCCACTGACAATCCTGTCTGATCCCATACGGATTGAGAGTGTAAAGACAATGAGTCATTACAGGCGCATCTGCCTCTTGTCAGTCAAAGGGCAGAGTGACAGGAGATGGAATTCACACTGCTCATTTTCTTAGAAAAGAAAGAAAATAGTCAGCTATGAAAGACGGTCTTCCTCTAATTCATGAGGACAGAATCCAATACTAATTTAAGAATAGAGTTTAAAGGCTCTTCTACTGACTACCTGCTTCTCCAGATCTCTCTCTCCCTCCCCCTCTCTTCTCTCTCTCTCTCTCTCTCTCTCTCTCTCTCTCTCTCTCTCTCTCTCTGTCTGTCTGTCTCTCTCTGTCTCTCTCTCAAGCATCCACATGCACAAGCATGCATACAATGTCACCTAACCTAACCTCAAACATATTGCTTAATGGTAACAATATGAGTTATAATAACAGAACACATGCAATACAATTAATTCTCACCCTAACCTAGATGAGAGAAGATACAAACATTAAAGATGACTGTAATTGATACAAGGAACAAGGCATTCCCAAGGTTTAATGAATAAGACAGATATGACCTTTAAGGTTAGTGTGAAGGATTACTGGGATCTTGGGAAAAGAAATGCAAATGAAGGCAGCTCTATGGAAGACAGGTATGTTCAGCACTGAGCCATCTGACTAACACAGCAGGCATGGGCAAGAGAGGAAGGTTGGAGCAAGGCAGCAAGATACAGTTATTAAGGGGATAAGGTTTGCTTTTCTCAAGCATAATGGAATGACTACAGTTCTTGATAATTAATTATATATTTTATAAACCACTAGAATAGAAGAACTAAAACATTGCCACAAGAAAGGACCAGTATATGTTTAAGGAGACAGAAATGCTAACTATTCAGACTTGCCCATTGAACATTGTGTAAATACATCAAATTATCACATTGTTCCCTATAGTGTTCTACCATTATCACAAGCCAGAGAAAAATATCATCCTGGTATGGTTTCTCTGCCTCCACTTACATGTTTACTCAAACTACTGATGTTTGTGCATTTTAAAGATGATAAGGATTAAACTATATTTAAAGCAGTGTCTGTTAAACTGGATAACAACATGTACTGTACAGTCTGCCCAGGCAGAGTGAACCTCACGTGAACACTGGTCCAGGGTATGGCCGTGTGGCACATATTTGGTGGCTAGTTGATGCAGATCGTGAAGGCCCTGTGGGCTGCACCATCCCCAGCCAAGCGGGTCTGGGATGCAGAAGACAAGTAGCTGAGGAAGCCAAGGAAGCAGTTAGGAAGCAGTGCTCCTCTGCAGTTGCTGCTTGTGTTCCTGCTCTCAAACTCCTACTTTAAATTCCCACCTGGGTTTTCCTAGATACTGAATTGTACCTGTAAGGCTAAGTAAACCTTTTTCTTCCCAGGTTGCCTTTTGTCAGGTCTATTATCTCAGAAAAAGAAATGTGAACTATAAAGAGTCCTCAATGAATAAAACTGAAATGCTTCAGTATATAGGTAAAGAACTTTTTTTTGTAAATAAGAACCAAACCAAGAAAAAATATAAAGATATGCTCTGCATCATGCCCCTGGCCTCGCCTACTAATATATCTGAATAATTTTTCATGGTATTATATATTCCCAGTAAAATACAGAATGAATAATATGACTGTTAGTGGCTCCCTGGTATACTATTATGAGGATTTCCTATCAGCCTATTTTACCTCTATTTCTACATATGTGGACTAATTTTATACTTTTTAATAAATGATAAGATCCTGCAATCCTTTTTGGTTAATCATTGTGCAAGTTCTTATTTATGTAAGTAATTTAGAATTCTGAAGTTCTGGACCTACGTCCTTAAAATTCTCCCACCATTGGTTGTATAGGGATGTCAACTCATTCAATCTTGGATTAGCTTTGCTATCTTTGTTTACGTTAATGGTGAATATTTAAATTGGAATATTGTCCTATTTGATGTGTTAAAAGAATTTATTTTTTGTGTTATTAATTAAATTGTTTATTTTTATTTTTATTACGCTGTATATGTGAATACACCATATTAAGTGTGGGTGACATAAAAGACATATAGAGGTCAGAGATCAGTGCTTCATGTCCCTCTTTACATGGGTCACAGAGACAAGACTCATGCAGGCTCATGTAGCAAGTGCTTTCACTCTCTGAGCTATCTCAGACACCTTGAGTTGTATCCTTAAATGTGTTTACTAATCACATTGTTGACTGACATGCTGGTCTTCCTTTACGATATGTTGGGTGATATATATATATATATATATATATATATATATATATATATATATATATCCTATATAGGTAACCACCCTGTGGATTCCTTTATCACTTATAAGCTCCAATTTATCCTACATTAGGATACATTCTTGGATTTAGGTTTCTGTTCACAGTTATTGGGAAAGACCATGGGAAGCCTGAGATTTCATGGCAACCTCACTCACCACTGCTTTGCAAATGCTGAAGGTTCTACCTGATCACAAAAATTTGAGCAATTTTTGTGCTTGTTTCTTTCAGAGATTGCAATGAAAACTACTTGATACCTGATTGTGCTGGAAGTCTTATAAGAAGAGGGCTGAGCTTAGAGAAACCAAGTCTTTTTCACTGGGTAGTGACATGCCAGATCTTTGCTACAGAGTAAAAAAATTATGATCTGGGCACTGGGTGTGCATGGAGGACAAGGACAGCTTTTTCTGCAAACATCGTTGAGAATTCACTTGGAGAAAGGGGTGAGGTCAGGGCATTGCTGAGTTATGTGATACAAAAACTCAGTGGAAACTGTCTCCAAAGCCTCTAAGAGTGCCCAAAGGAAACTCAAGATTAATAAAAGAAAGGAGAAAGAATCTAGGGCATTCAGCACTCTCATGGACTCCTTGACCTATGAAACCTCATAAAAAGAACATGTTAGCAAAAAGGAAAACTGGAGATATGGCTCTTGGTAACACTGTCTTTGAAATCTGAGCTTTCTAAAAGCATAAAAGTACAGTCTCTACTTTGTAAAACCATTCTCTACATGGTTCTTTAAATATTAAATTTTTTTGATATAATCAGAAATCATATTAATCTACAAAACTGTTAATAGTTTTTTGTTAGTTTGTTTTTTAGTATTTCATTTAAGGTGGTGTGCTCAGGAGAGTTCTGCCTCAATGAAAATCTGACCACATGTCTGGTTACTGTGTAAGCTGGCTTCAGCTCCTACACTTGTAAAATGGGAGTGCAGATGGGTATGAACTCCATCCTCATACTGAGCTGTGCAATGTGACTGAAAGAATGAAAGCATGCTGCTCTGGACAACGCCCAGTGCACAGGAAATGCTCAGTTAATGTCAGTGTTAACGAGTTTTATTATTTTCACCTAAAATCAGGCCACTAAGCTTATCTGTTCTATCCTATTCTTTTTTTCTCCATGTGTACGATTGATGACAAATATTGTATTTGTTTAAAGGTTAATAGTAAATGAAAGAAGCTTTCCCAAAATATAGTTCTGAAAAGAAAAATACTAAGGTTTCATTTGAATAATAAAGGTTAGCTCTAAAACTGAGAAAAGAGTGGAGGTGAGGGAGGGACTGAGTGCAATGGAGGGGGTTGAGACTGCTGTTGGGATGTAGTGTATGAGGAAAAGAAGAGATAGAAAGAAAAATAAGTAAATAAAATTGAGAAAAGAAAAATAAATAGCAAATGTTAGGTTGTATTATATATAATGCCATTGCCTTTATATATTGTGCTACAATACTATAAGCATAAGATGAATGGAAAGTGTTATATAGTTTATAATGCTCCATGACATATTTTTTGACTTACAATTAAGACTTTCAAGCTCAGCGATAGAAAATTACTGAGGGGTAGAGGCTGCTTGCTGATTCTCTTCAGTGTTTAATCACTATTTCTTGTTGAATTATACTTCAGTCCTTCAACCCTCACTTGCATGGCTCTGATACATTTCCAGAGATTCCGTGTTATAATTGGGAAAGGTCATAATAAAAGGAGAGGACATGAACAGAAGGGAAGAAGACGTTGGCTATTGAACAGGTAAAGGTTCTGCACAAATATCCAAGAAATGGAAAATAAGAGACTGTGCAAAATCACCTAAGTTTTTCGTAGTTCTTTTATGTTTCTAAGACATGCAATGAGGAGATAAGAGGGAACAGTGGTTTCATTTGCACTATGTTCCTGGTCTGTTACTATCATTGTGTCTGCAAGATGTTACATAATATGGTCAGCAATGTGCATGTGGTAAACTAGAGTATAAAATTCAAGATTTGTGTTTGTCCAGTAGAGTATACTGCCTTTACTGATCTCAACTTCCAGACCAGAGCTGCTACTCTAGGACAAGTCACATAAACAAGTCCCTAACATCCTATGCATCAAATAAGGGACAGTCTCTGTGTCTCCATGAGCACAGAAGCCCCTGAACTGTGGAGGTAGCCTGTATTCTTGGCTTTATAGATTGATTGCTGTCTGATAATTTTGGCACATTTTATTAGGAATTTGGTCTTTGATACTTTATTCTGCTGCACTCTAAGATAAAGCAATATTTGCTGGTGAATAAAACAGAATTATAGATCAGGCTGTTCTTTTTATTTCATCCTAGATAGCTTCCATTCCCTGAATTCTCCAGGTACATGGAAGGTACAGCAACAAATCTAATGGAGAAATAGCTGCCACAGTTGCATTTTAACAGCATTATCTCCTTTTCCACTCTGTAGCCACTGTTCACTGAGAATTGCTACCAGAATAATTTTCTCTTCAACACACTGGCTACATAAATTATTACATATATGCTAATTTATTGTTCTTCACAAACAAAACAAATATAGTGATACTTTTCCACAAGTGGGAATAACTCACGTTGAAACAACAGTTCCCCAGAAGCATATGCATATTCCTTCACTTTGCTTACCCTTTGACAGGAATTACAGGATGAATGCAGCTATTAATCCAGTCGTTAACATTTCAACTAGGCTAAGATGCTGTGATAAATGTGTATTGTTTTTAGTCCCAAACGAGCATCCCGTCCCCTACTTAAAGACTACCTCTGCTTTTCTCAAAAGCATGAGAAGTACATGTTCAAAGCTTCATAGAACCAATACCTACACAGTTGCTGCTAAAATCTGAAATTCAGTCTCCGGTTAAAAATGAGACGCAAGTACTATTATAGGATTATAGGTGTGAGAGGAAAGTGAATGAGATTATACCTGTATGTGTACATGCATGTGTGAGTGACTGTAAATGTGTTTATGTATGTGTGAGAGAAGTCTGATGGGAAAAAGAGAGGGACAGTGAGAAGAAAATACTAAAAAATAAGTCTAAGGAGAGATATTGATCCAGTGTTTCTCAAATATACGACTATGCTTCTACCATTGATCCAGCACTGTCCTTGGTGCTAGTAATATAAAGTAAATCATAATGAACTCTGCCCCTGAGGAACTTCACTTTTTGTTACAATTTTACTATAGCACCATAAATACTAGGTCATAAACGTGCGAGCTGTCTCCTGGGAGCAAGGAGAATGCAGTGGAAACAACTGATGCATTGAAGTGTTTCTGCAGAAGATGAATGTGGAGAACGTTTCACATAGAAGAAACAGGAGCATGAAAAAATGAGCATGGAAAAGCTCGGCAACTCATAAGGACTAAAACTGAAAGTGGAAGGGTGACCATGGCGGTAGAAAAGGAGACTTGCTTGTGAAGTCCTGAGGAAGAAATTGTGGTAGGTCATGTGCACTATTAAGATACTTCAAAACTGTGTATAATATTCATTTCAGGGACTTAAAAATCATATTTGCCTTTGGGACAAACTTCTTAAGGATGAAATGGTGTCATGGTTACAGGAACAAGATAAATTAAGGCGCTAATGGAATAGTATCCAAGATACACAATGCGGTCCGAGGCCCAGGTGTGGATAAGGGCAAGGAGTAGTGCAGATGGGGAGTGATGGGAGAAATATGTACTAAATAAGAGCCTGGGAGAAATATGTACTAAATAAGAGCCCCCCTGCTGGAATATGTACAAAAGATATGCATAGGAAGCTATGTCGGTCTGAAATACGTCATTTCAAGTCCATATGCAGTAGTGCTAGCCCAGTGTGACTGCATTTAGTGGGAGAGCCTTTAAGGGGGTAGTTGAGATCCAGAGACATCATAATGATGGTTCCTAAGATCACAGAGAAGGGTCCTCAGAGCAGGAGCGGGCACCAGAGCTTTCCTTCCATAGCACTCAGCACGAAAGAGGCATCTGCAAGCTGGGAAAAGAAGTCTTGCAAGAAATTGCCAAGCTGTCACTTTGATTCTATGCATCAGTCCTCCAGACCGTTGAGACAATACATTTCTATTATTTAAGTTTTCCTTCTGAGCTACTGATTCTGTATTATGCTCTGGGGTAACTAAATACAGAAGAAGTTAAAGCTGCTGTTAGCCACCTTCATTAGTGATGAAGTGGTGCACACCTTTAATTCCAGTACTAGGCAGACAGAGTCAGATGGATCTCTGTGAGTTCCAGGGAAGTCTGATTTCAGGACAACCAGGGCTGTTTAGAGAGACTGTGTCTGAAAACAAACCAAACAAGACAAACAAAAAAAAAGGAAATCTAAAAATATATTAACAAGTCAAGCAAGGTCTAGACTATGCATCTGCTCAGAAGGGAGGAGGGGCAAAGTGCCAGCTCTTGATTGCAGCTTTGCTGAAGTAAAGAGTCACAGTATACAATAGAGCTCTACAGGAGTAGAGGACTTCAGTGTCTGACCTGTGCTAAGAGCAGCCAGATGGGCAGGCGAGTCTTCTGAGAGCTTGAATATTTCATCCCTGGAGGCTGCGTCTCGCCACCTGTTTCTATGTACCTTGCTTCTTAGTGTTGGTTAATGGCCATGACCTGTATTTCTTTGGCATCAGGTCCAATTTGCCTGCATTTTGAGTTCTGGAATTGTCAAATAAGAAGGGTGTGAGGAAGAAGAGGTATCGAGGAGGAAGGAATGGTAAGATTACAAACACAAGACGTCTTCTGTGGTGGTGGAGTTAGTAACCTAAGAAGAATTTTTTAAAAGGAATAAGAGAAACTAGAATTTGTATGTAAGAGATGAATATTTTAGCATTAGAAGTTATATCACCAAGGAACCATTTAGAAACATAATTAGAGCCATCTATGTAACACCGGAAGTGTGGCAAGATGCTGCTATTAAATGAAAAGGGGCTCTTTTTTTATTTGATGACAGCATAAAAACCTGCTTTCATTCACCTTTATAACAGATTGGCTCAGCTGAAATGCCATTACATAAAAGGCTTCAACCGACTCACACACCTACTGACAAACAAGGAAACAAGGAGGGCTGAAAGCACCTTCATTCAGCACCTGGATCTTTGGCCAGCACTTCCCCAACGTAGTGAATGTAGAGTCATGATCTTTCTTTACTTCAGTTTGAGACCCATCAGGTTGAAGGCTGGAGAGATTATTGGATTTAGACAGTCCTTACTCAGGAATTGGCAAGTAGATTGCCACACATACACATTTTAAAAGTTTCCTGTTTGGCTAGAGGCAGTAGGCTATGTTTTATGGAGACACCATGACAAAGTGTGTGTGTGTGGCGGTCTCTTCTCTTCTATCTGGTGGATTAGCGCATTGCATCTGTGATTTTTATGTCCAGATGCTATCATATTTTGATCTTACTAATGACTGTTTTCATAAGAATTACAAATGGTAAACCAACCTTCCCTCAAATTGGCTGAATCAATCGGCCTAAGACAGCATAGCAAAAGAGGACACCAGGCTAAAATCACACACGGGCTGGAACTGTCTTCGTCAGTCTAAACTATGGTGTTTTTAATTAAAGGCAACAGAATGTCTCTCAGAGCAGCAAGCACAGAGTGCAAAGATGATCTATCTCCAGCTGTGGATATCTCAGGTTCTTAGGCTGAAGGTAATAATTCACCTTCATCATTGGGAAAACATTTGTAGAAAATACAAAGCTAGGGCAGATGTCATAACAAAACTAGAAAGAGATGTCAAAGGAAATGTCACGTCTTCCTATATGGAGAGCATTATGAAGACTATTGTATTTGCCAAATGCTATAATCAGATTCCAATTCTCCTCACAGCACCTTTGGCTGACACTTTAGTGGGTCTCTGGCAAAGCAACCAAAAATCAACAAGCAAAGCTAAAACAGCTAATGAAACATTACTAATTTAAAGTAGAATAATTTCCCCCTTGACCACTGTTCTAGAGAAAATCAGGTTAAAATATTTAGTGAACTTTTTTTAATGTCAAAACTTTATACTAATCCTACCGCAGGCCAGGAACCACTATGATGTAGTCATTTTTTTCCCTGAATTTCCTGATAAAGATGTTGGTAGTGAAGGGGGTTGAGTGCTGCTTTTGGTACTGGCCACCTACTCTGATATCATTAAATTCCAGAACCCTCAAGTCTCTTGTCAGGAAGAGTGACCTTTCCATTTCATAGCACATCATCAGGATTGAATGTCATGTAGAAGGCGAAAGTACTGTTTAGAGATCTAAACAGTGAGTTGCTCAAAAGCCCAAGGCACACATGCTTTGTGTTTCAAAACACAAGTTAAATTATGTATTACTTTCGTTTCAAGTCTTTTTTCTCATATACATGATGGCACTTCCAAGAGCTTTCTGTTGACTGTGTGTAAGTGTCACATAGTATTTGCACTGAAATTTCTTCAGTAACAGTGGATAAAGCAAAGTCTACAGTTCTGGGAACGTTAGTACAACATCACATATTTTTGCTTCTGAGTCACCCATTCATGAGAAATTGTGGGTGTTCATGTTTTCTTTGTCTGTTTGCTCATTTGATGTAGGTGTGTGTGTGTGTGTGTGTGTGTGTGAGAGAGAGAGAGAGAGAGAGAGAGAGAGAGAGAGAGAGAGAGAAAGTTACAAAGAGAACAAGGTGACAAGGTGCTCCTAAATAGCTCCTCACATTAAAAACAAGGGCACTTAAGAGAACAAGATACAACTTCAAAGACACAGTGGTCAGCATAGCTGCAGTGTATTGTGTTTCTCATGCACATCTACTACTAAACCTTGGGAAATAAAAATGAATAAAGCATCATTGTAATGTATATCAACAATAAACAATAGCAGAAGAAATGAGATGAGTTAATTAGCACTTGATGTCATAGCACTAATAGAAGGGTATCTAAGGTTGTATGTGGTTGTATAAGGTTTCTCACTTAGGGTGCTGCCTCAGACAGTTTGGGTATCCAGGAGATGAGAGAAGGAAAGGGTGACTCAGCAGGAATGCAGGGGCTAGGGAACAGTTTGAAAAGTAAGAGGTAATGGATAACTTAAGCAAGGCCTGTGGGTTAAGTAGAAGTATTTTAATGGATTTCATACTGCCCCCAATGTCTGCAGGTTTTCATTTTACTTTTATAACTTGAATATTTTTCACAAGTTTTATATGTAAATGAAGATAGAAACCACTATATATACTTACTGCTAAGACTCAAAACCTACGTCATGGCTGCCTTCTGTTGCTTTCACATACAAACAGCAAGAAAAAGGCAAATACAACATGCCTGAAATATCCAAAGAGGCATCTTTTTATTAAGTGCAATGATGAAATGGTATGACTTAACAGAGATTCACTGAAGCTTCGTCTTTCAAACACAATGAGAGCTTAAATAGATTCCACCTCTATGCAGTCTCAGCTACAGGGCAATCACACTGTAACTAACTCCTACGTCTTTCATCTTTGACAATGAAATTAAAATATTGCTTCATGCTACAGTTGGAGAGAACACTTTTGAAATAAATAATCCCAATGCTGAAAGAAAGATGAAAATAACAGAAGCACCTTCCATAACAGTGGGTGGCAATGCTAATGAATGGCAGCTACAAATACACATTGAACAAGCAGGCATTGTTTTTCAGGGAATACAAAGACAAGACTGAGTAAAAGATATTTCAGAGCAGAAGCCGAGTAACACAATTTTGAGTAAAAAGCCTGTGTTTTCTAAAAGAAAGGATACATAGGGAAATTAGGGGAGAAATTTGTTATTTGTCTGATACACCCCATTCCTGCAACCCAGCCTGGGCCTTAGCAATAGCGGGGAGATGGAGATCATTTGACAGTGTCATGCACTCCCGGTTTCCCACTGGAATGCCTTATCTCTCAAGCATTCAAAATCTAGCTTTTAAGAGAAGTAAGTGCTTTTGTCTTTTGACAACCAAAGCAGAATAACCCACACTCTTTCTTCCCTGGTTATTTGTATGAATGTTGCCTGGGTGATAGATACACTGACCTCTTCTCTGTCTGTACTTCTGGCCCCTTGGTTTCCCATGCAGCATCAGCCTAGACAGGCAGCTCCCACAAACACATGTATGTCTGAATTTAGCTTAACTCACCTCACTTCAAAAGCACACACACACACACACACACACACACACAAAAAAAAAAACCCAGGGCATTCTAATTATGAGATTAAGTTCACAAAAATACCTTTTTTTTTTTTTTTTTATAAAATGTGATTGCTTTCCATCAGGACTATCTTATTTTTTATTTAAATAATTTATTCAGATCACATCTCAATTGTCATCCCTTCACTTATGTTCCCATTCCTCCTCCCTCCCTATTCCACCCTACCTCCCCCCCCCCAGCCTGTGACAGAAGGGGACCTCCTCCCCCACTATATGATCACAGCCTATCAGGTCTCATCCAGATAGCCTGCTTCCCCTTCCTCTGAGTGCCACAAGGCCTCCCCATGAAGGGGAAGTGGTCAAACAGAGGGCACCAGAGTTTATATCAGAGTCAGTCTCCACTCTCCACACAACTGTGGAGAATGCACTGTCCATTAGCTAGATCTGAATAGGGGGTCTAGGTTTACTGCATGCATTGTCTTTGGTTGATACAGTAATTAGAGCAGACTGCCCTGGGTCTTCTTGTAGGGTTCCTGGACCTTTTGGGTCCTACTATTTCCCCATTCTCCCATACTTCTCTCACCTGGAGTCCAACTAGGAATTCCCAGCATCTGTCCTAATTCCCCACTGAGTGAAGACCTTAAGAGGACATCCCAGTTGGGCTAGTGTCCAACTATAAGTAAGTATATACCATGTGTATCTTTCTGTGTCTGGTTTAACCTACTCGGGGTGATCATTTCTAGTTCCATTCATTTGTCTGAAAATTTCAAGACTTCCTTGTTTTAATAGCAAAGTAGTATTCCACGGTGTAAATGTACCACAGTTTCTTTATCCATTCTTGGACTGAGGGACATCTAGGTTGTTTGCAGATTCTGGCTATTACAAATAAGACTCCTATGAACGTAGTTGAGCAAATTTCCTGTGTAGTGGAATATCTTTCGGATATATTCCAAGGAGTGGCACAGCCAGGTCTTGAGGTAGCACTATTCCCAGTATTCTGAGAAAGCACCATATCAGGAGTATCTTATTCAATAGTGACTCTGAAATATTTGGAATCAAAATTGCTTTCTGATTTTATGGAGCTGATCATCGCTTACATGACTAGAGACACTCCTTCCCTGGAGCATTTTCTTCCTAAACTTTCATTCCAAGCACCATAACTGCCCTCTACTCATTCTCTTCTGCACAAGCACAAACTACCAGGAGTGGGAGATACTCCATCAAGAGTATGCCATAGTAGTCAATAAAGGAACTCATTTGTTTATTGTTACCAAAATAGTTAATATTTATTTTAAAATTCATAGACATATGCATATGTGTGCATGTAAGTATGTGTGTATATGCATCTATGTATGTATATGTGTTTTCCTACAAAAATAAAATCTCAACACATAAGAGAGAGAAACAGTAACTGAAATTGAATTTAAGGTATTAATTATTTCTGTAGTAAAAACAACCAAAATGAATTGTAAAATTCATATCAAAAGAAGGAGATGCTGCGTATACGGAACAAAATTAAAAGCTTGGGCACATTATCCTTATAGTTCAGTATGAATGTAAGTGCTCTACCAACAATGTGGTTAGAACCTGTAGGAACTGCCTTGTAGATAGAAACAGCTAAAATGTTAAGTAGATTCCAAACTACTTACTACCAAAAAACAAAACAACAAAACCCTTTCAACAACAACCACAAAGTAAATAAAAAGCCCAACAAAAATCTTAGATTTTCCTCTGAGTAGAGGTAGGGCAGGTCATTCAGGAGGATGTGGGCTTCCATTCCATGGACATACTGAGTAGGTAGAATTTTCGGTGTTCATAATAACATGCACACATTACTACTTGCTCCCCTGTCTTTCAAAGGATGCATGTGGACTAACTTTACTCAAATTCTCTTACTTCAGGTTTTTACTTTCTTGGAAAAAAATAGTCCCATGTGTTTTGGACCATAAGACCACTTTCCCTCAAAAGTGGGAGGAAATTAGAACATGCCTTATGGTCCAATTGCTGTTTTTACTGTTTTTCTTGTTTTACTGCTCTAAAAACTGAGTGTGTCTTATGGTCAGGTGCATCTTATAGTCCGAAAAATGTGGTAACATTATGACTTTTGTGTCAAGTTGTAGCTTCTATGACTCTTTGCTTATATCAGTTGAAAGCAAAAAGTTTGGGTCCCATGTATCAACTCAAATCACAGAAAGACCTAGATTTTAGGCACATATATTTCCGTGGTTTTCAATGTACTGTAGAGACAGTGCTGTTGCAGCTATGATATGAGTTGGCTACTATGAATACTAAAGTAAAACAGAAAAGCATATAGTGGAAAGAAAAAAAGTCATAAGCAGTAAATTAGTCCACATGCCACTGGAAGTAAATTATATTGGAGGAAATGATCATCACAGTGTCAACAGTGAGCTATGCTTGTGACATCAGGTAATAAAAAATCTCTCTGGACATTATGTAAAGCTAGAATGATATATGAGGAAACTACATTTTGGGATGGTGGAACACAATTATAAAGTAAATAATTTGAACAAAAGCCTCGGCTATTGTAATGCTATCATTAATTGAGTGCTCTACAATAATGAAGATTGTATTATTTAATTTAATTACTTATTTTATTTATAGAAATTTCAATCTATGCCGTAAATCATGTGTCTGCTTAGATCATGATTGTCTCTCTGCTGCCCAACCAAAGACAAAAGATCAATCCAGGGCTGACTGGGCACCAGAGTACAGGATATTAAACATGCCGTTTACAGCTTGATACCATTGTGGTTTTATTTTCAGTCAGTTGTTAATACATTGGATGAAACATTGTTTCTCTAACATAACAATGGGAAGGGGAAACACTGGTCATGGTTAGATATACAAACAAAAATAAATCTGCATAAAATATATTTCTTGAAATAATTCCAATATTAATTAGAAAACAAGAATAAAGCCTTCATTTATACTGATGGCAGAGCGTTTGATGACAGAAGGTCAACAGCTAATAATAAGTCAGTTAAAGTAAGAAGAGCATGTAAAGAAGGTATTGAATTTGATGAAAACTGGGTTGCCTATTACAGAAGCTAGCATTTATTTTAGCTTCTCAACAGTAGATACTCATTCTAAATATGGATAAATTAAAATGTGAGGAAGTTATTGAATTGCTCACAATAGTAGAAGCTAAAAACAGAATCGATATTTGAGCCATGCTACCCCTAGTTATAGCTTTCCTCAGTATACTCCCCAAATTTGCTGAAGGTCTAGCAAGTACCCATTGCTTCACTGAACACTCAAGAGAGGAAGAGAAATTAAACATAGGCATCAGCAGTAAGAGGCTGTTTTCTCCTGTGAGTTTAAATGATAGGATACCGACTCACTTCCTCAGTGATAACCTTTTTATTCAGAAGAAAAGGAAAGTGTCTTCAGTGTCTCATATCCAGTTGAGCTGAAGACATCTTGTTGAAAACATCAAAAATAATTCCTGTAGGAGTGATGCTTAAGGAAAGACCATGACAGCTAATGATATGACATAAATGCACAACTGTCAGTGGTATGGGAGTGCCCATGCCCTAAATAAATAGAAGCCTTACAAACAAACCTCAGTTAGGTGGCTGCCAAAGACGCATTAGGTTCAGAGTTAAGGCCAGTCATTCCTCTGCTGTGACATGTTCATGTTGAGTGAAAGGAATGAAGGTTATCATTGACATAAAGTCCTCTCTAGCCATCATGAGAGTAGAGAAAAGCTGACTATTATGCTTCGCATTTGGCCATGTTCTAACATTAGTAGAAATTTCAGTAATCAAAAAATGACTACTCTAAAAGCTTGAATGAACTGTGAAAACATTTATAAAATCTTTTTCCTTATCTCTTGATTTTATTTCCATGAAAATTACCAGAAACTATTCCAAATACAAATAGATGTGAGGTTTTTTTATTGTTTTTTTTTTTTTTAAATAAAGGATGAGACTTTCTGCCCTCACACAAGGCCTCAAGAGTAAAAAGAAGATGAACACAGCAAGGCTTTTACTGGATGTGGATACCAGGCTGAAGTACCAACCAAGAACCATGTGCTGACCAGACTTAGCCCTTACACAGATGTAGCCTGGGATCCTCAGGAGCCATGTGGGTCTTCTAGTAAGGGGAGCAGGTGTGTTTGTGTGGGGGGGCTTTTTCTGGCATGGATTTTGTTCCCAGCTTTTTAATCTTTCCCCTGGTAAGACTGCCTTGCCAGGCCACAGGGGAATAAGACATGCTCAGTTCTGACTCAACTTGATGAGCTAGGGTGGATGGGAAGGAGAGCTCTCTTTTCTAAGGAATAGGGGTGGAGAAAGGGAGAGAGGAAGGGGGAGGGAGGGAATGGGAGGAGAGGAGAGATGTAAAGTGAATAAACAAATAAACAAAAGAAAAAATCAGATTCCAAAATTAGTGACTCTAATTTATTTAGTTATGCCTATGTTTATACATATTAGCTTTTCTGATAAAAATACAAATGTTTGCTACATTAAAATATTTAGAAGTATAATGGAAATTACTTTTTATGTTATTTGTGATTTTGTTTGTTTTTCTCTTTGTTTTTATGGAGTTCTCTTTTCTTTTCTGTTTGGGTTTGTTTGACTTGTTTTGGTTGGTATTTTGAAGGAGGAAGTCACTCTAATCTAGTGTTCCCTGGAATTATCCTAAAGTCCAAGCTGTCATTGAACTGGAGAAAATCATGACTTATTCTACAAAGAACTTAGATTATAAATCTGAACCACCTTCTTTGTGGCTTACTTGGTGTTTTCTATGTTGAAGAATACTAAGGGATGTGATTACACTGTCATGTGCACTTTCCCTTTCTGCTTCATGAACCACCTGGCCTGTGAGAAACAAAACATCAGTTCTGAAAATAGGATAGGGCTGCAGCCACAGTCCTATTTCAAGAACCTACAGCCTAAGTTATAGTCACTGAGTAATAGACATTTTTCAATAACTGAAAAACAAACAAACAGAAGCTCCTTAGGTTTAAGAAAGGAAAACACAGCAAAGCCTGGAGCCCAGAAAGGACCTTGAGTCTAGCAGCAGCGTTTATGTAAGGATTCCCAGCAGGATCCCCAGCATCTTGGTTCTCCTGTTGTTCTGCTCAACAAACCGCTGCAGTGTTACAGAAAGGATATGAGCTAAGGTCCTCATTCAGAGCAGAGACAATATTGATCCGTGTGCTACACTTGACACTTGTCTGTAGACATGGTTACTTGTCATCACATGGGAAGCTTTCACTTCTCATATATAATGGGTGAGAAACAGGGATGCTAAGCATCCTACAGCCCACAGAACAGCCCACCACTACAAAGAATTAACCACTCTAAAGTATCAGGCTCTAGGGAACAAGGCCTTAAAGTAAAGGACAAATAAGAATCAAACTTTATTATTAATACTATCGGCTGCTTCTTCCCCCTGTAGAGTTCTTTGCAACATCTCCTGCAAACAGGGCTGAACTAGGAAACTTCAGCACTGACCTTGCTTCAAGGTACATCATTTGTCACCATCAAATTCGCATCCTCTTTCTTATTTAAAATACACCATTAGTTACTTCTTCCACAAAAGGCTTCTACACTTTAACAGTCAGGGCATGTTATGACTGTGAAATAGGTATTGCTGTCAGACTGCTTTAGAGAGGAAGAGACACATCCTGCAGTGTTTATAAGTCATAAAGAATTCTAAATATCTCCCGCTCAACACATTCAGGCAAAACGATGATATAATTTCTATGCCTGGTGGCACACTTTCAAACCATTATATGTTTCATGAACCAACCATAGGAAATGTGCTGTCTTCCTTTAATCAAATCTGCATTGTAATTTTTATAAAAAAAAATCAATTAAGCACAAGGAGCAATTACTTATTTTTCACCACAGTATAATTTACTTTCCTAGAGCTGCCACATTAAATTGCAGAAGAAGAAAAAAAAATCTCATCTACCTCCGTATATTTAAACAAAGCATGCATTCTTTTAAAGAAATATAAGGAAACCATGCCAAATATGCAGTGTGTCACCACACATAATTCCTCCTTTTGATCAACTATAATACATAATATGGGTAACAGAGCTTAATCACAAGTCTAGAATTTCTTCTTGGAAAAGGTTTTTTTTTTTCCTAGTAAATATTTTGGCTGAAAACTTTCCTAGGTGTCTCAAAGTGAACGTATAATCAGACAACAGTCTGCTCATCAACCAGCCAATGGGCATGAAAAATGACCCACCAAACGTGCCAAATAAAATCTGCAAGAGCTGTTTGCTCCGAGCCTCACAGAAATCCACTCTTTTTATGTTTCCATACCCAATTCTAGCCATCATTATTTTAAGACATTTTTTTAGATTCACTATAATTATCTCATTCCTTCTTCTCTTTCCTCCTTCCCAGCCCCTTTGTTTACCCCTCCTTGCTCTCTGAAAAACACATGGCCTCTTTTATATTAATTGTTATTATATATATGTAGGTATATGTATATAGATAAATATCCCTAACTGCATAAATACAACCAGCTTAGTCTGATTAATGGTATGTACATGTATGTTTTCAGAGTGGACTATTAGGTTAATTGTGTATGCATGTATGTGTATGTCTGTGTGATTGTTCATCTCTGTGCACATGGTTAGGTGCACATTAGTGCAGAGGTTCACAGGGACGGAGGGGTGGCATATACTAGTGCTTGACTTACAGGTGGTTGTAAGCCATTTGACATGTAGTGAGAATCAAATTCAGGTCCTTGACAAGGTCAGCATGCACACTTGACTCCTGAGCCATTCTGCAAGACATCACCAAGTAGAATGTTTCCTAATTGCTTGCTGCGACAGGATTGTTAGGTTAGGAGAACAGAGAGCAAGCTTTCCTTGATAATGAGAATCATCTTGAGGGCTTCCTAAGTAGATATCAAATAATCTAAATTGTACATTTCTTTCAAAATCTCAGCTGATGCACGAGCAGCTGATGCATGGTTACACACTTTTAAAAGAAAAAAGTTTTTATTATGCTTCAGCAATCTAGGTGTGTCTTCCACAGTGTGTTATCGGAACAAGCGTGCTTTCTTCTCCCCACTTTTCTGTTGTCAGTTTGTCTTACCGGAAACTAATAACAAGTTCTCTCTCATTTGAATGGCCTCATTTCATGCCTCCTTCAGCTCTCCTTTCACCTTCTCTTTCTCTACTTCCTTCTTTTTCCCTTCATCTGTATCATTCTATTCTGTCACGTATCTCAACTCTGTGCCCAAAGCTTAATTTGTCTGTAATATCAGGCCTGAGATATAATAGTTAATACAGACTTGTCCTCCATATCGAACTAATGAAACTTACATACCCACTTCTTTTTTCAATCTTGTTTTCTTAATTCAGTGTTAAGGATTGAACCCAGAACCTTCTGCATTATCTACAAGTGCTCTTCCACTGAGTGCTGTACCACCCCCAGTGCTGTATGTACCTCAGTGATACTTCATATACTCTAAAATCTTAGAGAGTGAGTCACGCATAGCATCTGTGCATGCATGCAGAATATGGCCTTAGTTACATGTTTATTCATTGCATGCACCTTCCCCTTTCTATGAAAATATCTGATGGAATAATTGGTTCACCGTCAGTGCATAGTAAATATGGTTACAACAACGTGTTAGAAAGAAAAATTTCATCACTCATTAACGCAAGATTCAAAAGACACTAAATTCTCACCACAACCAAAACCACCTAACAAGTCTGGAGGAAAGCAGCAGCAGGTCACACACAATGCTGCTGTTTTAGTTGCCTTGTTGGCTATAATCCTATTAATGAGGAAGCCTTAGGGAAGAAATGTTAAATGAGCTTAGTGTGGTCTCTAGGCTATCAGTGTGACTTCGCCTGTCAAGGATTATCACAGAATACCTAAAATAGTTACCAGTGATAAAGAAATGAGAATCCATCTAGGATAGCTTGAGCTAACAGAGAGAGAAATTGAGAATATTTTAACTATCCTGTCATATTCTGTGTTCTTTAGGCTGGATCATATACATAGTAATGATACCACAAAAATGTGTTGAAAGGTGATCAGTCCCTCTCCTCTCTTCTTTATAAAATCAGAAAACACAGTAATGCTCTAAAGGCTACCGGAGGACATCACATTATCTCAGTACTTTTTTTTCAAGCTTTGTTTTCCCTTAATAATTCCACACAAATGAAGCAACAGAGGATCTCTCTGAACATCAGACCTTCCTTATCCATCTGTCAAACCTTGCAAAGCCCTCACATAGCAGAAGGGACAAACACTGGACTCTGGGTTATCACACACACACATACACACACACACACACACACACACACACACACGAGAAAGAGAGAGAGGGAGAGGGAGAGAGAGAGAGAGAGGGAGAGGGAGAGAGAGAGAGAGAGAGAGAGAGAGAGAGAGAGAGAGAGAGACAGAGACAGAGAGACAGAGACAGAGACAGAGAGAGAGAGAGACAGAGAGAGAGAGAGAGAGAGAAGCTCCCTCAGCTCCTTTTATAAGGATACAGTTCCACTTGTGAGGGTAAAATTTTTATGTCCCACTAGCTGCCCCCAAACTCACCCTCTTGGCACTACCACACTGGCTAGCACACAACTGAGTTTTGAGAGAACAATATTCAGATTACAGAACTCAGTTACTTCTTTCTTGTTTTTTTTTTTTTTTGTGTGTGTGTGTTTTGTTTTTGTTTTTGTTTTATAATGTGGTTTACAGTTTCAGGGACAGTTAGATAATACTTTTCATATCACTTCTATTTCACAGGCAGAATAAAATTATGTTGATTTCACTAAACAAAAATGCTGATAATGATTCTCAACTACTGAAACTGGCACCCCCCCACCATGGAATATATTTGAATACCTGATCTCTCTCTCTCTCCCCTCTCTCTCTCTCTCTCTCTCTCTCTCTCTCTCTCTCTCTCTCTCTCTCTCTCTTTCTCTGTCACACACACACACACACACACACACACACAATCTAGAGAATCCCTATATAACCTAGATTGCCTTGTAACATACTCCTCCTGCCTCAGCTTCTTCTGTGCTTTAATAAAAAATGAAAGGGACAGGTTTGGTTCTGATGAAGTGTCCAAGTGCAAAAGTGGATGTAATTAATACTTCTGACATAAGTGAGTACAGGTAAGCCACCCAGTTTAACATTGCTAAAACAAAGAACAGTCCCAGCTTATATAGGCCTGGAAGCAAAATAGCATAAATCATAGAAAATACAGAGTGACTCCACGTTTAATATTGATTTTAAAGAGTAAGAGGACACATGTAGATTTGGAGATGAGTTATTTTAATTGTTCTGTATTACCTCTGCTAATTTGGTCCAGTTAAAAAGAAAAGCTCAGTATTTCTATATAAAATGTTTGGATCATAGTGATGATTTAACTTGTACAATGTATAACAAACACTATTATATTGTAGGCACTGTGCAAATGTTAACTTCCTACAAGAAATTTCAGATTCCTACAAGAAATTTTGATCATTGTAAGATGAAGCAATCTTAGTGAAATGCCTGGAATTCTCTAATGTAAGCTAAAAACTCACTTGGCTTATTACAAATATCTAAATTTTAAGATACTTCTCGCATGAAAACACAATTGTGTAAGTATGCCCTTGATATTTATTATTTAGGGGACATCAAAATTGTACACAAAAAGAAAACAGTTTGTAATTCTGTAAAATACTTACTAGAAGAAATAAAGCAATCTTTAGTGGGTTTGTTTTTTGTTTGTTTTGGTAAATAAACACTCAAAAGATGGAACACTTAAAAGAAAGGAATACGGGAAAATTTTGGAACACTCTACAATCTTCAGGCCCTCAAAATCTCATACCAATTTTTTCTTTATATTTAGTGAAAATGTATAATTTGTTTAAAATTATTTTTACAAAATGTGAAGTACTGCCTTTCTTAATGGAGAACAACTTTTTAAATCATTTTTTTCTCTCGTTCATGGATTAGATGACAACAGCATCACATGAAAAGGGAGAGAAAATTTCCCTGGAGTGCGCTCATTTCCTGCTCCCACCCATTACTGTACTTGACTCCAGAGCTCTTGATCAGCAAGGCAACAGTCTAAATGGCAGTTGGAAACCCGGGAGATGGAGGTGGGGGTGGGGGAGGAACCTTCAAGGAGAACATTTCCTCCAGTAAAATCAAGTGTGTGGTAGGTAGCCATGTAGTGAGCAGTATTTCTGCACACATGCACTGGACCACGCCAGGCACGACAGCTAGGTTATTATCATGTCGTAAGCACTTGAAAGTCACAGCAATCTAGATGAGCTCTGATTAATAACTTAACAAGCTTTTATAAATTATGCAAATTTCAAACAAATTCATATGTTAACTTTCACTATCAGATTAAATGATCTGGAGAAAATAACTGGAGAGGAATTGAGACATTGGTATGTGGGTTGCTGGAAGCAATAGCTGAAAAGTTGTCTTTTGTTTCTTTATTGATACACTGTATCTTAACTTGATATTTTCCATCTACTTATCTAATTATTTATATTGACTTTTTATGGTATTAAAAATTCACAGATGATTTTTATCTGTTCATCTACATTGTGAAAGAATAATATTAAAATCTTATTTGGTAAATAAGTGGTTTTGTGCTTAATTACTTGAGGCAAATTTAGTTTCCCCCAAATGCTGGACTATGTTTTAGTTCTTGTAAGAAGGCTTTTAGCTTATATTTATGTTTATATTTAGGCATATATTGATGATAAAAGTAAAAATAAATTCCATCTTCTGATGGAATATCTGTGTCGGGAGCATTAGGAAGCTGAAGAGCCACAAAGCAAAAAGATCAGCAGTGTGTGAGTAAGTTGTAGCAAAGACAGCAGAAGTCTAGTGATTCATACACAGTATTATTTAGGAAATACTACATCATGACACTATGAAACATACTGACACATGAACATTCATAGTCCTTTTAGTCAATTTACTTTTATTTAAATGGAAATATTGAGTATGTAGATGGCAAAAGTTAAATAAAACTGGTTTCACAAATGTAGTCTGAAATAATATTTTTTGTTCAAAATGAAAATATTATCTCTGATGCTTATTAGATAGCTTTAGTAATTTACAAGTTGTGGCACATCTTCTACAACTAAAGGTTGTGAATCATTTTATTTCTTGTGAAAAAACAAAGCTGTGAAAAAGGTCTAGATTTTGATCAACAAACAGAAAAAGGGGATTTGTGTTTCACCCTGGGTGGAGCTTGGAGTTTGAGCATACAAAAATTCAAAGCCTGCTTCCTCAGTGACATACTTCCTCCAACAAGGCCACACCTACTCCAACAAGGCCATTCCTCTTAATAGTGTCACTCCCTTTGCTCTGTAGACTAGACTGAACTTGAACTCAGAGAACTGCATGCCTCTGTCCCATGAATGCTGGGATCAGATACTTTCTTTAATTCCTTTTCACAAGATGGAAGCTTAGCTGGTGGGATCTTGCCCCAGGTCACCACGCCCTTAATTGCATTTAATATCCTTGAACACAGAATTTAGCTCCATTCCACTCCCTAAACCTCTTTAATCCTCGAACCATACCTTTCATATTTTTCCTTTCTTGGCTTGCTCTAGTCCATCAAAATGCTTTTCTTTTTTTTTTTTTAATTTTTAAAATTTTTAAAATTTATTTTATTAATTTATTCTTGTTACATCTCTATGGTTATCCCATCCCTTGTATCCTCCCATTTCCCCTCCCTCCCATTTTCCCCTTATTCCCCTCCCCTATGACTGTTCCTGAGAGGGATTACCTCCCCCTGTATATGCTCATAGGGTATCAAATCTCTTCTCGGTGACCTGCTGTCCTTCCTCTGAGTGCCACCAGGTCTCCCCCTCCAGGGGACATAATCAAATGTGAGGCACCAGAGTACTTGAGAAAGTCATATCCCACTCTCCACTCAAGTGTGGAGACTGTCCTGTCTATTGGCTAGATCTGGCTAGGGGTTTAAATTTTACTGCCTGTATTGTCCTTGGCTAGTGCCTTAGTTTGAGCGGGACCCCTTGGCCCAAATCTGCCTATCATAATGTTCTACTTGTAGGTTTCTAGGACCCACTGGATCCTTCTACATTGCTATTCTCACATGGTTCTCTCATCTAGAGTCCCAATAGGATGTCCTCCCCTCTGTCCCAGTTTCCTGGTAAGGGAAGGCTTTCGTGGGACATGCCCATTAGGCTAGTATGCAGATATAAGTGAGTATATACCATTTGAGTCTTTCTGCTTCTGGGTTAACTCACTCACTATGATCATTTCTAGCTCAATCCATTTATCCACAAATTTCAGGAATTCCTTGTTTTTAATAGCTGAATAGTATTCCATAGTATATATGTACCACAGTTTTTTTTAAAAAATTAATTTATTCTTGTTACATTTCTATGGTTATCCCATCCCTTGTACCCTCCCATTCTCCCCTCTCTCCCATTTTTCCCTTATTTCCCTCCCCTATGACTGTTCCTGAGCGGGATTATCTCCCCCTGTATATGCTCATAGGGTATCAAGTCTCTTCTCGGTGACCACTACTGAGGAACATTTAGGCTGTTTCCATGATCTGGCTATTATGAATAAGGCTGCTAGGAACATGGTTGAGCAAATTTTCTTGTTGTGTGCACCAGCATCTTCTGAGTATATTCTAAGGAGTGGAATAGCTGGGTCTTGAGGAAGCCCTATTCCCAGTTTTCTGAGATAGCACCAGATAGATTTCCAAAGTGGTTGTACTAGTTTGCATTCCCACCAGCAATGAAGGAGTGTTCCTCTCTGCCCACATCCTCTCCAACATGTGGTGTCGCTTGAGTTTTTGATCTTAGCCATTCTGATGGGTGTAAGATGGAATCTCAGAGTTGTTTTGATTTGCATTTCCTTGATGACTAAGGAGGTTGAGCATTTCTTTAAGTGTTTCTCAGCCATTTGATATTCTTCTGTTGAAAATTCTCTGTTTAGTTCCAAGCTCCATTTCTCAATTGGGTTATTTGGTTTGGTGGTGTTTAATTTCTTGAGTTCTTTTTATATTTTGGATATTAGACCTTTGTCAGATGTAGGGTTGGTGAAGATCTTTTCCCAGTCTGTAGGCTGTCACTTTGTTCTCTTGACAGTGTCTCCAGTGTTACAGAAGCTTCTCAGCCTCATGAGGTCCCATTTATTAATTGTTGACACTAAGGCCTGGGCTGTTTTTCATAAGAATGAACTACAAGACAGGTTGTTTTGAGATTTTCTTCAAAAATGCAATTAATCTAAATCTCTTCACCTTATTCTTAGGCAGATTTTTCACCAACACTTCAGAAGAATGATCTTTAGGAAAATACTAAAATTCTTCTCCTCTGAAACTCTTGAGCCAGACCCCTACACTTCAAATCACCCTCAATACCCACCTTCTAAGTTTTGACTAGTATGGCCAATTAAGACCTGCTTAAAAAATTCTACTGCTTTCCTAACTCAAAGTCCCAAAATGCACATTCATCCAAACAAAAGCATGGTGAGGCCTATCACATTAATTCCTCATTTACTGATACCGACATCTGTCTTAGTTCGGGTTTTATTGCTATGAAGGGACAGCATGACCAAAACATCTTATAAAGGAAAGCATTTAATTAGGGTTGGCTTATAGTTTCAGAGGTTTAGTCCATTATCATTATGGTCGGAAGCAAGATCTCTCTCTCTCTCTCTCTCTCTCTCTCTCTCTCTCTCTCTCTCTCT
>OU015742.1:101577858-101600299 GCA_907169655.1 Acomys percivali
TCTCTCTCTCTCTCTCTCTCTCTCTCTCTCTCTCTCTCTCTCTCTCTCTCTTTCTCTCTCTCTGTGTGTATATATATATATATATATATATGCCATCGTAATAAAGAACATAGAGCCATAGCAATGATATCAAGTTATCTTCATGGCTTCTGCATGCACACACACATGAATGCAATGGAATTTCAATACTTACTAGTTATGTGATGTTAATTACATCATGGTCTCCACAGAGATAATCCAATTAAAATATGAGCAATACTGTGGAATATATTCATTACTCTTATGAACTGGAGATATCTTTGCACAATGAAAAGTATGCGTATATAGAGGGAAATTAGTATGATAACCACAGAAGAAATACTGGGTGATTCAGGATAAAAATGATGTGTACTCATGTCAGGAAAGTTTAGACCATGCAGGCTTCAAGGCAGCATCCTGCACTTGTAAGAAGCTGTGTGTCCCCATGGACATCACAATCATCTCATTTCAGATTCCTATCCAGCCAGAAATGTGAGATGATTTTTTTTTTTTAAGAATGAGGATTTTGCCTCCTTTTCCTTTTTAAAATAAGCAACTTTAGCAAACTAAAGTTTGCTATTATATTTCCCACAATATAACTAGTATCAAGATTCTCAGAATTACAAAAGGTTTTTCTGCTTACTCTTTGGAAACTTGCCTGACACTCATTTCCTGTGATTTGATTGGATTTACATACAATTTTAATTGAAGAACTACTAATAAAACTTCAAGTACAGGAAAAATATAGTCAATGAATATATTCACAGATAATGATTTGACAAATATTTTTCTCACAGATAACATTAATGCTATTTTCACTTTTCTATTATAATATCACAAAAAAGAATGAAAGAAATTTAAAAAATCAAAACCTTGCTTTCTGCATCAAACTGTTCAATTGGTAGGTTTTGTTTAAAAGACAAAAAAAAAAAAATTAAAGAATAAAAAAATACACCCTGGTTTCATGCCTTCCTGTGATTTCATTATGTTTACCAGAAAATAACAATTATCTGACACTTCACAATTGTATGTCAGAATTCATAAAGGCTAATCTCATTATCTTATAAGTCTCTTTTTCTCAATCTTTGGAAGCATAGTATCTTTTAGTGAACATTTTGTATACTTATTCATTATGCCATGTTTTCTAAGATGGTTTTGATGATGAGAAATCACTTGCATGTTCTTCCTTTGCTGGTAAATTAACTTGCAGAGTGTTTCCAGGGCTTGTTCTTACAGGTTGCCACGGTTGGCTTAGTACAGTAAGTTCTGATTGTCTTGAGAGGACAGGGTTACCCTGCTATTTTTGCTATTCTTTCAGTTTTCTGGGCTGGTTCTCTGACACATGAATGTAAACCTCAGAGGCTTTATTGCACTTTCCTTTAAGTGCTTTCCTGGCTGACATTTAGAGTATAATCCACTCACTAGCCTTTGCAGTATCCACCATGGAAAATGAGGAGACAAAAAAAAAAAAAAAAAAAAAAAAAAAAAAAAAAAAAAAAAAAAAACAAAAAACAAAAAACAAAAAACAGCGATTCTTCTACTGACATATATTTAAATTTTTAAACAGTAAAACAATTTTATAGGTGAAATCAATCTGTTAGGTATGATAATTACAAAAAGATATAAGCCAATTTTTAATTGGATTAATTTGATCAGAAAGAGGAATTTCTTACTCATAAGTACTAGGTGGAACTCAGAGCTTATGGGAATTAAGAAGGAAAAAAGAGTTTCTAATAGAAACTAATACTTAGAGTTATGTGGAAAAAGATCATATCAGGTGCTGAGCAAACAGAGTGATCCTTAATTGTCAACCTAAACCTATGGAAAATATCATTGTGTTGTTTACACAGTAAGATATAATCTGCATTTCAGAACACCCCTTTCCAGAGAAGAATGCCTCTCATCCCTCCATTCAGCCTGAAGTTTCTTTGATGATGTGAATTTAGAGAACATGTTCCAATGTGATCAGAAAGAAAAGAAAGTAATGGAACCAGGTTGTTTTATAGGCAAAGTGAAGCATATTAAGTTCTGCCCTGCTGTGTTTCATTTTTATTTCCTTCCCCCCTCAGTACCTGCTCCTTAATCAAAACCATCTACCTTGCAGCAGCAGGCATCTTTGGTTCACAGGATCATCCCTCATTCACCAATTGCAGCATCCTCTCCAGGCACCTCCTAACAAGGAACCCCCCAAACCTGCTTGTGGTTTCAGTCAGTGGCACAGTGCTCTATGTAGCATGGGTTAGACTCTCGGCTTGATGCACTACAAACAAAGGGGAAAAATAAACCACCACCATCACAACAAAAACTTTATACCAATCATTGTGGGGTGTGCTTAAAATCCCAGTACTCAACAGGTTGAGGCAGGATTGTGGGTTGGTAGGCTGGCCTCCAATTGGGCTTGGTAATATTCCCAGTGATGAACAAAACACAATATATATAATAAGAAACACAATGGAAGACACTCTACTTAAATAGATGCACTGCTTACTATAACTAACCTGTAACCACTATAAAAGTATATCTTCTGATTGTAACATTATTCATATTTCTTTCTCCATCAAGGTGTGGATGGGTCTTAATATAATATCTAATGATGTTGAAATTTATTATCTTCAGAAAAGACAATAATAATCTGCCCCGACCTGCGGGGTTCAACTAAAACTCGGGAGGAAGGTCATCTGTTGAAAACACAAGACACAAAGGAGAGCAAGTCTGATTGATCAAACTCTCAAACTTTATTAGTCAGGCAGCAGCTTTATGAGTCAGAAGGTGGGGAAGCATATTGCTATAGCAACCCAGCTGCAGGTTTTTCTCAAAACACAGGGAATTCCAGGCAGGGTCATAATGTCCTGCCACACAGGGTATCTTGCTTTGTCTTCATCTAGCTTTAGTCTAACTGCTGACTCACAACAGGGTCGCTCCATCCCTATCTGTCTTTAGTCTAACTACTGACTCACAACAGGGTCAGCTAGTTTCTAGTGAAAGGCAAGCTCTGGGAAAGACAGAGACTTAAAGGTGCAGACTTGGACAAGATAGCTGAACATTGGCCATATGGCCTATTGTCCCCAACAATAATCATGCATCAACTTGAGTTAGGAAATTATAGTTAAAATGTTTTATAGCTTTCGCTTTTTGTAAACCCCAGCTTTGTAATTTAAACATGGAAATTTGAACTTTATTATTCTGGTAGTAAATGTCATTTTTACATATACTTTAAGCCTATTACTTAACAAAAAAATGACACAGTGCATTTATATAAAATTTGCTCTGGTTACTTTAATTAAAGTTCATTTAAATGCTTTACTTTCCATAAGTTGAATTTTCCTTTCTTTGCTTAAATATATGTTTGGGAAGAAAACACATAGCTCTGAAATTGACAGATCTATGACTTAGTAGAATGTCTTTCTCAGCAGATTCCTTTAGGAATAGTTCCACTATGAGTCAGCTAAATAAATAAGGAAGCCTAAAAAGGTTCCAATGTGTTATGAGCCCATTCATTATGAGTTATTTCTCCTAGCTTAAAGACAGATGATTTCTCTTCCATTCTATCACTGTCATTAAGACTATTTTGATTATCGAACTCTAATATAATAGTTACTTTCTGGTCTACCTATACTCATAAATACTAAGGGAAAGCTTTAGAGAAAATCTGCCTCTTTTTTAAAGACAATGTTTCACTATATAGCTACAGGTAAAGACCACGTTGACTTCAAATTTGGTAACTTACTGCCTAGCGTCAATACTGCTAAATTATGGGCACATTTTTATCACAGTCATCTTCTATTTTGAATGTTTATCTAGTCATTGCCAGAAATTATCATGGCTGTTTGCTTCTCTTGAAAGCAGGCACTTGTGCCATATCCCTGATTCATCTCACATCATATTCAGTCTATTATGAAGAAGAATGGTTATTCTAAATATATGACTTGTGGTTCATTTTCTTTATATGTGGAACTATGAGGATAACATGGACATCAATGAACATTGAAGTCTGTGTAAACTACAGTTACTCTAGAGTTTTCCTAAAAGACCAATGGATTAATTTCCAAATTGCTGAAGTCTCAGGCTCAGATGGCAATATTTTATTGCATCTCATTCTTTCCCCACTCCATTTCTTTTCTTTCTACTATATAATGAGCATGAAGGTACAAATATATAAGAAAAGTTTGCTTACCTCTGCTTTGGAAAAATTACCTATAACATTAATAGTAATGACCAGAGATAAAGCCAACCAGCATTTCTTTAGCTGTTTGGCTGAAAGAGACCTGCCAGAGAATCAACCAAGTATTGTCAAAGAGCAGAGGTGGACACCAGGAGTTCTACACACAGATACACAAGACATTGTAGCTATTCAAAGTGAAACAGAAGCTTAAAGTGTATGACAGTAGCCTGTGATATAGACCTGGCAATTGCTCACAACCTCCACCCCGCCTCAGTAGATTAGCTAAATTTAGCTAAAATAGATAAGTAATTCTGCCTCAGGATGGCTTGCAGGGACAATCTCTCCAGCATGTTGAAATCCTTTCCCTGATCTAAGCTATTTATGTAGCAAAGACCTAGAATGGATTTTGCTTATGTGACTAATTTATTGATTATTGGTATTAAAAATTAATGTGCATCTCACTCTACCTAAATTTATATAGCACTATGATAATAAGCTTAAGTATCTGAAGAGATCACAAAGGAAATTTAAATAAGTAAATGTTTTGTGTCTCTAAATGAAATATAATCAAACAAAAACTATAGCAAGTGATGTCTTAAACAATCTAACAGTAGTGTTTGGAGATTCAATGTGTCCATCATAGACACAGTGGCTAGTTTCAGAGATTCTCATATTATTAGATAACCCAGTATTTTCTGTAACTCAAGACCATAAGATCATCTTATCCAGATGTATTCAATAGTTGATGTATGACATGACATAGCATGCCTGCTTACTGATGGACTATCAACACACTGGGTGAAGAACTTAAAAGTATTATTGGCTTTAAGGATGCTGGAAACGCTCCAGACAGGTTTAGAATTTTTTCTATAACCACAGGTGATAATACAATTCCCTTATGAATATGTTGGCATACTTCAGGAAAAGATGATTTCTAGCACACATTTAAAAGACAGTATCTCTGGCAAGGTACAACTCCTCACAGGGATTCAGTAAAATATCATCAGCATGACATAGAGAGTGGTATGGATTGAGGCACAACCCAAGGAGGACTGGAGCTTTCAATTAAGAGGCCCAGGACTTATTTAAGGATGATTCTAACATGCTGTTAAAACTAGTCACTACTAGTATTAGTAGTTAATATGAATCCTTAAGCATAGGTTATAAACATTTGTACAAAAAAGATATTGAAACTTCCATCACAAATTGTACATATTTGAAGAGAAGTATGTTTACCTTTATTTAAAATATATAGTATGTATGTGAATCAACCATAACATGGTACCAAATAAATAAACTAAGACAAACAATATTTTGATTTTTTGTTTCAGCTTAAAATAAATTTGATAAAAACAAAATGAAATCCTTTCAAAATAAATTAAATATGAACAAAGTAAATTTGATCTCAATGATGTCTATCTATGTTTACTTACTTAGAGCTATATAAAATTACTTTATATTACTCCATCTACTTGCCTAGCAGTTGTAGAATTACTCTGGACTCAGTGTAAAGTAAATGGGGAAACATTAGGTAGGGGCTGTCATAGAGCAAAAGGCTAAATACAATTCACATTTCATTTCAGAAATGAATGCTCACTTATCATATATTTCAGTATTTGACACTAGCATCTCTCCCTTGGCAATGATAAGACAACGGCATGTCCTTTGGTGGCTATTAAAATTCCTGAAGAAGAATATGGTTTTGTTTACCTGCCCCTTCAGGCTCCAGAAAACATAATAATTTACATTTTAATCTAGAAGAAACAAACTATTTCTATGGATAAGCAGCTAAAACATGCTTGGGTCAGGGAAGAGAAGACACATTACAGTGATATACACATGTCTTTGAGAACCAGATCAGGGTCACTGGCATGCTTCACATCAGTTGCCAAGCACCTGTCAGACAGCCAGGATTTGAGGCCAGCACCTCTGTGAGCTGAATCTAAATGGCTCTATGAAGGAGGAATAATTCACTATCTTTTCCCTTCAACAGTGAAAACATAAAGGTGTATTTGTCAACTTCTGATGTAAAACACATCAAACTATTCATTTGAATGGTCTTTCAGCTCAGCCAATTCAATTTCTTCAGTGAACCTGCCATAATATTCCTCTTCCATGAACACTCAAATAACACTAACAATACATATTCAGTAAGAAGGATATACATGCTTCACATAAATCCATTATTTGATTTAGCTACAAAACATTCTAAAGCAATCCTTTTAGTTCAATTGTTGGCCTTGGAATCAGAGATTACCCTAATTCTAATTAGTTTTCTTTACCTTAAACATCTTTTTTAATACCCCTGATTGAATCTAATACTCAAATCACTTATTTCCTTCAAAAATTTTGACAGACCGTTTTTTTAAAATATCTCACACATAGCTTTATGTATTGCCATATATAAATGAAGACAAAAATTTCTTGAGTAAAATAATACTTTGCAGTGTTTTGAAACTTGAGAGTGAACCAAAGTATGGGTATTGCTGAATTCTAGTGCCTTTCAGAGAATCAGCACCTGGTACTTAAAAACATTCATACTGCTAATAAGCACTTTACACTCAGAAGCTCTTTATAATACAAACAGCCACAGTAAATAGCATTATTAGGAGACACCCTTGGCTGAGTTCCATATACATATATTCAATTTCCTGAATAGTTCTTAAAATAATTTTACCTTGCTTGACAAAAACACCAAAATTAATCAGCATAATAACTAAGCTAGAACTTTAGTAGAAACTTTCTAACCTTGAAAGCATAGAAAATATGTATCTAGGAAAGAGGCTCAGAAAACCTAAAAGAATAATAGACAAAGAAATGTTTTAATAGATAATAAAATTTAAAACTTTGACTACAATGTGTTACTTTCTTTTTGTAAAGTGTGTGTATGTGTTCATGTATATGTATGTGAACATGTGTGTATTCATGTGGGGTCCAGAGGTCAACATTCAGTGTCCTCCAGGTTTTCCACTTTTGTTTTTAGACAGGGTCTCTCAATAAACCTAAAAGCTCACATGGACTGACTGGCTAGCAAGCAGTGCCAAATCTCCTCTTGGGTCTGCCTCTCCAGCATTGCGATTACACTCACAGCCTCCATTTGAGATTTTTACATTGGTGCTAGGGATCAATTCAGTTCCTCATGCATATTCAATAAGCATTTTATTAAATCAACTATTTCTCCAGAGTGTCAAGTATGGTATATTTACCTTTATTCGTTAAACACAACATATTTTTCTCTTCTCAAAGATCCCTTGAGTTTCCTGGGTAAAATATGATGGCTTTAGGTTTACTACTCTAGGAGGTTTGGTGTATAACACCTTGATATGAATTCTTAATTGCTTTTAAATTTTTTTTTTTTATAATTTATTAACATTACATCCTGGCTGATAACTCCTTGCTCAGATCTTCCCATTCCCACCCCTCTCCCTCTTCTGCCTTATTCCCCTCTCCTACTTCTCTGACAGGGGCTCCCTCCTTGCCGACCATCTGACCACTGCCTATCAGGTCTCCTAAGGATAGCCTGCACCCTTCTCTATGTGCAGTTAAGGCTGTTCCCACCAAGGAAAAGTGATCAAATCGCCGACACCAGAGTTCATGTCAGAGGCAGTCCTTGCTCTACATGCCCTGCCTCACCCCCTACATGGAAAATGAGATACATCTGAAAGGGGCTCTACAGGGTGTCTAGATTCTCTGCATGCATCTTCCTTGGTTGCTGCATCAGTTTGTGCAGGACCCATTGGGTCCAGATCCACCAGCCTTGATGGTCTCTTAGTGGAGGTCCTGACACTCCGGGCCCTTCCATTCCCCACACTCTTTCTTCTGACTCTCGGCACTCCACCCAGAGTCCTGCTGCAAGGCCCAGCATATGTCCTGAACATCTGCTGGATGAAGTCTCTCAGAGGACATCTATTTTGGGCTAATAAGTGAGCATAAACTATGCGTGTCTTTCTCAGTCTGGGTTACCTCACTTAGGATGATTTCTTTCTAGTTCCATCCATTTACTTGGAATTTTAAATATTTCCTTGTTTTTGATAGCTGAGTAGTATTCTATTGTGTAATTGCATCACAATTTCTATATCCATTCTTCTTTTGAGGGACATCTAAGTTGTTTGTAGATTCTGGATATTATGAATAAAGCTGCTATGAACAATGTGGAGTGAATGTCCTTGTTGTATGGTGGAGTGCCTTTCAGGTATATGCCGAGGAGTGGTATAGCTGGCTCTTGAGGTAAGCTATTCTTAGTTTTCTGAGAAAGCAGCAGGTTGATTTCCAAAGAGGCTGTACAAGTTTCCATTCCCACCAACAATGGAGGATGTGTTCTCTTTTCTCCATATCCTTGGCAGCATGTGCTATCACTTGATGGTTTTTTGTTTGTTTGTTTGTTTGTTTAGTTTTGTTTTTTTACTTTTTTATTTTTATTTTTTGCATATACATTTATATGATTCCACATATATACAATAAACTACCTATAGAAAGAATAACCACGACACAGCCAGGAATTATATAAATATTACGTTCTTAGTGTTTTGGCTATTTGTATTTGACAGCCTTGAAGAAAACGTCTTTCCTATCTTGGTGCGTCAGAAATTCTGAATGGAAATCAATCTCCATCACATCATGTCATTATCACCTTATAATGTCTATCTAGACATAAAAACATCTATCACTTGACTTTTTGATCTTAGCCATTCTGATGGGTGTAAGATGGAACCTCAGAGACCTTTGGATTTGCATTTCTCTGATGACTAAGGATGTTGAATATTCCTTTATGTGCTTTTCAGCTACTGGATATTCCTCTGTTGAGAATTCTATGTTTAGCTTTGTACCTCACATTTTAATATATTATTTGGCTGTTGATGCTTATTTTTCTTGAGTTTAAAAAAAACTCATTTTGGGTATTAGCCCTTTATTTAATGCATGCTTTGGATGAAGCCTACTTGGTTATGGTGAATGATATTTTTTGATGTGTTCTTGGATTCAGTTTGTGAGTATTTTTTGAGTATTTTTGCATTAATGTTCATAAGGGAAATTGGCCTGAAATTCTCTTTCATTTTTGGGTCTTTATATGATTTAGGTGTCAAAGTGATTGTGGCCTTATAGAGTAAGTTTGGTAATGTTCCTGGCATTACTATTTTGTGAAATAGTTTGAAGAGTACTGGTATTAGCTCTTCTTTGAAGGTCTGGTAGAATTCAGTGCTAAAACCATCTGGGAGAATTTTGATGACTGATTCTATTTCCACAGGGGATATAGGACTATTTAATTTATTTACCTGATCTAAACTCAACTTTGGTAAGTGGAATCTATCAACAAAATCGTCCATTTCATGGAGATTTTCAATTTTTTTGGTATATAGGTTTTTGGTTTAAGATCTAACTATGCTTTTGATTTCCTCCATATCTGTTGTTAAGTCTCCATTTTTACTTCAGATTGTGTTGATTTGGATACTCTCCCTTTGCTTTATACTTAGTTTTGCTAAGGGTTGTCTGTCATGTTAGATCTTTGTGTGATTTAGATATCAAGGTGTCTCTGGCCTCATAGAATGAGTGTGCTGCCAGCTGGCAAGTAACTAGATGCTGGAGACCATGCCCATGGCTGAGGGAACCAAGGAACTTTCCTTGGATTAGGTGGGTGACCTGAGGTCAGATTCACTTGTGTTCCACACAGTGGGGTCTCCTCTGGGAAGGGAGACCCAGACACTTGTGCTTTCTGGCCGATAGTTCAGTCTGAAAAACTGAGAGCAGTATGTTTCAAGCTGGCTATGGCTAGAGGCTGGAGACCATGTGGACACCTTCAGGGTCCTGGGGACTTTTCTGTTGGTTAGCTGGGTAACCCAAGGGTCGATGTACCTGTGTTCCACACTGTGTTATTTCCTCTCACCTGGTAAATACCAGCTCTGGTGTTTTGGAGCCCACAGTTTGGTCCTTCTGTCCCTGTGCAGTTACTGTGGTCCTGCTCATTAGACAGAGTATGCTTGGTGCCGCCATCTTGGATTTGCCCGTCTCTATTATTTTACACTAAGTTATTCTTTTGTTCTTTATGTTTTTATTATTTCTTTTTATTTTATTTATTTTATTTTTTTGAGACAGGGTTTCACCATGTTAGACTTGGCTGTCCTGGACTTGCTTTGTACACCAGGCTGGCCTCTAACTCACAGTGATCTGCCTGCCTCTGACTCCCGAGTGCTGGGATTAAAGGCATGTGTGCCACCACACCGGGCTTTCTTTTGTTATTTCTAAATGTTAGCACTATTGTCCTCAAAAGGCAGACATGCAACTGGTTCACTCTGGTGTAATACTTGGTTGTTTTCTGTACACATAACATAGAATATTACCTATAAAGAATCAAGAACAGGTCTCTCTCTGTCCTTGAGTATTTTTGTCTCACAATGCACATTATTATAGCTAGTTTTGCCACCTGGTGAAATAAGGCTGACAATTTGCTGTTGCTCCTTCAGGAAAGAAAGAGTGGCATCCAGTGTGTTATGGTTTCTCTGAATATTCCACCCATAACATGAATAATATTGCTCTTTCATAAAGAGGAGAAACTGCCCCATGAAGATTTATGTGACCTCAGAAAAGGCTTATTGTTCCTTGATTACCATTGTATAAAATTTATGTGATTCCAATAAAAGACATTAATCTAACAGAGACTTTAAGATGGTAAAATGTGAAAGACAACTACATTGATTAATAAACTTTATATTCAAGTAATAGCATCTCATCGAATCCTAAAAGAACCTACCTTGTTATCACTGTAACAATCTATTAACAGCTTTCATTTGTTGCACAGAGATTGTTTCATATGAAGAGATTTTGATAGAAAATGAGTTCAGAGACCACTAAGAAATCCCATGTGTAGCTGTAAAACTTACGGCTTCTTGAGCTAGGCTCCCTACTCACTTTATACAGATGTCGGTTCAAACTCTGTATTTGTACATTGTACGTGAATGGCACTACATTATGTTTTAAAGCAACTTGATCATATATTTGTATTGTATTTGAAATTCAACTTTATGGAATATATATTTAAATTAAATTGCTAGGTAAAATCATCTAGAATGTCTAGCCACTTATTACTTTTGTGATTTTTCAATAGGAAAAATATATGAACTACAAATGGCTACTATTTAGTGTATACACCTGCTAAGATAATAATGAATTGCATACAAGTTACATGGAAGTATTGATATGATTACATATATACCTTCTAAGTTAGACCAAATCAATTCCTTGCAAGATTAGGTGGGCTAGAATCATCATATTAGTGCAACACTCAAATATTACAATGGAGCATTGCTCAAAAATGTCAGAAGCTCTGATTTCAGTCTAAAAAAGTTTTTTTTTTTATAAATAAATGTCCAGTCTGAAACAGGATTTATACACATACTCATAAAGACTGAAGTAGGTGGTGGTGGTGGTGGTGTGCATGTGTGTATAAAAATTTCAACTGGTTTGTAGGTATATATAAAATAATTTTATTTAACAATATATGGGATATATAATATTTACTGTATACATTATACAATTTCACTTGAATATTATGATATTTCAACTATTATAATATTACAGAAATATATATTTCCTATATGTGAAGAAAATTCTGCTACTGGTTGTAAGTTTGAAAAGAATCAATAAAAGAAAGTTGGACTTCACAAAGTAATTAATGTATGTAACTCTTGATACCCTACATTATGAGAAAAGGTTACTCTATTTATAATTCAAAATTGTGATAATAATGTGCAGTATATTATAATAGATAATAAAATGAGTTAATGCTTAAATTTGTTTATGTCTGTATTTGTTATATTATGCAGCATTAGACTTTAATGAAATAATTTATATATTTCTGTTGTGGCTCTTGAATGTTCATCAAAGTAAATGATGGGAAATAGTAAAACATTCTCTATAATTCTGCGTCTTTATATGCTTATTGTTTTTCCCATCTTCATAACTTGTCTTCATTTGCCTTTTATCTACCTGAGGATATACTGCTAGTATACTATATTTTCCCCAAATGAGAGTACATATTTTTCAGTAAAAATTATGTTTGGTTTTCAGCACTTTCACATGGCTTAAGCCATTACTTTGTATAAACAGTCTTTTCATGAATTTTCATTTGATTAATAACTCTCTTATCAGATTTTATACACACACTAGAAAACAGAGTTAAATAATTAGTGTTTTCATTGAAGGTGGTAGGTGTAGACATGGATCTGCAGACTATCAACTGGTTCAGTCACATTTCAGCATTTTCTCCCATGCTCCCCACCTCCACACAAAGAACATTCCCATGGAAATAAGCATAATGTCTCACATCACTGAAATGTTATGATTTTCAAACTTTCTTTATCCTATTTCTGATGTCATTAATCTTTTGTAATTAAAAAATCCTATTCTATAAAGATTTAAAATAAAATATCAAACTCCAGATTTTTTTTTTTAAAAACAACTCATTGCTTGTTCACAGTAAGATGATTAAAATAGAGAGAAACAATTGTGGAAATTGAATTTATGTCACTTGTTGACATGGTAAGGTAACCAAGGAAACTGCATGAATATGCAATAGCCATTTGCTTTATCTCTGATGATAATATACAAGCAAGGTTTTATGTTGTTCTAATCATTACAATTGTAAAACTTTTCTGAACTGAGGTTGAAAACAATCTTACATTTCCATTCTTTTTTCAGCATCATTCAGTAAACCCTGAGAATCCACTGTGATATGAACTCATAGGGCAAATTTCTTAACTTTCTTTAATTTTACTACTGGTATATTATCAAAACAAGCAGGAATTGAGGCAGTACTTCCTAGGACAGGGCTCCTAAAACTTTTCTAATCCAGGATGGTTTGAGGCCTGAAAACATTAATTATACACTCTCATATATTTTAAAACAAAATCTGTATTATATAATTTTTACTTTTCATAAAACATGAAGGCAAATTTGAATATGTCTATAATCAATGTGATTTTACTTTTCACATAAGGTGTTAAAATTGGCCAATATTTGCTATTAAAGGGCACAGCGTCTTCTGGGTATTTCTGAATTGGTTAATATTCTGATTTCATGATCATCAGTTCTAAGAAAGTTGATTTATGGAACTATGGAGTATAAAGTATTAGAAGTATGTTTAGGGTCATTTATGAAGTTGTTAAAAATTCTTTCTGAACCCCAAACCAAAATTGACTGAATAATTTTTAGAAACTCATATCAGCAAGTCAAATAACAGTTTTTAAAATCAAAGAGTCAGAGAAAAATCAAAGGCTCCACTAATTGGATACTTCCATGCTGAAAAATTACAAGAAAAATATTTAAATTATTTTCTATAATAAGCTTTCGTTCTACCAAGAAGAGGAAACATTATATTCATAGTAGAAACATCACATTTTCTAGCATATTCTCAAATCTATTCTGATATCTTCCTAGTAGTGTACATTGTCATTCTGTGGTCAGGGCGCTTAAAGTAAGGTGACAGGTTGTTATGAACCAGTCCTGCAGTACACTATGTGACACAACATGAGAAAATACTGCCAAAAACTGCCTTTGCTCCTTTATGCTTTTAACTTTTAATTAGTTCTTCATTGGCATGTATCTAGAAGTATTTTACTTTTGCCAACTTTTCCACAACCCTCAAAATCATTCCTTTTTATTATAATTTATATTAATTTGTTCTTTGACCATTTCATATGTATATAATGAATGTATCCTGATTACTATACCACCACCCTCTCTGAGGCCCATTAAATCTCCATCTCCCCTGCCCCCAATCCCTTTTCCTTACTCCTATCTTTGTAATCAGGGTCATGTAATCTGCATGACTGTGGACTTGGAAATATCCACTATAGGCTGGTGGGCTCCACAATAGGTATACAACTAAAGACAGTGTTGGTCTTTCTCCCAGAATCTACCTATTGCCAGAATGAAGGTACACACACTCACTTATATAACCCCATATATTTTTGAAGAAGTTATGTCTAAAAATGCCAAAAAGACAACAGCTCCTGAAGTAGAAAATAAAATCTACAAGTACATTATACAACCTGTGGCCATAACATACCAAGGACTGTAATGTAAAAACTTTTCATTACCACTCTTCTACTTTTCATTCTGAGATGGCATACTTATTAGACAATTTTGCCTAGATGTTTTATTATATAATTAATTTATTCAGATTTAACAATTTAAATTGTTATCCCATCCCTTGTATCCTACCATTCTTCCCTCCTTCCCACTTTCACCCTATTCCCCTCTCCTATGTCTGCGACCAAGGGGGACATCCTCCCTGACTATATGCTCATAGGCTATCAAGTCTCATCTTGGTAGCCTGCTTATCCTTCCTCTGAGTGCCATCAGGCCTCCTCACCAAGGGGATGTGGTCAAATATGGGGCACTAGAGTTCGTGTCAGAGTCAGTCCCCACTCTCCATTCATCTGTGGAGAATGTCCTGTCCACTGGCTATATCTGAGTGCAGGTTGGATATTTGCTGCACATATTGTCCTTAGTTGGTGCAGTAGTTTGAGCAGAACCCCTGGGCCTAGATCCGCCCATCATAACATTCTTCTTGGAAGTTTCCAGGACCCTCTGGATCCTTCTATTTCTCCATTCTCCCATACTTCTCTCACCTCGAGTCACAATAAAATGTCCTCACATCTATCCCTATTTCCTGGTAAGTGAGGTATTTCATGGGACCTGCCCCTTTGGTTAATGTCCAATTATAAGTGAGTATATACCATTTGAGTCTTTCTGCTTCTGGGTTAACTCACTCATTATGATCATTCCTTCATTGCTGGTAGGAATGCAGACTAGTACAGCCACTTTGGAAATCTATCTGGTGCTAGCTCAGAAAACTGGAATAGGGCTTCTTCAAGACCCAGATATTCCACTCCTTGGAATATACCCAGAAGATGCTCCTCCACACAACAAGAACATATGTTCAGCCATGTTCATAGTAGCCTTATTCACAATATCCAGAATCTGGAAACAGCCTAAGTGTCCCTCAGTAGAAGAATGGATAAAGAAACTGTGGTTTTGGGGCTGTAGAGATGGCTCAGAGGTTGAGAGCACTGACTGCTCTTCCAGAAGTCCTGAGTTCAATTCTCGGCAACCCCATGGTGGCTCACAACCATCTATAATGTCATCTAATGCGCACTGTATACATAATAAATAAATAAATCTTAAAAAAAGAAACTATGGTACATTTACACTCAGTTATTATATACTTTATATATTACTCAGTTATTAAAAACAAGGAAATCGTGAAGTTTGTGGACAAACGGAGGGAACTAGAAATGATCATAATGAGTGAGTTAACCCAGAAGCAGAAAGACTCAAATGGTATATGCTCACTTATAATTGCCTAACTTTAGATGCATGTCATATTTAATCTCCAAGTATTATATTAAGAAATTCATAATTTTCACTGAAGCTTAGAAAAGGTAAAATAAGTTTAAAATACTTCAAAATTATTTCACATTATTCTTGTTTCCTCAAATGCATTGTTTTGTGAAACAAGAGTATCATTTGAATATTGTGTCCTCCTGCTTATTTGGTGTTTGAGATTACTTTCTGTTGCTGTGACAAAGACCATGACCAAAACCAAACTGACTGAGCGAAGGGTTTCTTTCCCCTTTCAGGTTTGCTCATCATGCAAGGAAGTCTGGGTAAGAACTGAAGCAGAGATCATGGAGGAATGCTACTTGCTCAGCCTGCTTTTTTAAAACACAACTCAGGACTACTTGACCAGAGAGATAGCAGAGCCCACAATGGCTTGGACCTTGCCACATCAATCTTCAACTGAAAATAATCCCACATACTTGTTTATCGGACAATCTGATGCCCTTCTCATTGAGGTTCCCTACTCCCAGATGACCCTATTTTTGCCTCAGTTAATGATATTCCCTGTCATTGTGTTTGCAGCAGTCTGAGCACTTTCTCATTCAGAACTTCTATTCTGTGATGAGGAGTAAATTACAAAGCAGGTGAATTCTGAGTGATTATGCTTTATGTACGCAGCTGAAGTTAGGCTGGTCACCTGTGTACAGGTGAGACAGACAGTGCAACAACAGATGTATGGATACCTATAAAAGAGCTGGTTAGCAAAACAGCTTCTCTGAGTCCTGGTAAAATGATGCTTGCTTAAAGCCTCCTATTTGATCTGCACAAGGTGGATAGGTACTCGAAATTATAAAGAGCCTATGCTTGACATAAAACAACCAAGTAATAATTTGTGAGAAACAAATTTTAGGTGTTTGGTCACAAAGGCCTTACAGTCTCTTTTTATAAATTTAAGAAGCCATGTGTTCCTGTACCCTCATTTTTACAGAGTGAAACATTTGCAATGTTAATAGTGGCATATCTATTATAAGAAAGATGTCTCAGAAGTTTATGGCCCCTTAATAAATTCTACATTATAAGCATAGATAAATTATCAAGCTTAAAGTGTGTGTGATTTTATTTTATTTTATTTTTTTAATTTTTTTATTAATTTATTCATATTACATCTCAATTGTTAGCCCATCCCTTGTATCCTCTCTTTCTTTCCTCCCTCCCGCTTCCCCCTCTACTCCCTTCCCCTATGTCTGTGAGTGAGAGGGACCTCCTCACCCTGTATATGCTCCTAGGGTATCGAGTCTCTTCTTGGTGACTTATTATCTTTCCTCTGAGTGCTACCAGGCCTCCCCATCCAAGGGACATGGTCCGATATGGGGCACCAGAGTTTGTGTGAAAGTCAGATCCCCTTCTCCACTTAACGGTGGAGAATGTCCTGTCCATTGGCTAGACTGGGTAGGGGTTTGAAGTTTACTGCCTATATTTTCCTTGGCTGGTGCCATAGTTTGAGGAGGACCCCAGGGCCCAGACCCACCTGTAGTTTTCCAGGACCCTCTGGATCCTTCTATTTCCTCATTCTCCCAGGCTTCTCACCCCTAAAGTCTCAGTAGGATTTTCTCCCCTCTGACCCACTTTCCTGGTAGGTAAAGTTTTTCATGGGGGCGTACCCCTTGGACTAGTGTCTCGATATAAGTGAATATATACCATTTGACTCTTTTTGCTTCTGGGTGAACTCACTCATTATGATAATTTCTAGTTCAATCCATTTGTCCACAAATTTTGGGAATTCCTTGTTTTTAATAGCTGAGTATTATTCCATAGTGTAAATATACCACAGTTTCTTTATCCATTCTTTTACTGAGGGACATGTAGGTTGTTTCCATGTTCTGGCTATTATGAATAAGGCAGCTATGAACATGGTTGAGCATATGTCCCTGTTGTGTGGTAGTGCATCTTCTGGGTATATTCTAAGGAGTGGAATAGCTGGGTCTTGAGGAAGCCCTATTCCCATTTTTCTGAGAAAGCGCCAGATAGATTTCCAAAGTGGTTGTACTAGTTTGCATTCCCACCAGCAATGAAGGAGTGTTCCTCTCTCTCCACATCCTCGCCAGCATGTGGTGTCAGTTGAGTTATTGATCTTAGCCATTCTGATGGGTGTAAGATGGAATATCAGTGTCGTTTTGATTTGCATTTCTCTGATGACTAAGGAGGTCGAGCATTTCTTTAAGTGTTTCTCCGCCATTTGATATTCCTTTGTTGAGAATTCTCTGTTTAGTTCTGAGCCCCATTTCTCTATTGGGTTATTTGGTTTGGTAGTGTTTAATTTCTTGAGTTCTTTATATATTTTGGATATTAGACCTTTGTCAGATGAAGGGTTGGTGAAGATCTTTTCCCAGTCTGTAGGCTGTCACTTTGTTCTCTTGACAGTGTCACCTGCCTTACAGAAGCTTCTCAGCCTCATGAAGTCCCATTTATTAATTGTTGATGCTAAGGCCTGGGCTGTTGGTGTTCTGTTCAGGAAGTTGTTTCCTGCGCCTATGTGTCCCAGGCTCTTCCACACTTTTTACTCTAATTGGGTTAATGTCTCTGGTTTTAGGTTGAGGTCTTTAATCCACTTGGACTTGATTTTTGTGCATGGTGACAAATAGGGGTCTAATGTGTGTGATTTTAAAGGGTTGCAAAAACTCATTGAAACATACCCTGATAGCCTCTCCTAGTCTCTGAAGAAAAGCATTATTTTATGCTGTTCTTTTTGCAAAGTCAACCATTTTACATGAGATGATCATCAGAGCCCATTTTATAGTTTTTTTTAATCCAATCATACCAGCTTACCAAGAGCAGTGGTAAATAGCCCCTACTAGATAATTGCAAACACACACACACACACACACACACACACACACACACACACACAGACACACAGACACACAAATACTACATTCTGTTTCTGACCAACAGCCTCAGGATGTTTGTACCTCTCTATACTAGAGCAGCCTGCAATTTGTAAGAAGTATCCTCTATGATCACAAGTGTAATTTGTACAAATATATAAGTATTGGTGCTAGATGATAGCTCAGTGGTTAAGAGCAGTGTTTGATTACCAGAACTCACATGGCATCTCACAATGTCTGTATCTCCAGTCTTGGAGAATCAACATCCTCTACTATCTTCTGCAAGTACCAGACATGTACATGGTGGACAGATATACATGCAATAAAAAGTACATAAACATTTATTTATTTATTTATTTATTTATTTATTTATTTATTTATTTATTTATTTTTATTATTTATTAATTTATTCTTGTTACATCTCTATGGTTATCCCATCCCTTGTATCCTCCCATTCTCCCCTCCCTCCCGTTTTCCCCTTATTCCCCTCCCCTATGACTGTTCCTCCGAGGGATTACCTCCCCTTGTATATGCTCATAGGGTATCAAGTCTCTTCTTGGTGACCTGCTGTCCTTCCTCTGAGTGCCACTAGGTCTCCCCCTCCACGGGACATAGTCAAATGTGAGGCACCGGAGTACTTGAGAAAGTCATATCTCAATCTGCTACAATTTCAAAGTAATACCAGTACTCATATATTAAATATTTATAAACATTTATGAATATTTAATATATGAGTACTGGTATTACTTTGAAATTGTAGCAGATTCAAGATATTTTATTGTCATCATTTCTAAAAACCAAAGACATGATTTTTCCTCTAATGTTAAAAGAAAGGAATTCCCTATTATGGTAAGTCAAAGTTGTATTAGGGAAGGTGATAGGTCCCACTGTTATGTCTACTATGACCCACTTAGGGCACTTGGGAGAATGCTAGGCTAATGACACCATATACTCAAGAATGATACCTTAATGACTCCATACCCAAGAAATTCTAAGCTATGTTTCTAGACAGTGTGCTGCTTTGGATTTCTTGGCAGAAGCTAAATAGCAGAAGTTAGAGAAAAAAATAAACTTTACATGGTTCTAAACAGATGTTGTTCATCTGGATTCCCAAAGTGTCACTCTTTATTAGTTAGACATTATACTTCAAAGATTGATGATTATTTTATTTATTGGATTAAAACTTCTGAGTCTTGAAAAGAAGAAAGCCATGAGTTTCAAGAAGAAACTTTCATAACAACAATGTAGTTACTGCTACCAGGACCATGGAGGACTCTGTTCTGATATGACGGGTTATTCCTGAGGTCTGAGTTCATTACTTCTATGGGCCACACACCGTGTAACTAACTAGGATTGCTGCTGAGCTATTAAATTGTGGAAAGTGAGGTTTTGTATTATTTAAAGCCATTGCTTTAAATATTTTTTTGGTTTAATTATTCAGTAGAGTCATACTCCTCAAGATTTGGGAGGAAAGTAACATACATTGTCGTGGTATTATTGTTACCACTCACTGTATTTCCAGGACTGTGGAAGTCTGGTTTCCACCAAAGAGAGAGCAAGAAGAAATGAAGGTAAAGGAAGGTAGAGGACATGGGCAGGAAACTGTATTAAAGGGGATATGCAAGAGTGCAAGCTTCCCTGGTTAGAATCCACTATGAAGAGAGTACAAGAGACTTCTGCTTGTAATTAGAAACATTATAAACTGTGCCCAAACATATAGAAAAGTTTTGAATTAATTAATGGAATCATAGAAACCACTGAGACTGAATAAAACACACAAAGTCTAAACAGACAAATCACTAGGTAGGAGAGTCATTTACTGATACAAAACCATTCAACAAAACCAGCTAGGAGTCCAGAAGGCTTCACTGTAGAAATATACCAGACATTTGGAGAATTAAAGTTAATACTTCTTAAAATTTTCCAAAACTAGGAATAGTAGGGAGAACTCAATGCATAAGGTTATTATTATGCTGAAAACAGTGTCAATTCGAGATATTATAACTATAGGTTAATATGGTATTGGAGGTAAGTGGAAGTCTCAATAAGTTATGAACAGATCAAATTCCACATCACAGCAGAAGGATCATTCAGCAAGACCTAGTAGGATTTGTCACTGGAATGAAGGATTAGTCAACACTCAATCCAAATTCACCACCATGACACTCTGGGTCACGGAACAAAGGACAGAATGTACGAGCTTCCTGAGAACACACAAATTACAATTTACGGTGTTCCACATGCTCTCATGACAGGATCACATGGAGAAACAAACAAACAAACAAACAAACAAACAGGAATAGAAGGAAATTACTAAAGTAGGATGTGTTAACATACACAGCAATAATCTTCTTGACAAGAAAATGTGGAAGCAATTCAATTTACAATAGCTTTGAAAACACTAACATACCTGCCAATACATTGAACTAATGAAGTAAAAGACTAATATATGTTTTTACAAAACTACCATTTTGAAAGAAACCCAAAGTTATAAATAATTAAAAATTCAATCTTTTTTCAGTGATTGTATATTTAATATAGTTAAAAATCCTTAAACTGTCTAAAGGAAGATAGAGGGCCAAGGAAATTGTTATTAAAATCTCAATGATAATTTATGTATAAACTAAAAAGTCATAAAATTAATATTCAACCAAAGAGCCCTCAAATAGCCAAAACAATGCTGAGACAGCCTCTGACCACTGTGGATTGATTGCTCTTCTTGGATTCCAGTGAACTTGTTTCTCCTCCTGTTCCAGTTGGTAGAGAGCTTTCCAGCAATGGCACTTTTTCTCTTCCCCATTAGATTCTGTTGTTTTCCTTTCCAAATCTGCTTCCTGTTCAGGCCTCTGTTTAACACACTCTCACAAACTCAAAACACACCCTCATGCACACACAAAACACACATATAGAAACACAGTAGCATATGCTCACACACTCTTATTGCTTCACTGATTCCAGTTAACTTACCATATAAGACTATCTTGTACTTCAGAGAACGTTGGCCTTTTGGCCAAGTCAAGGGCAATCTTAGTCTTAGTCCTTGTAAAGGAGCTAGCTATTCTAAGATCACAGTAATATCTTTTACTAAATTAATTTTTGGACAGATGATATGTTCATAAATCACAAAAATCTAAAGGCATAAAGGTGAAAAATTTCAGACTTACTCTTTCTTTGATTTGTTTTTGTTTCTATCCCTCTATCTCTCCTGGTTGACCCTGTCAAGTACTGAACACTGCCGCTTTCCCCTGTGCTTATCAACTAAAATTTTGTTCTGTTTTGAGTTACTGAGATTAAAGATATGCCAAGAAAAATACACCTGCATAAAATTATGGACAAAGCATTAGTCTTAGTTCCAGAGGTATGAGACTTTTGTGTACCTACTTATATCTATCGCCAGATGTATTTAAGGCTTGACAGAAGTTTTGATGACATCAACACCGATCCCCAAATATAATTAATAAGGAAAATGAAGTAGGGAAGCAGTTTACTTTGTAATTATGAATGCAGAGTTTAAATTCAACCCAACTTGGAATAAACCCTCCCACCATCAAGCAGCTGTGTGATACTGAACAAATGATCTAAGATCTATGAGATTAGATCTTCTCATTTGTAAGGCAAGAAGACTGCAGTGATTGTTAAGTTAATTAATGTATATAAAAGTCAAAAGATGCTGGGTAGAGGGAACACTGTAGAAATTCAAGCCATAATTATTATATAGTCAGGAACTTCTGAAGATAAGACAGCGAGACGGAACAGAAAGGTTTACGTGGTCATAAAAGGACTTACTGAGCTGTTCACTGAAAAAAAAATATTGCATATATAAAATAAAAACATTTAGTGAATCTAGAGTGAATAAAGCAAATGCGATACAAAATGATAATGGTTGAGTTATCAATTGATGTGAGAGGAGAAAATCAAGAGCCATGTAAGCTTTTAGGTGATGAATTAGATGAAGTGTTTTAGAGCCTCCAAAATGACTCTATTATGGAAACTCCTCTTTCTTTCTTTCTTTCTTTCTTTCTTTCTTTCTTTCTTTCTTTCT
>OU015742.1:101613325-101636891 GCA_907169655.1 Acomys percivali
ACAAAATACACATTCTTTATATATCTTTTGATGTATATAATGAATGTTTAGCAAACAAACAAACAAACTCCAAAGTTCTCAATTGTAAAGAAAAGAAGAAAATTTGAATGAGTATTGTCTGCAGTGATATCTACCAAATGGTTTATGTACATGTAAAACCAAGCCAGATTTGAAAAAAACCTGAAATAAGTACCCTGGCATAAATATTTAAAATAATATGGTAAGTAATGCGAAGGAAGTATAAATCTGAGCATTTCAGAGATGCTCAACATGGCCTCACAATCCCACCTGGATTGGCCTGTGAAAGGGAATGTTCCACTGTAACTTCTGGTTTGCCAGAGCTGTCATTGGATAACTGCTGCCTTTTACATCAATCAATAAGCAGTGTACAGCAGGGCTGTGGATGTGGAGCAAGAAGGCACACTTAAATAGCATGCATGTGGTTCTGATTTCAATGTGCAACACACTGCAGTAAACACCTAAAGATGATGGAGGGATGTTGTCTTGCTATTGTCTATCCATACACATGTGAGAATCCAGCTGGAATATTCTGAAGAAAAGCAGAAGACAATGCATCCACTCTAAAATATGGTTAGAACCAATCGTATTCATTTGGAAACTTGCTTTCTGAGGTAATGTTGAAAACTCCATTAACTTAGTTATTTGACAGTATTGAGATTTATTTTGTCTACTTACAAAATATTTAAGTGAATTTTAACATAAAATCTTAATGAAACATTTGAATGTTATTGTTACTTATAGTTATTGCTACACACCTATTAAAAATCACCACTGATGGCCTAGCTTTCCCTCAAATGGTTGGCATTCAATTAATGGCTAACAGGAAGGTAATTCTTTATGTTATGCATATATTCAGTCACAAGGCTGGTTTGCTTAAACTCTTTTGTTTTGTCACTGGCACCAAGATTAATAACATCTTGCCTTCTTAGAGTATGTGAGTATTAATTCTCTTTCATACAAATCCAAGCTCCATATCTTTCATGAAAGTAAAAAAACCATAGCCCATATTAAATCTCTCCTTACTGGCCTCTCTAGCTGTCATATCGTGTCCCTCAGCAGGTCATGGAGATGCACCTTAAAAGGAAATACTGTGCTCATACACGCCTGTTAATTTATGCTGTGCTCCAAAGGCTGCTTGATGCCTTTGAATACTAACCATGGGATGCATTTTTATGATCGAACATTTCTATTTTCCATTAAAGCAGGAGCTGTGCAGTCTACTTATGGACATGTACAACTATTCACTCAGGAACTGCCACAAACATGGGCTATATTTGTTTCAGGGTTAACTGTGATGGACATTGAATTATCAGTCTATTCTATGTAAAAAACATGTGAAGAGGAAAGTAAATGAGTCAACCTTGCTTCTTCTCTGGTAACTTTTGGTCGACAAGAAAATACATGTTTATTATTCTTTCCCTCTCTGATATTCCCAGGAAGGGTGTAATAAGCAAGTGAAAAACATCCACAAAAATATTTTAACAAAAAAGTAGGAAAGTAAACCAGTCAGTCAAACTAACCACTTTCTCCTCCTGCATTAGCTCTGAGTTCAGGCAGCTGCCCTCTTACCACACACCCACACCTATTAAACTCCCAAGAACAAACAGCTCCATCTTCCAAGAGCAAAATATGTATTTTGGGCTAGTATTTATTTCTAATACCTTAGTATTGTGTCTTCATAACTATACTTAACCCTTTGCTAGGCAACATGCCTTATATGGAGGTTTGAAAACACCAGCCCTAAAAACATATTAAATAATATTTCATCTTTGTCATTTGTGATGGGATTCAGTAATTTTTATGGTAAAAAATATTTGTGTGACATTATTGGAATATATTTATATGGATAAATAGTTACACAGTTTATTTAAATATAAAATTTGTGTGACTATATGTTCAATGTTATAAATAAAGTTTCTATACATAATGTATTTTACTAAAGTAGTATACGACATTCTCTGTAATTATATGGCATAAGGCTGAGGAGATGGTAGTGTGTAAAACACTTTCTATGTAAGAACTGAGTTTGGATACCAGCCATCCACAGGAGAGCCAGATGTCTTAATATGCATCTGTAACCAGTGTTAAGGGTGAGGGTTCTGCTGCCCAGCCAACCTAGCCAAAGCAGTGAGGTCCAGAATCAGTGACAGAGTCTGTCTGAAAGATTAAGTTGGGGAGCAAGAGAAGACAGTTGGCATCACATTTTGCCACCCCACAACACATAGAGGCAAGCACAGACATATTTGCACACACATGCATACATCACCTATAGGAATATACACTCACATAAATACTTCTGTAATACTTTATCATACATAACATAAATTATGCAATACATTTTAAATTTCATTGCTTATGTTTATAAACAGAAAAATGAGTTTGAAGTAGCAATACATAAGAATACTTGAAAATATGTAATATTTCAAGAAATATTGACTGTCAAGACAGATTAGGAAAAAAAACTTGGAAATTTTTATTATGCAGTGTTCAGTACCAAAGTGTTTTATTCAACTTGGATCCTGATGGGTGTATTTAAATAAACATAGGGAAGCTGTTGACTTGATGAATACGTTATTAATAAATAGTTCTTACCAAGACATGCAACTAAATATTTCAGGTTCCACATATTTACCTTTATCCAGGATAATTAATTAGATGATATTAATAGTCTATAAGATAAAATCATAATGCACCTACTTTCCTCCTAATCACGAAAAATAATAATCTTTCAAAAGTTTTTCTTTGTTTATTAAAAAATTAACTTTTTATAAAACTATGTAACCAAGCAGTTGTATTCTATTTACAAACTCATCAAATAAAATTCTAGTTTATATTCTCAATAGAAGTTTGTTGAGCATATGTGAATAATTAGTCATCTTATTATGTAGTATATTATCCCAAAATATTGAAGTTCAGTCAAATTTGTATTTGCCTGAAAGTGTCTTTGAGTTTATTTAGAATGTAATTAGTTAAAGATGTTTAAACACTCAACACTACAACTTCTGAAAGTTAAATATGTAATTGTGTAAAAGCAACTGTATTTGTAACAAACACAGATCTATAATTTCTGTATAAAGTAATAGTTTTCCATGAAGCCAGAAAAGAGAATATAGTTTATCAGATTTGGGGGTTTCAGATGTAACACTGAATTTCATATAAGGATAAATAACAGTTGGGTTTTTATAGCACAGACTATTTGCCCAGAATGGATCATCAGAAATGCACATTTGAATATCTCTGAGATGCATTTCTGGGCATTAGTTTTGGCTTCTTGTGGTTTACCAGTCTTCTAATCACCTACACTGGTGGCCTCCTGCAGCCATTGCCTGAATTGTGACACAGCAAATCCTTGATCTCTCTACCTTATTCTTATATAAAGAGCTAACCAAAGAGTTGGCCAAATTTTATAAGGTATCTTATTGTACACTCTAAGCTGCCTAGTTCACTATTAATAATGAAGTCTATTTTAGCACCTAAATCTTATTTCTTTTTGATGTTTATCTAGGTATTACTCTGTAAACCATTAAATAACAATTCTAAAAATGTTGTGTGGATTACAGAAATGATTGCCTTTCCCATAATAAAATCACAGGCTTTGTAGGTAGACTATGGGGAAAATTTGAAAAAGAAAAAAAAAAAGCCAGTCATTTAAACGAAATAATCTGGAAACATTAAAAATCAAAATGCAATTTGTAAAAATAATTATTAATTATATTTCATATTGCTTAGAATTGTGTCTATTTAGAACCCCACTCTCAGTACTCATAAAGTGACCTTATATGGAAAAATGGTCTTCACAGAGGTTAAAAGGAAGTCGTTACAGTGGGCACTAATTCAATAGAACTGGTACCTTATACACAATAGTGAAAACTGGCCACAGAGACAGATAGACTGCACAGAGGAAAGTCATGGTGAAGACACAGTGAGGCATCTTCAGGAGCAGGAAGGATCCCCCAAATGCAGAAACACAGGAGATGAGGAATGAGCCTCCTCAGAACTCTCAGATAGAGGGTAGTCCAGCCAAGACTGTAATTTCAGAGAACCGCACTCTATCTTAAGAGCTGAGAAATGTTAAGTGTTGCTTTACAAGGTCCCATCTTCAGTCCTCTGATGCTACAAATCCAGGAATCTCATACAAGGACCTTGCAAAATACACGAGCTCATAAATCATAAAGCGGAGGCAGAAAAAGATGAAGTGTCCTGCTGTGCGTGACCACACAGCTACCTCAGCCATAAGGTAACACCTACATCTCCAGGCTTTGCATTGCTTCCCTTGTGGCAAATGACAGATTGAAAATTTCCAATTTTGTTAAGTTTATTATTCCTTTAAGTATTTTATTGAGTGTCTTTGTCTAAATATTTTAAATATATAGTTTTTATTCTTTCTATGCAGCTCTGTTCTAATTTCTGGAGATAAGCTTTTCAGTACTCAAGATAAATTTTGAAATTTCTTATTAATCCATTTATTATTTCATGCAATATGAACTTGCACATAAATGGTTATTAAAACTTATGAGAAAATAATTAGGAAAATATCATGAAAGCATGTCAATTTTTACATTTATATGTAATTTGTGATTTGTAACAGCAAAAGGCTTCACTCTACCTATAGAAGCATCTATGTTTTATATCACCTGTAAAAATAATTTTAGTTCATCTACTAGAGAGATGACGGCAGAGGAAAACAAGTGTTTAGCTTTTAGCACATTTGCCCAATATGTAATCAATGTTCCATAATGGATAAGAAAATATTAATTCAATAAGCAGTTACTATGAACTAGACTCTATTCTATAATATATTACAACAGTGAGACAAATATGCAAATATGCAGAGGCAGAAGAAAGAAGGTAAACAAAGTATATAATATATTATAAGATGAGCAGGGATGCATAGGGCTGCTGTCGTTTGCAGTAGCATTGTCAGGGAAGCCTACCAAATTGCTACTTGACTTTGATACTTGAACAAAGAATTCATGTATGTGTGTCTGAGGAATCACATGAGTTTTAATGCCTACTTTCGGCTTTTCAGTGTCAAGACACCCAGTAACACTGCCTATGAGGTTTCCTAGGGTGGTCCTAATTTAAATATCACTCATCAAATGGCAACTGTTAATAGCTATTTTTACATAAGTAGCTCTTCTACCTGATACTGGTGTCTCAAACTGAAAAATAATATGCAGTTGAATTACTGATATCAACATGTCTACATTAGAAGGCTCCTGTTTGTTACATGGATGAATTCCTTTTAAGTGCATCTCTAACTCATATCTCATAATTGGGTCTTTGTCAAACTGTTTAAGCTCCATGAGCAGCAATTTTGACATTAATTCCCAAATTCTGAAACCAAGATTGATACTGTAGGAATCTTTTAATATTCTCAGGTGAAAAGCTCAAATAGATATGATTATCCTCAACAATAGCAGTTTTCTCTCGCCATGTAAGTTTTGTTTAGTGTACCCCTTGTGTTCCTGTTTCATCAAGATCAACATCTTTATAGTGGCCCAGATGGTGTCAGGAGATTATGACAACGAGAAGGAGCTCAAGCTGAGAGCCTCAAGGCAGAACAGTCACATCTTGCCTAGAAGACAATATCAACTTCATCCTTACTATGCCCTTATCAGAAGGGGTGCTTACTCGCCATCATGCTTTGTATTTCTTTGTATAACCTGCATGCAGGTCAATGGTTCTGCAATAGAGAGGAGTCACGTGGGCAATGAAATTGCATCCTACTTTAAGTACAGCACAAGCCTTCATTAATATGTTATAAAAGCTGTGTGCTCAAATTCTTTTTTTTTAATTTTTTTATTAATTTATTCTTGTTACATCTCAATGGTTATCCCATCCCTTGTATCCTCCCATTCTTCCCTCCCTCCCATTTTCCCCTTATTCCCCTCCCCTATGACTGTTCCTGAGGGGGATTTCCTCCCCCTGTATATGCTCATAGCGTATCAAGTCTCTTCTTGGTAACCTGCTGTCCTTCCTCTGAGTGCCACCAGGTCTCCCCCTCCAGGGGACGTGGTCAAATATGAGACACCAGAGTTCGTGTGAAAGTCATACCCCACTCTCCACTCAACTGTGGAGAATGTTCTGTCCATAGGCGAATTCTTTTAAAATGAAAATATATCTTTTTAAAAAAGAAGAGGGAAATTAATGAGAGTGTGGAAATGTTCTACTAATGGTCTGGGAGAGAATCTTGGGAAATATATTTTTAAACATTTTATTTTTTCTTATTTTTAAGTGTCTGAGTGTTTTACTTACATGTACATGTGTTCACCATAAGTATGCCAGGTTCTCACAGAGGCTAACAGGGCTTCAGATCCCCTTTAACTGGAGTTACAAATAGATGTTAGCTGTCCTGTTATATAGGTGGTAAAAACTGAAACCAGGTGTCTGCAAAACCACAAATGGTATTAACCAATGCATTATTTCTCTAGCCCAGAATCTTGAGATGATCTGGGCTCTGTGTTCAGATAGGAAACAGAAACATACCAGGACTGTCAGGTTGGCCCATGCAATTTGCATAAAGAAACTGTCAGGAGATGACTTCACTGTTCAAATGTGTAAATTTGCCACCCCCTTCCAAACTCAGGAAGAAATGCTAATTAGAAATGAAGCAGCTTTTTAGATTCTGTATCAATTCAACCCTGACAACTAGGCCTCTGCCTCTCTGCACAGTGGAAAACAGCGGTGTCCTACATACCACACTAATGTATAAATAACTTGTATGCTCATTTAGCTACTTCAGCACATCCAACAAAATGACATTATGAATGAGCTCCATTACCTAGCGGAAACCAACAAACTCAACGTGGGCTTCCACATAAATTAATATGCATCTAATGTACAACTAAAGCAGTATCTTCCGCATTAAGTGACAGGCAATTTATCTCCATACATCAGTGTGTGTCATGAATATGACACTGCTATATTGTTGAAGGAATTAAAAATTTCCAGACATAACTAGATTTTTCCTACATTCATTTATTAGCAATCACTTGCAGAAACCAAATTAATTACCACAGCCACACAGCCATGACTATGCCTTAATTTAGTTAGTTTTATTTAAGCTTTTCCTATCTTCTACTCTATCCAAGTCAAACAAGAGTACACTGCCTTAATGTGATTGTGAGGTGTGTGCATATGCACACTTGTTCACTTCTTGTACAATCTTGAGTGTATGTTGTCAGAGGAAAATTTTCTATTTCTGTTATGTAAAAGATTCAATGTAGAGTTTATCACAGGACGTTTACCCATTTCAATATCTGTTGTTTAGAGTAGGTGGTTTGTGTTAAGAGAATGTCATCATTTATTAAAACTAGACACTTTGTCATTTAGCTAGCTTTTATAAAATAAAGACATCTAAGTTTTTAATTATCTCTTTGGAAAATATATTTTATATTTCTCATAGCCCAAAGAGTTTTGGGAGAAACTTCTACAGATTATCAACACAGTATTTCTGTATTTTCCCAAATGTATTTATTGCTGATTTCTTTTGTATTGATTACTAGTAATATATACATACATACATATATATATATATATATTTGATACTGAATGAATGCCGAATGCAGTCCATGTTGGTGAATAAACCCTTGACAATTTCTTGCAGAAACAAAATCTCTTTATATGTTGACATCCTTAATCCTTATTCAAAGAAATTGACACTGTCCAATAAACAAAATTATATGTGATGACTTTTGTTTTAACTACATAATAACAAGCAATTACTATTTCCCAGACTTTAGGCTAAGATCAAGTGTTAAAATAACTAGGTCCGATCTTGACCCACCATAAGACATGCAACCTCTACCTACAAAAGTCATTTGGTTTGTTTTTCCACATCTTTCTAGATATCTCATGTTTGAGTTGACAGGCTACTTTAACCAACAGAACTATTCACCATTTAGCTACACATCAAGTCATTATCCAACACATGTTCCAGCTATAATTATCTACTTCAAATGGCTTTTCTTTACAGTGCACATACTGATTTAGGTTATGCATATAAGTTTAAATTTTTATATCTGAGAACAGCGAGATGGTGAAAGAAAATCTGTTCTAATTGTTAAATAGAAGGAAAAATATCTTTAAGGCAATTTCTTATCTCATCTTTAAAGGATAGACAATAACCCAAAACACATTACATTTCATATGATAGAAACTCCTTGAATTGTATTCATCAGAAAGCTACCAAGCTAATTCTCACAAAGACTTTATGGAGTCACCTTGAAATTTAAAGAGCAGAGAACAGATGAAACACAACCATTACATGCATATGTGTGCACACGCGTGTCCATGCTTGCACACACCGTTACAAATAAAATAAAAGCAAAATCTGTAAAATGAATTTTCTCCTAAATGTTACACATTCAAACACTGAAAATCCCATAGAAACTGAATCCAAGATAATACATAGTATTTTTCAGTGTATTAATGTCTTGCACCTGGTGTTGAACTCCTACTTTTCCAATTGAAAAAGGATGCCATTGGCTGGTATAATTTAAAAAGGAATGCATCTTCTGGGTATATTCCAAGGAGTGGAATAGCTGGGTTTTGAGGAAGCCCTAATCCCATTTTTCTGAGAAAGCGCCAGCACTACCACACAACAGGGACATATGCTCAACCATGTTCATAGCTGCCTTATTCATAATAGCCAGAACATGGAAACAACCTACGTGTCCATCAGTAGAAGAATGGATAAAGAAACTGTGGTATATTTACACTATGGAATACTACTCAGCTATTAAAAACAAGGAATTCCCAAAACTTGTGGACAAATGGATTAAACTAGAAATTATCATAATGAGTGAGTTCACCCAGAAGCAAAAAGAGTCAAATGGTATATACTCACTTATATCGAGACACTAGGCCAAGGGGTACGCCCCCATGATAAACTTTACCTACCAAGAAAGTGGGTCAGAGGGGAGAAAATCCTATTGAGACTTTAGGGGTGAGAAGCCTGGAAGAATGAGGAAATAGAAGGATCCAGTGGGTCCTGGAAAAATACAGGCGGGTCTGGGCCCTCTAGTCCTCCTCAAACTATGGCACCAGCCAAGGAAAATATAGCAGTAAACTTCGAACCCCTACCCAGTCTAGCCGATGGACAGGACATTCTCCACCGTTAAGTGGAGAAGGGGATCTGACTTTCACACAAACTCTGGTGCCCCATATCGGACCATGTCCCTTGGATGGGGAGGCCTGGTGGCACTCAGAGTAAAGATAATAAGTCACCAAGAAGAGACTCAATACCCTAGGAGCATATACAGGGGGAGGAGGTCCCCCTCAGTCACAGACATAGGGGAAGGGAGTAGAGGGGGAAACGGGAGGGAGGAAAGAAAGGGAGGATACAAGGGATGGGCTAACAATTGAGATGTAATATGAATAAATTAATAAATAAATGAATTAATTAAAAAAAAGAAATGAAAAGGATGTTCCAGTTTAATCTAAGCATGAAAGGACTTTCTTCCTTTAAAAGAAGTTTTGATGATTCTTCTATTCACCTAAACTAAAATATAGCTTTTCTTTTCATGTATTGCTTCATTATTATTGATTTCATTTGCCTAATAAGAATGAAAAGCCATGTAGTGGTAATTCCGAATGGAAAAAAAAATGGCTCCTATTTCTCTCTCAATTTAATGTCTAAAAAAACAAGAGTTTACTATAGTGTCTTCCCTAGTATAAATAGTATATGAGATGCATGTTCAAGCAAATAACTGTAAACTGAAAAAAATTCTCCGAAGTCTCATCTTCAGTAAGTTTCATCAGCCTTCAATTTATGCCCTAAAACTCTCAAAATTAAACTCTGCTTAAAATTCCATGACAGTTTCTCCCCACCTTAAACTGTTACATCCTGTCCCTTATCCAATCTCATTCAAGCCTACATTTTTATTATGTAGGATTGACAATGAGAAGACAATATGATTGAATACAGATCTTTCTGAAACTGAACTTCTGAGTGCCACTATGCCTTTACTCTGTGTTGGCTCCTCTAGGAGGTGCTTCCTTTTGCAGCCAGCAACGTCAGCTCAGTCTTGTCAACAGACTATGGTGCTAATAGATGGGGTATAGAGGATCAAAATCATCCATTTCTTATACAACACAAAGCACAGACTAGAGAGAGAGAGACTGCCTAGGTATAATAAAAATTGTGCTATGATAATTCCTCTTAAAGGGTGTTTGCTCAGCCCTTGGTTTTACGGCTCTCAGTGTCTCTACTTGGTTCTTGCAAGTCCATCTGTCAATCATAATATGAGAAAAGTGATAAGCTTCCACCAGTAGGACACACAAAGCAGTCTATATGGGAACTGATAGGAGAAATACATAGTAAAGAGGTTTACAGCAGTGCCCTTTACTCATTTTCATATAGTTCTGGAATTAAAAGATTTTTCATGTGCCTATAATGGGAAAGGGTACTATGTTCTGGATGGATCAATGATTATTTCAGACATTATCATTATTGCCAAGAAAACTAAGCCACAAAAATCATCATTTGATCAACCATCATTTATTATTATTTTTATTCATTGGATATTTGTTATGATCTAGGCCCCTAAAACTGCCTATTATTCTTCATCCATACATCTGATCCATCAGGTTCAAGGGACCATAGTCAAGTTCAGAAGAAAAAAAATAATAATCCAGATACACATGGAATCGTTCCAGAACACAAGGAAATTTCTCTATCCCAAGTGTGTCTACTGCAGCACCTCACTGTCTTTCTTTATAGCTTTCCACTGTCTGAGAGTCTCTTGTTTAGTGGCTAGCTCTCTCTCGCTCTCTCTCACAGCTGAGATTAGGCACTTTTCCACCACTTCATTGTTATTGCTGACAGTGACTTCTATCGCACAGAAGATGATCAATAAAAGTCAAATGAGTGCCAGGACATGGTGCTAAAGGGTAAGAGATGAAATATGCCTTCGAAAAATTTTCTCCACATAATTCTCAATGCTTACACCCATGCTGCCATGGGCATTCTTTGTATAAGTAACTATTCTGAGAACAACTGTAAGAAAATGAAATTCTCTACATGGAAAAAGGTGCTCTGACTGACAAAGGAGATGATTCTCTGGAAAAGCACAGTGCATGAATTTGTTCACTTACAATTCAGTATCTTTGACTGGCTTAGAGATGCCTCCTTAACTGCTGTTTTTCACATTACAGTCTCGTCTTTAACATAAAACAGTCAAGGACAGGCTGTGACACTGAAAGATGGAAGCAGGGGATTCCCAGGGTCAACTTAAATAAAAATTGCCATTGATTTAGCCAGTAATTCATGTATGTCTTCTAAAACACAAGTGACCTGTACATGCTTTTTACTTTGTTTTGTTTTTCAGAGCATCTATAAAACATAAAGAATCTTACTGAATTTTTAGTGATGTAAGCTGTCAGACTTGTCTAGAGCTGGTATTTTCAAACTGTCAACCAGGAGGCTTAAAGACAAGAAATGAATTTTACTCATATCATCTACTGACTCAAAATTGCACTAGCCTATTAAAGAATCCTGCTTCTGAAAGTGAACAGGTTTTGCCCTTGCTTTTATAAGACACGAATCCCATGGTATATAAAATTGTAGTTATCGTAATTTATTTTACTATCTATGAAAATCTCTGTAACCTTCAAAAGTCCCATATAGATTCTTAGAAACGTGCCAAGGATAGACCTGCCATCCTGGAAACCATTTCAAAAAAATACACGAGACCAACATCAGAAAGATTTTATAAACATGTCTTTCATTTAGCAACAGGGTCCAGATGTTCCAAATGGGTTTTACTGTTTGGGCAATAATTTACATAAGGATTATCCAAGACAAAATATGTTTTTATTTATGATGAACTGGCTTTTTTCCCCAGCAGTGGACAGTGTTCCTCACACAATGATGTGGGCAATAACCTGCTTTGGGATAAGATCAGACTCCTTCATGGCTTTTGTCACCTGCTTCAGGGCAAAAAAAGTCTTCTGTCTATGAGTGGTGTCCTGATTTCTTCTGGAAACACATCACCCATGAAGGTCACAGGCGAACAGGCAAACTACACACAGGAACTCCCCTTCCACCAAGCTTTCACAGGATCCAGGTGATTGTGAAGCATTAGTAGATACTAACTTCTTTGAAGGTCCTATGCTTTTCCTTCTTCAAATATCACAAAACAGATTAGAGATGAAACTATAAGAAGTGTACTCATTGATGCTACTTATAGGTGCAGTGAGATCAGCCTTCCTTCCCATACCACATATGATAGAGATTGATGATTTAGGTTCAAAATTTTAGACTCACCAATAGAAGAGATAACATTTTCTTCAAGGTTACCAAATACATTTTGACTAAATATTATCTATGTAAATATTGGCTGTTGATTTTTATAACTTTTTAAATAATTGTTCTTACAGTATACTATAGAAATAGGCTTTTTATTGATACAGAAAAGGGGAATTGTTGGAGGTTGTTCTAATATACTTTGATGCTAATTACAGCTTGCTCTGTCTGTACCCCAAGGTTGTTACATAACCTTGCCTAAGGAAGTTCTGACAAATAAAGAGCCATCTCGCCTGGGCAGGGCACATGAGATAGGTGTAGTCAAGGTTTCTGGGCTTGGGGAGACAGAGAGAATTTTGGGAAGGAGGAGAGACTGGAGGAGAAGACCTGGAGAAGACCTGCACCATGGGTTAGAGGAAGGGAGATGCATATGGCTGGTGTGGATGAAGATTTAACCCAGATGATGATAATTAGCAAGTGTTTGGGATTATGGATGGGACATAACATGATAGAAATTATTAGTAGCAGATGGTATGGGATTTGAAGAGGTATAGAATACCTGGTATAGGGCAGGTATAGAATACCAATGTGAGATGTAATTTAGGGGATTAATCTCTGCCCTGCCCCAGGTTAACTAAGGCTACTTTAAAATATAACAGGTGTCTGTGTCTTGATTGATTGTCAGAGGGTTAGAAAATACCAACTTAATAATAACTGTAGGCCTGATAATAAACATTATTAGGCCCTACTGATAATTAACCACAACATATTCACATTCTAGGCAGCCAACATTTTTCAGTCAGACTCTGCCCAAATAAAAGGCTACTTGCCTTTCTTAGACTAAAAATACACATTTAATCCAAGGGATATTTGACAAGATTTCTCACCCTTATACTTAAAAAGCAATTTATTAGCTAGTGAGTAAAGTAGTCTTCTAAAATATCAATATCAGAGAACAAACCACTTAACTGTTTTGGTTTTTTTTCTCACATATGTGAGTTGTGAAAATGCCTGGCACAGGGCATCTAAAGTGGAACAGACAAAACACTCTTGAAAACAACAGATTTTGTTTTCTTGAAAGAGCAACTCTCCCAGCCAGGATATCTTTCTCTGAAACGAAGTCATAAGACTGTGATTGCTGGGAAATTTCCCGCAGCTTTTCTTTCTAAAGTGCCTCTCACTCTTTACGAGGAAGAAAAGGCTGGACTCTTTTCTCTTTTAATTTCTTCACTTGTTCTCCCTATCTGTCTAAATTCTAGCTTGGAATTCGAAGGATATGAAGCTACAATTCTGCAGTTGGTTCACTTTATGCAACTAGAGGGCATTGGGAAGATTTTTCGGCAGTGTGGCAATGCACACTGTCCAAGACTCAGAGCCATCTGACCACATGGAGAGACAGGGCATCCGTTCTCCAATGTCTGAGGACTATTAGAGGAGGAGATGCTATTTTTAGAAGTGGCTAGATAGAGGAGATCTAGGACTGCTATCATGGTGGGATTCTAGTTGGCTCAGCTGCCAAGATGAAGAGATGAGAGCCAGGGCTGTGGGATAGGACACATAATGGCAGAACTCAAGAGGTTGACACAGACTATCCCATTCCCAGCCAGCCTGGGATACTCAGCTGGACTCTGTCTCAAAAAAAACAACAAGCAGGATGAGATGATCACAGGATCTTGAGCGTCTCAAGGGAAAAAAATAACATTTAGGTAAAAAGTAAATATATTTCTTAAATGTGAAGAAGTTAAATCTCTATTGTTTGATGGTTTTATTAATTTCTGTAACTTAAGTACATGTCTCAGTGCAATGAACTTTCTTTAAATCATCCCATGTTCCTGTCCACTTGACAGACATACTAATAACTGTGTTTGTACCTTGAGACTCATGCCTAGTCTTGTACACCATAAGGAAACACATCTGATTCAGGGTAAAATAATTTACAAGAAATTAAACTTCATCTGTATGTGAATAAGTATAAGAGAGAGAGAGAGAGAGAGAGAGAGAGAGAGAGAGAGAGAGAGAGAGAGAGAGGGAGAGAGAGAGGGAGAGAGAGGCAGAGAGAGAGAATACAAGAATTTGTTATGCTATGCTCACCTGATTCATTACGCAGGCTTTTGGTCCTTGTGAGGAATTTTAAATTCCATGACATATATCTACGTTCTTGTAATCTACAGGGTTTTCATTTTGCTGATAGTAACCTAAATTATTTTCTAATTAAAGACACACTAACACATTCATAATTGCAATGTCATGATTATGGGCAACAACAATAGAAAACACGTTACAACATTTATTTTTTTTCATAATCATAGAAAACTTAAGGAGAAAGCTGGTCTGCAAGGCAAGGGACCCAGGTGGAAAGGCAGATGGTTGTAGCCAGAAGGAGGGACAGTGAGCCAAGGTTCTTGGTACCTCTGGGATACAAAGATGGAAAGTAAATGGAATGCTGGCCAGAAGAGACAACTGGCCTCTACAGGATTTGACAAAGTACGAAGAGGTAGCTCCTCACACGCTAGCACTACTTTTACAGTATGGCATCTGAAATGCATCTGAAATAATCCCTAGACTCTGAAACACTAAAAGAATATCCCTCTGCCCTGGTATATAATGAGGGCAAGAAACCAACAACTCCAAGCAGGAACAGAAATATTCTTTTTATCTCACAACTGAACTTTTGGAAAGTGTGAATAACTTTTCATGCTGTTTTCTTTGGTTATTATGTTATGGAATATAAAACATAATATTTACAATTAAAATATGTTTACCTATTATTCAGATAGCAGGACATATTACTACCAATGGTTTTGTAGTAAAAATAAGAACAAAACAAAAAACCCTTTAGAGTCTTATCATATCTTAATTATTTTAAATCAATTTCTGTCAAGGAAAGAGTAAGTCATATTTATTTACCTTCCATACACTGTCAGAGTTTGAAAAACAACCCTATGCTACCAAAATTAATTTCTCATTCAGATAGGCATCCTATTTGTATCAGCATTTGCTTAATATTTTGCCTTAAACAAACTTACCTCTAGCTTTGAATCACATTTGAATACATTTAAAGTTTGTGAAATGCTGTGCTGTCAAGCAAATGCCTTGTTATCCCCAAACTATTTAATCAGAAAGAGAATCTCAAGAAGCTGACTTGACATGTTCTTGGTGAAGCTCCTATTTACTATCATGTTCACTATGGACAGTTATATACTCAGGAAGTTGTTATCAAACAAATGAGAAGAATGGTTTTATTTTTAGAACAAGTACATCATAAAGATCATCCTGTTATTAGGATGACGGCAGTCTATGTGTGCTGACTGCTTGCATAAGTTAAACATTTAGTTTTCTGTAAAGTCACATTTTAACCTCCTACAGAACAAAACAATTTCACCGCATCATAACACTAAAGATTTTTCAATGGAAATGTGCATGAAAGAATCATAACAGCATGTTATAGCTGCAGAGAGAGAGAACCATAATAGCATGGTATAGCTGGAGAGAGACAGAGAGAGAGAGAGAGAGAGAGAGAGAGAGAGAGAGAGAGAGAGAGAATTTTTTAATATCCTGTTCTTAAATGGCTCACTAGTTGTTAAAGTGGGAGAGGTTTTAACTACTCTTGCATCCCTGCCATGAATTTTATTTATGCTGTATTTTCCTTCTAAATGCAAAGTGAAGTATGGTTTATAGGGAAAATAATATGGAAAGTCACATGCCAAATGCCACAATTGGTAACATATCATTTTTCCTATCTTAGTTTCCTGTGGAAAAATATACCTGGAAGGCACATTCATATTGTTTATATGATTCAGGACTCACAAGAAAGATCTCTTTCCCTCTAACTAAGCATGTCACCAGTGAGAGAGATTGTGCAAGGTGGCTCTCCATAGATATTCTCACAAATAAACACAGACCTTCCAATCTGTGTTGGTCTTTGCTATTTTCTTTAATAAGGAAGCCAGTTACAGTAAGATTTAAATGGAACAACATGAAAAATATTCTTTTAATCAAGAATACATCAACTTCTTGCCAAAATGAACTACTGATTTTGTGACACAGATTCTATAGACTTCTAATTTCTATGTTTATTCATACTGTAGCCTCCATCTTAATAATGTTTTTAATAAAATTTCTCCCACCAAGTGTAATTTTCTTACTTTAAATGATAGCAATGTTTTATACCTGAAATGTCTTAGGACATTTTCATTGGCACAAAAGGATATTGATATGACCTCAATTTTTTTGGCTGATTATTTTTTTATTATTAATTTATTCTTGTTACATCTCTATGGTTATCCCATCCCTTGTATCCTCCCATTCTCCCCTCCCTCCCATTTTCCCCTTATTCCCCTCCCCTATGACTGTTCCTGAGAGGGATTACCTCAACCTGTATATGCTCATAGGGTATCAAGTCTCTTCTCGGTGACCGGCTGTCCTTCCTCTGAGTGCCACTAGGTCTCCCCCTCCAGGGGACATAATCAAATGTGAGGCACCAGAGTACATGAGAAAGTCATATCCCACTCTCCACTCAAGTGTGGAGACTGTCCTGTCCATTGGCTAGATCTGGGACCTCAATTTTTAAGAAAATATGTGATCAGTACAACAGGTACAGCAATAGCTATTTATATACTCAGACTTGAAAGTTTAATATTTGACAGTATAACTAATTCTGCTTCACTAATGTTGTAAAACTGACATTATCACAGTGTATTCAAAAAGTAAAATAATAATAAAAATTATTAATGATAGATTGTACTGACAACAAACACACCACTAAAAGGAAGGATCACATTTTGATTTAATTGGCTAAGTGTATAGAGTGTATCCTCTTCACCAATACATCACCTTGTAAGATATGTCCTAGCAGCTACATGTATCCACATACTAAAATTTGAATAACTGTGTAAAGAGTGGAAATAGGAGCTGAGTATATTTATCAGAATGTGCTCTACTGCAGAATACAACCAGGAGAGTTTATTCTGAATGTTGATCCTTCAACTTTGTGTTGTTTTCTCTCATGGATCCAAACAACTGCAGTATGAAAGAATAGACTGCTTGTTTCTGAGATGTCTCATTGGAGCGCAGTGATGTTTGAGGAAACTAAGACTTGGTGTAGCGACTGTGTAACCAGAAACCGTTTGCTTTTCTGAGTTCTATGCAAATCTCTGTCCATCTAACTTGGCAGTCTACCTTCCTCACATCCTGACCATGTCTGATGTAATTCCTGTAATGTATTCTCTTACTTCAGATTCTGCTTTACATCTCACGCAATTAGAAACAACTGAAAAGTATGTTTTAGAAATACATATCTTTAATTTCATCTCTCAAGTACTGTGCAGTACGGAATTTTGAGAAATGGGAGAAAGGACAAAGAGCCTGGAAAGTTTATGTACATAGGGCCAAATATCAGAAAGCTACTTAGTCCAAAGGAATGCAACCCACCCTGCTGACGTCACCTTCCACAATCAGGAGAAACAAGACAGGAAGTAGGGTGAGGCTATCAACCTTCCAGACTGACCCAACCTCCTAAGGTTTTATAGCCGGCCTAAATCACAACACCAAGTAGAGAGCAAATGTTCAAATATACAAGCCTATGGTAGGCACTGCTTGTTCAAACAAAACACCAGTCTTCACGTTTTGCTCTGCAAACATGTCACCCCAAATTTTCTAAACAGTCACCAAAAACTGTCCTAATGTGTTGCTCATTTTGAGATCAAGTATTCGCTCTGTATAGCACAGAAAGTAAACTACTGAAAATGTAGTAGTCTGCCATCTGTAAAAAAAAAAAAAAAAGTCCACTTATAAATATATAAAGTTTCTTTACTTAATTTTTAAGAAAGAGTAGGAGGAATATTCATTTAACATCCCCTAGACCCAGACGGCAGACAACCACATTTTCAGTAGTTTATTTTCTGTGCTATATAGAACGATTACTTGAGCTCACGGTAGATACAACTCTCTATAATTCCAGTGCCATAGGATCTGATGCTTCTTCACCAGTCATGCACATGTTTCACAGATGTCCACAAAAGCAAGACACTATCATAAAAATATGTGGCGCCTGTGCCACCACGGTACTGAGTCGAGGGCGAGGGACTGCGGATTTAACTCATGCACACACACACAATAACACAGCGGGTCCTTCGTGCTAAGAGAGCAGCAGCCCTGGCAGTGGTTTATTCTTCCTCCAGAGTTCCAAAGAGCCTTCTTATAGGCAGCCAAACAGGCAACCTCCTCCCAGGTGAAATCCCTCAAAAGGTGATCGCACATAGGAGGAAAAGTCTCGAGGAAGGGAGGGGCCTGGTTCCTACAAAAATAAAATAAAATAACAAAACACTTAAATGTTACATCTTTCTTATATGCTATGTGTGCATTTTAAAAGGCATTATTTACTTCAGTTATAAATTGAATATTGCACATATACATACACAGCAAACATGTTTTAATTTTGTGTTTATATAAATCCCCAGCCATATTTATTTTCCCTTTCCATTTAATCTGGAGTTAAGGCCCAACTATTTTTTGCCAGTGTTTGATAACAAAAAAGTAATATGAGTATGCCATATGCAACAGAGCATTTTCAATCACTTTACTATCATTTGAGGCACCTTGATTTCTAAGATAGCATTCAATTAGTCCTTTGTGACTGTCCAAAGGGATTATGACCCTGAAGGAATTATGGTAGAAAACCAACTATAGCTCTACCTGCAACATATAGGTTACTGAGAAGCAATCATGTAAATGCATGTAGAATGATCTGGAAACAAGGCATTTAGAGTCACCTGAGCATGAGCCCGTCTGGAACTATGACCTTGAGAAGGAGAGATGGTTTTCCCCATCCCTGTTATCTGTGAGTATCCTTCTGGCTCAGAGATAAGAAAAAAACCAAAGAATCCTATGATGTCAAATGTGACTTGTTGTTAAATCAACCTCAGAAGACAATTTTCCATTCAAACTTCAAGTACCATCTTCTTTGTTACTCCATTTAGTGGATTCTGCTACAGCAATTCCAATAGAAGAGCTGACATAACTAACAATGTAATCATTAAAAAAAAATAAGGCGTGTTCTCTACTTTCTTAGTTGGATGAATTCCCTAATATTTTATATGAAAAAAATATATGCATAAAAAGAAATTTATATTCTCTATATGCTATGATAGGCAAGCTTTATAATTTGAAGAACATCCATGAGCTTAAATTAACTAATTTCTTGCTTTAAATCATTTGACTTTCCTCTGAAGATATCGCTATTCTGTAGAATTTCAAAAACTGAAGTTTATGTACATGTTATTCCCTACTGTGACACATTCTCCTGTAGGAATTTTCAATGTAAAAGAAGTTTTGAATCATTAATATTACCAGGGGTATTGCTCTAACCTGTCTCATTCTTATAATAATTTCCACATCTGGTGCTCTGGATACCACAAGGAACTGTGTTGCCCTTTCACACTGCCATCAAGGACCAGTCTTCTATATTACTTTTTGACAGACTTGGCGCAAGGTTTGTGTGAGTATAAATGCTAGCCTTGACTACTTTTTCTGAGGCTGCTTTCACTGTGTGTGTATGTGTGTGCATGTGGGTGAGCATGAACATCTGCATGTAGCTAGAAGCCAGTGGTTAATGTTAAATGTCTTCCATCACTGTCCACCTTGCTTTCTGGCAGATGATCTCTCAGATGAGCTCACTACGCTGGCTAACAATGAGCTCCAGGTATCTGTTAACCAGCTTTCGATCCAGGTCCACATCACCATACCCAGCTTTTAATTCCTGTGCTATGAATCCAAACGTAGGCAGATCCTTATATATTCCCTATATTTACCTCCCTAAGCTATCTTTAAAAACCCAGGATTGTTTTAAGTTTTATATTCATGGAATGATACTCTGATTGTTTTAATGACATAGAAGCTGTGTTGAGAGATTACGTAGCTAACTTTGACTCAGAGTAACAAGTGAGCCCATGCATCCTCACTGTCATTGTTAATGGAGGAGAGGAAAAGAATGTGTTGTTGCTGAGAAAGGCTGAGAAAGGAAAAAAGGAACTCTGTTGAAATAGAAGCAAATTGTGGGATGATCAACGATCAAGAAATAATTGGCATTGCATGGCCAGGAATGCACATGGTTGAATTTTGTGCCTGCACCATGTTTATGTGTTTGATTTGGAATGTGAATATTTTCCCCTTTTCCTCTATGAATGAGAGTGACTAGTAAATTTTATGGGGCTCATAATATTTCTGTATGGACAATTTAAGGAAAAAAAACGAAGACATGGTTAACTTAGAAATATATACTCAGGCTAACACTTTTAAAACAAGACACAGAGCTAGCAACAATTTCTCTGGAGAGTACTACATAACTCCAACCCCCCACACACACACATATTGTTTTCTGTTTGTTTCTTTTTTGTTTTTGTTTGTTTGTTTTTTTGAGACAGGTCTTTCTGCATTAGCCTTGGTTGTAATGGTCTTGCTTTGTAGATCAGGCTGGCCTTGAACTTACAGTTCCACCTGCCTCTTCCTCCAGAGTGCTGGAAATAAAGGCGTGTGCCACTACGCATGGCTGAGAGTATATTTCTTAAAGGTCCAGGTCAAGGCCTATATTCTCTAGGAAGCCCACAATGATTATCCATGCTCTGTGATCTTCCTCCCTTAAGAGCTAAAACAATACTTATTTCCTATGATATTCAGAAATTACTGTTTCAGAATATAATTAACCTGAATAGATGAAAATAATAATGGAATGGCTTTCAGACACTGTCTCACCAACCATGGTATTCATTCTTTAGCCATCAAATTGACAATAGCCTGTCAGCAAACCTACAATGTGACTCAGTCTCATGCAAGGGTCTTTTCTACTGTGTCCTCACATGTGCTTCTGAGTGCTCAGGCTGCGGAGCTGAGCATCATGTTTTTCTTGATGGGTGAGCATATTCTTTGTTCTGTTTCTAAATTTAGCAGGGTCAAGCTTGGCATACTTTACTCAAATGGGTTTTGTTTCCAGAATTAATGAAGACAAATTTTGAAATCAAATATATCATTGCTTAAGTGTTAAACTTCACCAGGCTGGTTGAATTAAGTGCCATACATTCATCAAATACCAATAATGGCATGCACAAAAGAAATTATTTTTTTTAAACTCTGTGTCTTCAGGAAATTTCTTTGGGACTCTGATGATCAGAACACTGAACAATAGCAGCAGCAGCAGCAGCAGCAGCACTGTCTCTATGATGGACTTGCATTGTCTCAAGGACATCTGTGCAGACTGCTTTTCAGCATGGGCCGCTGCTGCCTGAATCAAACTCAGGACTCTTTTGTTAGAAAAAAAATCTTAATTTTGAGATTTCCATTTAAGCAGAGAAGAAGCTTTCTTCAATCAAACACAAGATATAATTTATTTTAGAGTATGAGATTAATAGATATGACTGGCTTCAAGATATTTCTTTGCTCAGACAGGACGACATATAGCTGATTTGTAAGCCATTGCACTATGCATACAACATAAGATCAAGCTGTTGGACAATTGAAAATTCCATAAAGTCACAAATAGGGATATTTGGTGTGTCAATATAATAACTACATGAAGGGCTTTCTATATAAAACTGCCCTATTTTATTTGGACTAGAACTCACCTGGAAAAGTCTTTGTGCAACAGTGACCTGCTTGGGAGCCCAGCAAACGGCTATTAGTGGAGATTCAGTTTTTCTGAGATAAGAATGCGGAGTGAAGGACACTCAGCTTGATAAGAAGCCCACTCAGAAACAAACTTTTGATGGATTCCTTGACAGCCTGGCCTGTAAATCTTATCTCCATGAAATTTTAAGACAAATGACATTACTCTTTCATTATATGGAGGCCTTGTTCTGAGTCTGTTTTCAACATAAAGATGTAAGGACATTTACAAAGTGAAGATAAGAAAGGTGCTCCTCTCTGTCTCTGTCACTTTCTGTCTCTGTGTCTGTCTGTCTGTCTGTCTCTCTTTCTCTCTCTCTACTTCCCCTATGTGCATATATGTATTTCTCTCCCACCTTTCTCGTCTCTTTCCTGAAAATTTATTCCACATGTTTAGTTACATTTCTTGTCTTTACATCTTTTTTCTTTACATCATTTCTGATGGCCCAAATAACCATCAGACCCTCACGCTCCTCCTAGTAGTAGGCTATGGAAGTGCTGAGGGCAGGGCAGAGAAGCAAGTGTTTCCTAGACAGAAACTGGACAACATGTTAGTTGAAACTAGCATAATGTACTGCATAATTTTACTCATTATAAATGGGAGTCATGTTGGGATGCATAGAAGACTTGGGACTAAGACTGGTTGCTGCTCTTCCAAAGGCCTGGGGCTCAGCTGCTAGAATGTAGGTCAGGCATCTTACAACTGGCTATAACTCCAGCTCCAGAGAATCTGATGCTCCCTTCTGCTCTGTGTGGAAAACCACACACATGTTGCATACACTTATACAGACACTTATCAACCTTAATAAAATAAAACTAGTTCTAGGGGTAGTGGGGATAGACTATAGAACAGCTCAAAGGGCACACACAAAAAAGAGAAATTTCTTTAACCAGTGACTAGAAAGGATAAGCAAAAATGTTTATGGATTGGTTATACATCTACATAGATATTTGACTTTTCTAAATGGCAGATGAACAAATTAGAAGGGTGCTATGTCAAAAGTATCCAGAAAAGGGTTATGAGAGCTCATGTGACAAGAAACACACAGAACTATCCATCTCCAAGAAAGAAGGTCAGGCAAGAACCAGCTTTCATAGTCATATTTGTGGCTGAGGGATAGATAAATGATAGAGCAATCATTAGCACACATGTAATTTCCATTTCTAGATCAGGAAAAATTAGATTTCTACTCTTTATACCTAGACTGTGTCTTTTCTCAAGAACAATCCCGTATTACTTTATGTTTTATTGCATATAAATTTATCTACTAAAAATATTGATATAATATCATTGGATAAATCTTTTAAAGAGATGGTCATTATACAGCATGCTTTGTCCCCTAGTTATGAACAAGTGTTAGAAACCATGGTCATGTTTTTCTTTCCAGAGTTCCTTTACTTGACAAAAAGTTGCAAGATCGTGATCATAACTCTCCATAATTCAGCCTCTATTTGGCAGCTATTCCCAAGCTGATCAGCATTATAAATGATCAGTCTTTGTTATTAAGATGATTAAAATCAGTTGCACATGTATCGACTAAAAAGACAATATCAAGTGAACAAAATAAAAGTAGGAGGTAAGACATTAATTTGTCTTGATTTCTCTCTCTCTCTCTCTCTCTCTCTCTCTCTCTCTCTCTC
>OU015742.1:101636901-101665127 GCA_907169655.1 Acomys percivali
CTCTCTCTCTCTCTCTCTCTCTCTCTCGTAAAGAACTACATTTAAGTAACAACTTAGTATTTTAATTTATTTTTTAGTTTTTATTTCTGGTTTTTCAAGACAGGTCTCTCTGTGTATTCTTGGCTGTCCTTGACTCACTTTGTAGACCACCAGGCTGGCCTCGAACTCACAGCAATCTGAGTGCCTCTGACTCCTGAGTGCTAGGATTAAAGGCATGTGCCACCATGCCCAGCAACTACTTTATTATTTTTAATATACTTCCAGAAAACACCTTTTAAAAAAAACTTTGACCTGAAGTAGGATGTAAGGAGATGTGGAACAAAATGAAGGAAGGTTTGAGGAAAATAACGAAAAGTAATTTCTGACCAATATCAACATGTGTAAAGGGTAAAGGTCTGGGTCTGAAACTGGTCAAAGTTGGTGGGTATGTAGGTACTGGCAGGGCCAGACAGATGATACCAACCTAGGCAGACACTGGTCATGTTTTTCTGAAAAGGAAGGATGGAACAGGAAGTCCTAAGAAACCAGACAGACAAGTTTGTGTTCAAAACAGGCAAAGCATTCTCTCATTCATTTCTTATTCCTTGAGTCCCTCTCTGTTTCAGGGTGAACATAAAGGCTGGATTCCTGGAGTGTGATAGACAGGCCTGGCCCCAGACCACAGGGCAAAAACACTGCAACTAAAGGGTCAGATTTAAAGTCTAATCCATGCTAAGTTTCTGCATGTTCAACTTCAAATAACTGATGGGATTTGTAAAACATTCCATGAGTTTTAATATTGCTGTCTAGTTTTCCTAAAGTATGTTTAGAAATGTAATTCTCTTGACATAATTCCAAGGAATTAAATTTCTGGGGAGGAGAGTATTTCTAGTTGTCAATGTCAATTTATTGGGCAGGAACTTGATTGGATAAGATTGCAATGTGGGTTAGTAATTGCTTATGGATGACAACGGAAAGTTCCATGTTAAAGAACCTTAACTAGGCTTTACAAAAATGATGTGCATTCACTGCCCACCAGGTTCATACAAGAACCTGTCTAAAAAAAACTCATACAAATAATGTTAATAAGGGAAAACAACATTATTTTATATAATAAGAGGCCAGCACCACTTAACTTAAACATAGTGTGCCAGTATGAGGCTGTTTACACAATTTTTCAGTTACGTCTAACAATAATATTTTGTAGTGGAGCTTATTTATGTATGTACAGATAAGAAATCCAGAGATTAAAAATGGGCATATGTCTCAAATCATGCAGTAAAATGACTCAAGCTTTGCACAATCCTAACCACTGATATTCTTCTCTACATTATGAAGGGCTCTGCATGTCAGAAATAAGACATGTTCATCAATCTGCTATGCTAAAAAAAAAACCCAGAGTAGTATAGCACCAAGGCCTTGGTACCATCATGGTGCAAGCACACATCTTCATGATATTAGAGAAACAAATGAAGCAAGAATGAAGAGAGTGATGATAGGCTGGACTGTTCGTGAAGGAATGGACAATCTTTAATATTGAATATGTGTTGTAAGGAATTTTACAACATAGTATAAATTACAGCAATGGCAGCAATTTCAATAGTCTCTTTTTAAAAAGAGTAATGATTGAAACTTAAGGAAGGATAAAAATTGTCTTTGTGGCTAAGGTAAATAATTACGACATCACTGGGGTTTCAGGACTGGCATGCTTCCTGAGTGTAGCCCCAAATAAAGGTAGTCAAGACACTTCCATGAGTACTGAAAACTGAGCAGGTCTGGTGCTCTTTAAGTCTATTGGGTGTTAGAGCTGATCTGTTTTGGAGTCAGTAACAACACATTTTTTAGCAGAATGAAGGGCAAGTGTAGGTTTTTTTTCTCTTGCATCCTGTAGCTTCACTGTGCATTAGCTCACATCTCTCTAAAGATGAAGCTTTATAGTCCCCATACATTTCAGAGCTTAATAAAAAGGTTTGACACATTTATAAAAATAAATGTCTGAAAGCAATTCGATAGGATGTTTTTGAGGCTAAAGCACAGACTACCTGTTTCCCTTCTCTGACACTGACATCATTATCATGAGACTAAGAGGAACAACACTGGATCAACGCTTTTCAGACTGGATAATGACCTGATTTATTATAGAAACCCTAGTTAGGCTTAGAGAAACTACAGGATCCTACTGATCTATCAAGTCCATTTGAAGTGTAGTGCTGAGATAAAATAAAAGTCTTGTTAGACCTGGTGAACCTGAGACAGGAGATTTTTGTCTCATTAGCACCAGCATCTAAAGAGTTCTCATCCACCTCAGGCTGAAATGCCAAGCCTGAAACTTCCTTGTGTCTTCACCCAAATAACTCATCATGGTGTGTAAACAGCAGGATTAGTGCTTCTGAGTCTCCTCTCTGCACAGGTGCCCCCGTGGCTTATTCCAGTTACACGTGAAAAGCCACAGGATCCATTGGGAGAAAGGTAACACAGTTGAAGAAAGGGCAAAAAGAACTTTTGCCCTTCTGTTATGCTTTGGAGTTATTCAGGCATTCATGCATTATTTACATAATTGTTAAACATCAAATAATATCAAGGTATTGTGCTTGGTGTTCAGTTGTGAGCAAAATATAGTATATTTATGATAATCATGATTTAAAAAGTATATATTCAGACAAAAGTGGGAACACCAGTCTTATTCAAACTCCTTGAATTGTATAGCATATCCTGTTATCTTTGCAATTTTCCATTAGAACTCCAGAGTGGACTATTGATAGATACCCAATATACACATAGGAAATGCAAGAGTTTATTTCCTAGTGAAATACGTAAGCTCAATATTAAAGTAATACTGGCAATCACTAATGATTTTGTTGAAAGTTTAGAATTAACCAAGCTCTGACCCATTAAAATAATCTATCAAATAAGACATGGTATTCAGTAAAACTTCCATGTTAAACCTGAAAATGCCCACAGCTACCATATAATGATACCCTGGAGACTTTTATCGATTTACACAATGAATAGACGACCTTAAGGCAGACATGCCAAACTGTTTCTTTGGTACCAGAGAAAATCTGCAGATTCTGAAAGAGCTCCTGGAGAGGTATTTTTTGATGAGTATACTATGCCGAATACAGTGGTTTTCTGACTTTTGCAAGCATTAGAAACATCCAGAAATGTTATTGTAACACACATGGATACACCTTCAAGATGCAGCAAATCCTTCTTTTTCATTACAAAATTGAGAAAAGTTCATTTATCATTCCAGCTTCATACAGACACTCTGCAGCCTAGAGATATATTGTGTAGCCTTCTATAGTCATGCAGTCAAGCAAACGAAGAGCATAGATGAGATCCAGGTCTCTGGGCCTTCGGAGTGTTTACTTACAGGAAAAGTCTTTTCCTCTGCTCACTCTGCATGACCCCTACTCCTATATCCAAGTGCTACCAAGTACTTATTGGGGGCTTATTATGCAGGGTACTATTTATATTTAGTTTAATTATTTCATCCTAAAAATCCATAGCATTGGGACATAGATAAGGGTAAAAAGTAAGTAAAAGAGTTAATTCTTGCAGAACTTGTGGCAGAAAACAAAGTCGACTCAAATACAATGGGACTTCTGATGCCCCTCTCTAATTTTCTCTCCTAGTGCTCCTGTGAGGGATAGGGACCCTTGCTTTATAATATGAGCATTGGACACTTAGAACAGAGAAAGTGAGGCAGATCATTTTGCAACATTGCCAAGCCTGGCACCTACCCACAAAGGGCAGGCACACTGACTGAGTAGAGCTCAGTTTCTATAACTCTGGTACAGGTCCCTTCTTCCTTTACTCATTGGCTGGGTAACCAGGCTGAGGCAAAGTCACATGCCATCTGGGGTTTATTTTGCTGCTGCTATTTATGTGTATGTGATTAACAAAAACCCTGTGTGGGTTCATATATACCTTTTACATCCTACTTGTTTTAAAACTTGTCAGGCCTGTGACCGTGCCACATCTGCAAGTCAGTAAGCAAGCTGTTAATGTTTCCCAGTCAGTGCAGTTAATTGTAATGCAGGGAAGTGACTAATTTAGCAGACATAGGGAAGAGGCATGTGCTTTCTGTTTAATTCTAGCTGAACCTCAAGGCACTTTGGAAAAATACTGTTTTCTTCCATTAGCCACCTCCTACCACTTGACAAAATTAGTGCATCTCAAGCTACTTATTTCTCATTGGGTGTCTACCTGAGTAAGGCCACTGAATCAACTGAGCATGTAAAAGATGATAAGAACATAAGGATTTGTTCTGTGCTGTCAATCAATATGAAAAGGTAGAAAGGATTCCATGGCCTTGAAACTGGCTAAGAGGTGAATTAAAAGATAAATTGTATCTACACTACAGCTTGAGTTAGTGTGAAACAAAATGTTCCTCAGGTTTCTCCCACACTTAAAATGAAATAAACTTGAAATAAGTAGTTATGAATTGTGTACTTTTGGTGACAATTTTTGCAAGATGTTAATTAATGTTATTTTATAAGTGATTTTTAAGATAACTAACCATGTAATTAGTTGAGACTCCACCAAAAACACAAGGACATTGCATGCTAAAACAAAGTCAAGTACTGTAAATTATAACTCACATCCATGTGCTCTCATTAATAGCAGGTTTAAGTTTAAAACTGAAGCCAGATACCCTGCTCTGACTTAATGGAATGTCGTGGGTCACATGTTTACATATTTTTATAAGTACAAAAGTCAAACAGAGCTACTGCTGCCTGCTCTGTATTGGGTGTAAGATTAACAATGGAGTACTTATATTTAACAGGAAAAAAGGGAGGAAGAGACGTGAGGCACAGTGATAATGAACTGTCAACTTTACTGGAAGTGGAATTAAAAAAAGACAAGCTTCCGGCCTCTAGTGGAATGGATTTTCTTAATTGGATTATTAGCAGTGGGAGGACCCGCCATAAATGTGGGCAGCACCTATCTAGTGGCTGCCAAAATCATGAAGAAGGAATGAGCTTTTGCTTTTGGCAGCTTAACTTCACATAGGCTGGAAGCTTCACCTACCTACTGGCTCCTGCCACATTCTTTACCTGATGCTATTCCACAGTCTACAAGTGTCCAACACAGACTGAAAGGGTACTCATGGTCTAGGAATGCTTCAGGTCTTCAGCTAAAATTGGAACTGCTGAGGCACAAATCCTCATAGCCTGAGCAACTTATTACAATGTCTTTGCACTATTGGTGTAAGACAGCTATTGTTGGAAAATCCATATTATATCATTTAAAAAACAATCTAATGAATCCTTCTCTTAATACCTATTCATTTCATTGGCTCTGCTATCTTTAAAACCCTGACTATTATAGTCAGTAGTCTAATTAGCAGCAGACACTGCCTATTCAGAAATAAAATGGGCTATTTTTTAAACATGGGTGCTTTCTTGACACAATTACTAATGACTGATCTTATAGAGGAGAACACTACCTATTTCTCCAACGCTGCCCAAAATTATTCATACCCAATAGTTTTTTGTTTGTTGGTTTTGTTGTTGTTGTTTTGACAGAGTCTCACACAGCAAAGCCTGGATGGCAACTTGCCAGGAAGCCAAGGATGGCTTTGAACTTCTGATGACTCACTCTGCCTCCTCTTCCAGAGTGCTGGGATGACCAGCCTGTGCTCCAGGCTTAGTTTCTGCCATTTGTTGTTCTAACCTTGTGTTTCTTGTATGCTAGATAAGCACTCTACCCCTTGAACTACATCCCTACATCACAAGCCTTATCCCATCTATTTTTTGGAGATAACTGAAAGATAGTGTTGTTTCAAGGATTCATTTCCATGCTAAAATTTACTAGGTTACCACTGTGCACAAGACAACCATAAGCCTTGCATTTAAAAGGTGTATTAATTTTCTTTGTATATACTCACTTATATCGAGACACTAGTCCAAGATGTACATCCCCATGAAAAACTGTACCTACCAGGAAAGTGGGTCAGAGGGGAGGACATCCTATTAAGACTTTAGGTGTGAGAAGCCTGGGAGAGTGAGGAAATAGAAGGATCCAGTGGGTCCTGGAAAACTACAGGTGGGTCTGGGCCCTGGGGTCCCCCACAAACTATGGCAACAGCCAAGGAAAATATAGGCAGTAAACTTCGAACCCCTACCCAGACTAGCCGATGATGGACAGGACATTCTCCACCATTGAGTGGAGAAGGAGATCTGACTTTCACACAAACTCTGGTGCCCCATATTTGACCATGTCCCTTGGATGGAGACACCTGGTGGCACTCAGAGGAAGGATAATAGGTCACCAAGGAGAGACTTGATACCATATGAACATATACAGGAGGAGGAGGTCTCCCTCAGTCACAGACATAGGGGAGGGGAGTAGAGGGGAAGCAGGAGGGAGGGAGGAATGGGAGGATACAAGGGATGGGCTAACAACTGAGATGTAATATGAATAAATTAATAAAAAAAAGCAAAAAAATTTTTTCTTTGACATCTCATGAATTTTCTGCCTTGATGTATACTATGACTAAAGGATTAAGAACACACGGTTACTGAAATACCTCTGTCCAACTGGCCTCTTCCCTCCCCCATCCAATGACAGAGTAAAGTCGCCAGCATCCACAGCTCCTTGGTTAAGACTTCTTGGGAGTTCTTAGGACTCTATTTAAACCACCTGCTTCAATGGTTCACTGAAATCAATGGGGTATTTTTATTCTCTCTCTGTCATTGTATAAATGTTCCTTCACTGAAGGGAAATGGCTGAGAGGGGACAGATGGAGAACTGTTAAGAAATTAAAGGACCTTTAATGGATTGAAAACAAAAAGCCATTCTGCTCTCCAGGGCGCACATCTATTTAGCTAGATTTGCTTAAAAGTATTCTCAAGCTTACAAATTCAATCAACCAGAATGACTTTAAAACAGGTTTTTTGCCCTAGTCCAGTAGAGAGCAAAGACTTTATATGATTATTTAATGACAATTATCTATTGGAAAATTAGAACACTAAGGTAACATATAAGTAAAACAGAACATCTGAATTTTTAAAGACAAATGTCTTCAAAGTATTCTGAAAAACACTAGCTACAGTTTACAATCAGAGCACTCCAATAGACCTAAGAGCTATTATATATGGGCAAGATTCATAAAAATAGAAAAAGTTAAAAAGAATAATTATCTGAAATATTGTTGATAGCAATTAATTTCAAAGAGGATATAATTTTTCTTAAATTCAAACAAAATATTTTTAAAATTGATGAGAAACCAGTTTTTAAAAAGAAATTCCTCCACAAAGTATATCTTAAATATGAACTGTTATAATTAAAGTAATTAAATGTATCTTTACTATTCCTCTTAACAAGGTAATTTAATTGCGTTGTTCATGAGCCACATATATTTTACAGTTCTTTTCTAGGCTTAATAAGTACAGGAGCAGTTTTAAAGTTCTGTTTGTAGAAGGAAAATTACAAGAACTTTCCAGAAAAGAATTTTGATTTTTGGAGACGGTTAAATTACTCAGTTTCCTTTTATATATTTAATATTAGGAATACAGGTCAATAGTTAGGAAAAGCCAAGAAGTCAGACATTCTTCTTTATTGGCTACCCAGTGAAGGAGCCTTAGGAAGTCTCCTCTTTGCTTTTGCAAGAAACTTCTTATAATTAAAAGAATCCCCGGAATAGGAAAGAACAAGATAAAGAAGTATAGAAAGCCTATCATTTTTTGAAAAAATTATAATGAAACTTCAAGCAAAATGTTATAGTGCAAAGAATTAAAGCAAAATATAATACTTGAAAATATAAAACTACCGATGTGTTTAGAGGTTAATTCCCCCTGAGTTCTTTAGATACAACCCCATTGCATTGTGCTTCCCCTTGAAATCAATGTTCTCCTCTGGCTGTACGGTCTTTTTTGTAAAAAATGAATTCTCAAAGATCAAAAATGAAGAAGTGAATACATATGGGGTGATGGCACACCCCATTAATCTCAGAATTAGGAGGCAGAGGCAGGTGGATCTCTGTGAGTTCTAGGCTGGCCTAGTCAATGTAGCAAGGGTCAGGATAGCCAGGGTTGCATAGAGAGACTCTGGCTAAAATTAATTAATTAATTAATTAAAGAGTTCTCATAAAATGAATAGTATTTTCAAATATTGTTTTGGGAAAAACAAACTACTTTGTTATAATTATTTCTTCAAGGTTAAATGTCTGAAGTTAATACTTATATAATAAAACAATAAGAAATTAAGGAGCATATTTTTACAATGATAGAATTATTACTACTTTTATCTGGATTTTTAAAATTCCTTACAAAATGTTTGGGAGTAAATATTATATCTAAAATGATGCTTAGTCAATGGAGAGCTGGGGAAGGCATATGGAAGGTATGGAGGGAGGAAAGTGGCAGAGAAATGTTATAATTAAGTACCACCCAGAGGGGTCAAGTCACATACGGCCAATACAATTTCAATCCAAATACAAAGGACCCTGAAGTGAAGCTTTGACCCTTTTCAGATATTTACTTAGTAATGCAAACACATACACAGCTACTGAGAACTCAGAGTAGAGTCTTATCAATAAAAATTTATTTCAGTTATTACTTATCTAATTAAAAGGTAGCTGAAATAATAAAGTTAAATGAGATGCATTATGTGTTGTATCCACAATCACACATTTAGCCCTATTCATATAACAAGGTAAGTAATTTCGTAATTTTAATTGGTTGACATGATTTTTAACACTGAAACTTTATAAGAGCACTGAAAAATCAAAACTGCATTATTTGTTAAATTAATACAGAAATCCTAAGTATATCCTCTGCAATTGAGTCTGTAGAAACCTGAACACTGCAAGATAAGATACCTGAGCATTTTTCACTTTTTCAAAGTTTTTTTTCCCCCTAAATTTTAATTTTATATACATAAGAATGTTTCCCTGTGTTCTATGTTTGCTCACCACGTGCATGCATTACCCTCAGTGGCCAGAAGAGGACGGTGAATGCCTTAGGTCTAGCGATATACATGGTTGTGGGGACCATTTGGGTACTAGGAATGAAACCCAAGTGTTCTAGAAAAGACATGGTCTTCTGCCTCTCTGAGCAGTTCTTGGAAAACCCTGAAAAGCTGACAGAAACATTGGGTGCTTCTTCTTGTCCTTCTCCCAGCAGATTTGCACAAAGAATGTTTATGAAGATAGTTTGCTGCTTGGCTGCTTAGGATGTCCTTTGCCCATGTTCAGTTGATTTTTACCCAGGAGGCTCAGAGTCGCCCAGTGCCCATCCAGCTCGCACTTGCCCTCAGCGCTATCTCTATGGAGTGCAACGGCTGTGAGAGCGGAGCCAGTGAACATAATTTTGAGGAAATATATGCAGTCATCCTTCTACAAGTTCTTTTTCCTTTATTTCTTTATTTTATTTACTTAATCCCTTTATAGTCTGATCTCAGGCCCCTCTCTCCACTTCCTCCAGTCCTGCTCTTACATCTCCCTGCCCCACCATTCCGTCCTCTCCTTTTCAGAGAAGGGGAGGCCCCTCAGGGGTACCAACCCTCAGTGGAATCTCAAGTCACAGAAGGACTAAGAATACTTTTCAACTTGTAGGTTTCTAGGACCCTCTGGATCCTTCTACTTTGCTATTCTCCCATGCTTCTCTCATCTAGAGTCCCAATAGGCTGTTCTCCCCACTGTCCCAGTTTCCTGGTAAGTGAAGGCTTTTGAGACAATTGCCCCTTGGGCTATGATAGGCAGATTTGGGCCCAGGGGTCCCCCTCAAACTAAGGCACCAGCCAAGGACAATACAGGTGGTAAACTTTAAACCCCTACCCAGATCTAGCCAATGGTCAGAATAGTCTCCACAGTTGAGTGGAGAGTGGGATATGACTTTCTGACGTACTTGGGTGCCTCACATTTGACCATGTCCCCTGGAGGAGGAGATCTGGTGGCACTCAGAGGAAGGATAGCAGGTCACTGAGAAGAGACTTGATACCCTATGAGCATATACAGGGGGAGGTAATCCCCCTCAGGAACAGTCATGGGGGAGGGGAATAAGGGGGAAATGGGAGGGAGGGAAGAATGGGAGGAAACATGGGATGGGATAACCATTGAGATGTAACAAGAATAAATTAATTAAAAAGAACAAACAAAAAGAAAAGAAAACAAAACCAAAAAAAACAACACACAAAAAAAGAATACTTTTCAGCCTGTTCCCAGGTCCCTTGGTCCTCTCCACTTTTCCCCTCTCCTTATTCTCTCATTTCTCTGAGAAGTGGAGGCCCCCAAAGGGTACCAACCAACTCTAGCATCTTAAGTCTTAGCAGGAAGGCAGCCCAGATAGGGAAATGGGATCCAAAGTCAGGCGACAGAGTTAGAGACAGTCCCTACGCCCATTGTTCTTCTTGTACTCTTTTTTTATTTAAGTAATTTATTCATGTTACATCTCAATTCCCGTTCTCCTTCCCTCCCTCCTCCATCCTATTCTTTCCCCTAGGTCTGTGACAGAAGGGGACCTTGTCCCCCATTATACGATCACAGCCATCAGGTTTCTTCCTGGTAGCCTGCTTTCTAGTCCTCTGAGTGTCACCAGACCTCACCACCAAGGGGAAGTGGTCAAAAAGGGGGCACCAGAGCTCATGTCTGAATCAGTCCCTGCTCTCCACACAATTGTGAAGAATGTGGTGTCCATTGACTAGATCTGGATAGGAGTTCTAAGTTTACTGCCTGCATTGTCCTTGGTTGGTACAGTAGTTTGAGCAGACCCTCCTGGGTCCAGATCTGCCAGCCTTAATGGTCTTCTTGTAGGTTTCTAGGACCCTCTGGGTCCTTCTATTTCTCCATTCTTACCTCTTTTACCTAGAGTCCTAATAAGAAGTCCCACCATCCATCCCAATCTCTGGCTAGCTGAAGACTTTCTGGGGACATCTCAGTTGGGCTAGTGTCCAGTTGTAGGTGAGTATATGCCATGTGTATATTTCTGGGTCTGGGTTAACTCACTCAGGATGCTCATTTCTAGTTCCATCCATTTGCCGATAAATTTCAGAATTTCCTTGTTTTTAATAGCTGAGTAGTGTTCCATATTGTAAATGTTCCACAGTTTCTTTATTCATTCTTCAACTTAAGGACATCTAGGTTGTTTTTAGTTTCTAGTTATTACAAATAAGGCTGCTATGTACATGGTTGCTTTGTCCTTGTTGTGTGGTGGAGCATCTTTTGGTTATATTTCAAGTAGTGGAATAGCTGGGTCTTGAGGTAGCCCTATTCCCAATTTTCTGAGATAGCACCAGATTGATTTCCAAAGTGGTTGTACAAGTTTGCACTCCCACCAGCAATGAAGGAGTGTTCCTCTCTCTACATCCTCGCCAGCATGTGCTGTCCCTTGAGTTTTTAATCTTAGCAATTCTGATGGGTATAAGACATGCACAAAACTCAAATCCCAGTGGATTAAAGACCCCAACAAAAAATCAGAGATAGTAGATCTGTTAGAAGAAAAATTGAGGAAAAGCCTGGAACTCATTGGCACAGAAGACAACTTCCTGTACAAAACTCCAACAGCTCAGGCTCTAAGGTCAATAATTAATAGATGGGACCTCATGAGGCTGAGAAGCTTCTGTAAGGCAGAAGACACTGTCAACAGAACAAAGCGACAGTCTACAGACTGGGAAAAGATCTTCACCAACCCTACATCTGATAAAGGACTGATATCCAAAATATATAAAGAGCTCACGAAATTAAACACCACTAAACCAAATAACCCAATTGAGAAATGAGGCTCAGAACTAAATAGAGAATTCTCAATGGAGGAATATTGAATGGCTGAGAAACACTTAAAGAAATGCTCAGTGTCCTTAGTCATGGGAAAAGCACAAGTCAAAACGACTCTGAGATTCCATTTTACATTCATTGTTCTTTTTATAGTAAATTGTCATGTAAGCTGAATCCAAGTAACTACTTGCTCCATCTGCTAAACATAACAAATCCTTTTTTTTTTTTTGTATTTTTAAAAACTTTTTTATTTTGTTCACTTAACGTCCTCATTGTAGCCCCATCACTTGTCACCTCCTGTTCCTAATTATCCCTGCCCTCTATACCTCAGAAAGGGTGTTCTCTCCTTCCCTATCATATGACCTTAGCCTATCAAGTCTCATCTGGACTGCTTATAGAATCCTCTTCCTCTGTGGCTGGCAAGGCTGCCATGTTATGGAGAGTTGATCAACAAGTGGGCGCCAGAATTCAGATCAGAGGTAGCCCCACTCCACATATTAGGGGACCCACATCTGAGCAGATGGTCTAGATCCTAGCCATGCATGATCCTTGGTTGGTGCATCAGTCTCTGCAGCAACTCCTCTCCCCTCATTTGGTGGCTCCATTGATCTTGTGGAGATTCTGTCCCCTCCAAGTCCTTCTGCCCCCAACTCTTCCATAAGACTCCATGTGCTCAACCCTAAGCTTTGGCTGTGAGTTTCAACATCTGGGAGACTCACCTTCCCTCGCCCCCACCCCCAGATAGAGTCTCTCAGAGGACCTCTATGGTAGGCTTCTCTCCTGGTCTTTCTCTTCAACCAAGTCCATTGTCTATTCTATTTTCCCTTCTGATTGAGAATTAAGAAGCATTGTCTCTAAGGTCCTCCTTAGCTTTTTTATGTCTGTATATTCTAGTGTAGTCATGAAATCTTATTCTGTAGCCAGGCAGTAAGAGCTTCTTATCTGGTTATAATTTTGATTCTGGGTCTACAACTTATTGTTTTGTATATGTATCTTAGCAGGGGCTTTCTTTGTCTCCTTATTTAGACTGCACCACCCATAACTATATTTTTGGCGAAATAATTTACCTTTTGCCCTGTTCTTCTATCTTTCATTCCAGTGATCTATATGCTATTTGGATTCCTTGAAGATTTTTATTTTCTCTTGTTCTTATTTCAGCAGAAGAAATTTAATAGCTACCATTTATTTTTCACTCACACAGGGACATGTGCAATTGCTCTCTGGCATATATCATTACACATCAATATTCTGAGCTTATGACACTTAAGGCCAATGTATCTGCTATTTTGTACATTATCTTTAGAAGTCTCTGGGTTGCTGTGATAAACATCTATCTACTTAACAAATAACATACTAATTTTGAGACAGGAATTTTAAAGTATATCCTGAACACATCTGTACTAAAAATGCAATGTTAATTGTATATTTTATTAAATTTTATAGTAATTTCAAAACCTCAACAATGTATAAAATAAATCCCAATTTAACAAATAATAGATTAATTTCTACTCATTCTGAAGCAATATAAATCTATTGAGTTTAGTTTGAATACACATGTTCAGCTTAATTCTAAACACTGTTAATCTCATTTTCTAACCATACCTCATTATATTTATGGACATATTATTTAGTATAACCAACTGATGTATAGTTGACATTGTAGAGACTAAGTTTTAAACATGCCCTGTACCAGCCTTTTAATTGACTGTAATTTATTGTTTTATATAATATAGTTTCAAAAATTGTATCTATTGAAAGGTTGCTAATACAGGTTTACATGGACTATGGATGATGTGTATAATGTTCTAAAAACTATCCATTCAAGGAGAATGTCACAGATATAAACAACAAAGTATGTCAAGTAAATGAAAGAAGTGTATACATGCAAATACATGCCTATAAGCCTAGTGGAGTAGTAGAAATATACTGCTTGGGATTAGAATTCAAGAGGGTGAGCAAGCCTCCATAAGACAGATGAGGAATAGAAAGTGCATCATTAGACACATCTTGGTAATATAAAGCAAGCAGTAGGATGGCTGGCTACTCTGCCATAGGACAAGAAGACAGGAGCCAGGTTACCTGTCCTGGCTTAATCCCTGGGACTTGTTTTAGCAACATTCAAGAAAAAAAAAACAGTTTGGAAAACAAGATAGGAAATACTATTATTAGTAATAGTCTTTGAAAACATCCCATTTCCCCTGCTTTGATGTCGAAAAGTTTAGGTCTCACAAGCTAAACCAGATCAGTAAGATTACAATGCCAGTCCATCATTCACGAGCAGTGTAATCTCCCATGTATTAGTCGACTCCACTTCTGCCCTTTTATCTGTATAAAAAGGACAGATGATATATAACTCTTAAAGTGCTATCAATCTCAGATAAATTACCCCTTTTAAAGCATTCAAAATGAGAGTGCCCCTCGTAATACAATAGAAGTGATTGTTAAATATAATCAATTCCTTTGTAGCACAAAACCTGAGAGCTGAGATCTTGACTACAGAATATAATACATGTACTTTGGGGGAACTGCTGACCACTTTATAGGTGTTGAGAGCTTGCTCTCCTGATGATTTCCATGGCTGTATAAACAGAGTAGAGCATCCAGGTGAGCTGAAGTTGAACTCATTCTAGGTAACTGGTACTTTGGTGACTTGAGAAAAGAACCACAGTTCTCGTTTATCTCAAACAGGGGAGCAGTGGTACATGGCGTGAATTGTTGTGAGTTTCACCTTAAAGAGCTTGGAGAATACCTCAGCAATGTCTTTATTCTAGAACATTGCTGGCATTGTATATAAGGTGCTTAATAAATAGCAATAGATTGAGCATTTTTTCAATATACCAATGTTGCAACTGTTAGGTAATTATTAATTTGTTCTAAAATAGCATATGTGTTTTTTCTATATTTATAGCCAAGGACAGGTCATTGGAGATTTATGATACTCTGTGGAAAATAGTGCTTCTTGGCAATTGCCTCCATGGAGAAAGGGCTTCAGAACCCACTACATGAAACAATTGTTCTTCATTATTAAATCCAGTCTGGATTCCAACACACACATCCCCGGGATCTTGACTTGTTGACAATAAAGTTACCCAAAGACAAATGATTTGCCTCTTATGTGGCTTCTTGTCACACAGCATAATACCTTGGCATGTTACGCATTGAAATAGAATTTGTTATGGAGGTGGAACAAATACAACTAAAGTCATAAGCTAATTCATGCTTGTACTGGACTATGAGGTGATTGCAAAGAATCACATTCTTGTGTTTTCAGATGGTGTCCTTAGTTCCAACGTCCATTTCCCCTTTTCTTATGAGAAATAATTAATTTCATATTCCTCCTAATGAAGTAGCTGAAGTAGATCCAGATAAATATAATGTGCACACATGTCATAATTTTAATTCCTTTTGGGAAATGTATGCATTTTTGGTGGAACCCTTTGAATCACATTGTAAAGCAGATATTTTTCTATCTCTGCTTTCTAGGTAAGGAAACTGGACCATTGTTCACATAGGGAGAAAATACTTATTTTTATTTTTTCTCCTGTCAGCCTTTTATGGAACAACTTGTGATACAATGTGGTATAATCTTGTAATAAAAGCAACAGATCTTCTCTTCCAAATGAAATAGAATAAACACCTTAGATATTTCTCTGATTTTCCTAGACAGTGATGACCTTTCTCTTAAGAAGGAAGATCGTGTCCATCACTCAGAAGAGAAGCTGTCCATCTTGAGGTAGAGAAGCCTTCTTGACACCTAGAAGCCATGTTAAAGTCACTGTGTCTCACTCAGAGGACCCTATCAGTCCTGCTGACAAGGAGCTGCCAGGACATTTGTTTTCCATGCTCCACTAAGCAGCCTGCAACATTTGAAACACTATTCTAACACATGAGAATTTATGTTCAACAAGGAGATGGATTAGGAAAACACATGCCTACAGATAGTTTTAAAAATTAGTACATACATAGACTTAAAGTGCCAGGACCCCAACCTATAGTAAAAGCCTGCACAGGCTGCTTACAAGAGACAGTAGCATACTGTGTTAATTTTCTTCAACAATACAACTGTGCTGTCAGCAATGTGTGTTTGTCTGGTTAACTACCTTAAATTCTCTAACATTTGAATTCTCCAGGACACATTTTTATTTCTTTTGCTGTTTTGTATATGTAAAGTTTATTTACAAGTCCATATTTTGTCAACTTGAATTAATTTTCTAGGCCTCACTGTACTAAAGTTTATATTAAATAAGACTAAGTTGTTGGTTATATTATTTCACAATGTTTAAGGGTATATAAAGATGTCTTAAATATAAATTTAAATACCTAAAAGTCTATAAACCCTATATAGACACTAAGATATTAATATAATATCTCTAATAATGAGCTATGACAGGTCAAACATGTAAGAGTTCCTCAATAAATGATAATAGTTAATATTCCTGTTACAGAATAATTAATCTCTATACTAAAATCCAGTATATTCTTTCCAGTGCTCTCCTTTTCATGGCTTGAAACTTTGCTCTGGGGAACCAAGATAAGATTCCTACCTCATGCCTTCCAATTACATTAGGCCTTAAAAGCTAAGCTCTTTAATTGCAATTTTATTTCTTTTCCCAATCACATTCTCCCCATGGGATTTTGGTAGAGGTAAGTAGAACTAACAGAATCAACAGTTTTATAGCCTGGCACAAAAGCTTCAAGAATTATGCTTCTGCATTGGCAGACGGTCAAACTAAGCTAATGAGTGGCAGACTCCGGGAACAATCCAGTGACCTTTTCTACTTCAATCAATTCTGATCTCATCTGGTTTACAGCACATGTCACTGGCAGTTGGAAGCTGAAATGACAATAGATTCCTTCTACTCTACCAAATCATGCAATGGACACAAATAACTAGACTAAATGCAATGGAGCATCCCAAAAGATTCAAGTTCTACAGAGGAGTCCAAGATAATCCTGGTAACGCCACATTGTTTATTAGAATGTTTGCTATAACCCTTCATTCTAAAAGGTGGGTCTGTCAAGCTGTGAGATATTGCTGAAATAAACCTAGTAATGCTATCCTCTACCAGCCCCCCCCCCAACTTGTTCATGTAGAGACATGCTCTCTAATTAGCATGACCAAACAAATGCTGAAACATGAAAGTGTATCTTCCCCTCAGCACACACAAAGTGAGAAGGGCAGAGACACAAAACAGATTTTTCTCATTACTGAAAATATGGCAAGGCACTTTGTTTGGTTTTATAGAGCATTTAAAAAAGTCTGTAAGACCATTATCATAATGAAGAATTCCACTCAGGAAGTCATGAAATACACTGCGGTCTTGTGAGGGGACCATATCAAATATTTAAAAGCCCAATTTCAAACTAAAATGGAATTAGATTCAAAAAGTGCTTCTGAAGCATCCCCTGTATATCCGACCCTATACTAAGTAGCTGGAACACAGAGGACACACAGCCCAGTGCCTGAGGCAAAGTGAGAGGTTTTGAGCTTTGGGACACTTGTTGTTTATGCTACAACACATCCTAAATTACTAACATTTATTCATGTGCTCTTCATCTTGCTCAGGGATCTTTACCCTGACTCTAATAAGCATCTAGAATTTGAGTGGGATAAAATAAAGAAATGGTACCCATCCAAAAAATACCATTAGTATATTTGCTTAGATGTTTGCCTTTCATTTTCAGCAGCAGTAGTATCACAAAATCCACATTTTTTGTTTTGTTTTTTAACAATTAATTCACTTTATTTTTCTTGTATAAAAACCCACAGCTGGAGCCTGGGTCCTCTGAACAGATACTCTGGTGTGGGTTTTCACAAGATGATCAGTGAATTCTTGATAAGGAGACTTGGTGAACACAGTCTCTTTCTAGACGTCATGTGTCAAGTAGGTCTGTAGGTCTTCGAGATGGCACCAAAAGTGGCCTTCGTAAAGTTGTCCAGGGTGGCACTACAGCCCCTGGCTGATGTGTAGCTGTCATCAATGCAGCCATCATCAGTAGCTTCTTTGGCACAGAAGTAGAGACAATACCAGAGCCTCTGGGGGGTGGGAATGAGATGGACCAACACAGAGCCACACCAGCCTGTCACCTTGCACAGAACAGTATGTGGCTTACCAGTCTTGTTCCCCCAGTAGCCACTCACCACAGGGACAATGATGGAAAGATTGGTCAAGGTGATGGTCCCTCAGATAGCAGTGGTTACCTCTTTGGAACACTTAACACCATGACCAATGTGACCTTTGTAGTCCCCAATCACGACAAAAGCCTTGAACCTGGTCCGCTGGCCAGTGCGTATCCACTTCTGTACTGACATGATCTTGAGAGCTTCATCCTTTAGGGATGTGCTCGGGAAAAAAGTCAATAATCTCGGACTCCTTAATGGGCAGGGAGAACAGATAAATTTCCTCTAAGGACTTGATCTTCATGTCCTTATCCAGGAGTCCCAGCTTGGTGACGAAGATCCACTCCTTGTCTTCGGTTTTATCTTCACGAGCCCTGTGGCCTCAACCAACGCCATGGCCTTGGCCACGACTGTGGCCACCAAGACCACGGAAGCCACTGTGGCCTCTTAATCCTGGGCCCCCCAATCCTCCAGACCCTCCTGCTGCTCAGTCATCATCCGCCATTTGGTGTTTTCTGGAGGAGGAAGAAGCCACATGTGGTTTTTATGTGCTAATAAGAATCAAGGACAACACAAGTAGTAAACATCGAACGCCTATTCTGATCCACCCAATAGACAGGACATTCTCCACAGTTATGTGGAGAGCATGGACTGACTCTGACATGAACTCTGGTGCCCCATATTTGATGAGCTCCACTTGGTTGGGAGCCGTGGTGGCACTCAAAGAAAGAATAAGCAGGTTACCAAGATGAGACTTGATAGCCTATGACCATATAGTAGGAGAGGAGGTCCCCCTCGGTCATAAACCTAGGGGAGGGGAATAGGGTGAAAGTGGGAGGGAGACAGGAATGGAAGGATACAAGTGAGGGATACCAAATGAGTTGTAATCTGAATAAATTAATTAAAGAAAAAAAAAAAGAAAAAAGATGAGCTTAATTCCACTTACTCAAGGACACTGGCAAAGTGGGTGGGACATGAGGTGGTATACGGGGTCATTCAAAATTAATGATACTCTTTTATTTGGTAAAGTTTTGCTATTTGTGGGTTGTTTGTTTGTTTTGTTTCAAGATAGTCTCACTAAGAAAACAAAGTTGATCTCAAAACCAGAGTGGTATATCTACCTGTCTCCTGAATGTTAGCATTTAAGGCATGCACAGCCAGGCCTGTTGAGCTGTTTCTGATTAAAATCTCACACCTTTGAGGCTTTTAATATCTCAACAGTGTACCTGAATGAAGGATGATGTTCTTGTAGAATACTGAATGACTTGATCCATATGAACTTCTTCCCCACTCCACCCCTTGAGTTTCCTTTTTAAAATTTCCTGTACTGATTTTTTCTTAAGAAGTCTAATTCAAATAGACCATAGACATATCAAGATGCTTTCATGTTCTGCGCTTCTTGAATATCAACCCAATCAAATGGCAGGATGAAAGGATAGCCAGGAAAGAAACAGCAGATAGTGGAAATTTTCCCTTAAGGACTGAATAGTTATTGCTCCCTATTCAAATACACAGCTCTTTCAAGCCCAGATCAAGGGCTACAACCTCCACACCTTTCCTGAACCACAGGACCCCAGTGTTGCTTTCTTTCTTTGAACTCTATGTGCCTCCAGTCTTGGACAATGTTGGAGCCAGTTCTATGTTTCTATTTTTCTTTGTTCTTTTCTGAATGCATAATTTGCCCCCACTTAGTCTGTAACTTTTGTACGAATGAGGTAACCACCCAATCAACTTATAGCAATTAAAGTTTTAATACATGAATATTGTTGAACCACTTCACTTTAATGCTATGCCAATATAAACCACAACTGATGCTTTTTCATTTTAGCAATGAGCTGATTGGCCTTACTGAAGTCATTCCCTGTGGGAGAGTGCAAAAAGCAAAATGTGTAAGGACTGTTTTTGTTGTTTTCAGCTCTATATATTGAATAATATAGGCAGGCCATAAATGTTGATTGTGATCAATTGATTGTAATCAGCATATTTTACTTCCCATAATTTACAGCCAACTAGTAGCTACTGCTCCACAAGTTTAAAAGAATTACAAATTCTGTTTTCAAGTTTTCCTACTATAATTTTCTGCATTCTGTTTCTAATGCAGAGGGATGATGGTTATAAAAGGAACAAATATTTCTTTTAAATACATCTAAGCAAAATTTCCCAGTCTAAAAAGAAAGTTACAAACTTATTGTAAAAAAGAATTTAAAAAGAAAATTAATGCTGGCTTTGTTAAGTTCTGAACTACCAGAAAACCTTTATTTACTGTAGATTTTCTTCACTCCTAGCCCATCAGGACCTCACCTAGGGCTGAGCACCATTTTTAATTTCTCCTGTGAGTACTCCTGTGAAGTAGCTTTAGCAGTTCTGGAAGGTTTATGTGTTTGGATTTTGGCAAGCAGGTTCTTTGATCAAGTACAGAGTTGGCTACACATGAACCTTTCCTCCTCCCTCTGTGCCCTTGAGCACTACAGTACCAAGAAGCCTCCTGCTTATATCTCTTTCTGTTTTTTCCTCAAAAGAAATCTATTCAGGCTTTGTATACAGTCTTTTTGAAAACACTCTTATTTGGAGACCCTAGAGATATGAGAAACTACCAGCTCTTTAAAATGATATAGCTATAAAATTTAATTAAGGATAATAAAGAAGTCACACATTCATTTGTACACATTCCCTTTTGCCAGCCAAAGACTCCAATAAATGAAATGGCGGTGATTTCCTGCAGCCCTTTCAGCAGAGCTACTTGGGGGAAGCTCACTCATTAAAAGCAAAACACCCTTCAGATCACCCTTTGAAAGTCATAACAAAGGCCTTCAATTTCCCCAAAGATTACCAAGCAAGGAGAGACATTTGAACAATACTAAGAACACACTACTATTACAGGAGTGGGTATTTGTTTTTGTAGAGAGCAATCACTGCTAAACACAGTGTCATCTTGCCTACTGTGTTCAGTAGTTTGGTAAACACTAGATCAGATGTCACTGAGAAGTTACTTGGAAGATGTGACTGATATTCACAGTTAACCAAAAACAATGCTTCATAATTTGGAAAGGCTGTATCCAATTTGTGGAGAGCTTTGAAAGAAAGTCTGAGGGTTCTTAGAGAACAAAGGATGCTTCTTCCCAACTGCTGCACAGAAATTGTTTCCTGATTTTGTCCATAGACTTTGCTTCAAAATTCAACTTTAACTGAATCCTTAGCCTGCTGATTTGTCCAAGAGGATTTAGAACCACCAACTACCATAATTCCCTTAAAAAAAATCCTGAAGATCAATCAATATCTCTTCTTTTGTTTTTCTCTTCCTCTACATCCAGTCGTAAACATCACTCCACTTTCCTATCAGAACAAACGTGAAAAGCCACACACATACACAGGCACATATTCAGCTTCTCTGGAGAACCCTAACTTGTATAAGCTTTAAAACCAATGTTTACAAAGCTTCATTTCGGGGCAAGCAAGACAGTTCATTGGTTTACTTACAGTTATTCCTATATACTTATTTACAGTATATTATGGGCAATACTACAGACCGTATCGTTTTGAATTCTAAACAGACTTTTCTTTAAAAATTCTTATCACTACCCCTGTAATACTTTAAAGTCTTTTGTTTCAAAGGAAAATATTTTTGTTTAAGACAAGAGATCAAACACTGTAAATAGTGCTTTAAAGCATAAATGAAAAAGATGAAAGGTGTTGCAAAGATCCCCCTTCTCTGTTTGGCTTGTGGTCACTTTCTGAAGAGAAGAGTATAAAAGTAGGATTCTCTTGCTTCTGTATTTTCCTCTTCTCTTCTGTGCCCATAGGTAACTGCGTACCAATGTGGCTATTCTAGGAAAAGAAACCTGATTTCTTGAGTTACATCTGAGAAGGATGCACTGAGGTATCCACACACTCTGCCTGGGCCTCTGCATTCTTTAAGTACCCTTTACTCTGCTGCAGTCCACACATGCTGCCTACATAAGAAACAAAAACACACATTCCAGATGGGTTTACAGAAGTCTCCTGACATTCAATTCAGTGGAAAATATCACCCAGCAGTGTTTCTAGAAAGGTGAACACTCTCAGAGGTAAGTTTTCTGAGAGAAATTGCTTTATGTTGAGTTGGTGATACCTGCTTGTCCTAGGTGTTGTAATTAATTGAATGTCATTCTTTATTTTCATAATACTGAATGAGTGGTTTGAGTATGAAGAGGGGCATAGGGAGGAAATACAGATAAGAATGGACTTGATAATAGTGGAATACTTTTGTCAGACAGAATACAGAGGCTTTTCTAGTCTAGACCTCAAGATCTCTAAAGTGTGGGAAGCCTATACATAAGATCAGTCAGAGTCTGGGAAGCATAACTGACTATTACATTCCGATTTCAGTAGCAAGTTGTTTAAATCTACCTATTATTAAGACGAGTAGTGATTATGCCATTTTCTGTCATTAAAAATAATTGAAATTTAGAGTGCAGTGCTTTTCAATATAAAGCTTTGAGCCAAACGCAAAAGCAATATCCTAAATTATACATCCTCCTTCAATAAAATATCCATCAAAAGCAAATAGCACTCAAAACTGAACACAATTTTGATGAAAATCGACTTTAAAATATTGTGGAGAATTTATGAATTATAACCTTTGAATTAGGTTACATTGCCTACCATATCAAAATTGATCTTCCAGTGTTAATGTATCTGTATTTCATATCCTTGCATTAAGAAAATCATCCTGTCATATTTTATCATTGATATCACACATGATACAGCAAATAATAAACATCCTTGTTTTGTTAGATTTTACTAACCTACATACCCCAACATTGTCTTTACCCTAAAGAACAGTTTCAAAATTTGGGAAAATAATTATTTTTGGGATTTAGGAACAACAACAACCAAATAGAGTTGAAGTTCACATGAATCTCTTTCAACTTCATTTCTATTTTTTTAATAACAATTTTATAGAACTCGAAATGACAATTTTCAGCTTCATAAGGTAACACAAAAACCCAGCATACCTAGACCAATGCTGAATGATAAAATAACTACAAGAGGTATCACCATCTCAAATGTCAAGATGTTCTACAGAGTTGAATAATAAAAACAACTTGGCATTGACACAAATACAGGTACATTGATCAATCGAATCAAACTGAGGAGGCAGAAGTAGGTTCATACACCTAAGTTTTCCAAAGCAAGCCAGAAATGAGCACTGGGAAAAAGACAGCATCTTCAACAAGTGATGCTAGTCAAATGAGACACTAGTATGTATAAGAATCCAAATAAGTAGTTCTTATCACTCTGTAAAAAACTCAACTCCAAATGGATAAAAGTCCTCAACATAAAACTAGATACCCTGAGCCTGACAGAAGAGAAGGTAGGTACATTGGCAGATGAAAAGACTTCCTGAACAGAAAATCATTAGCACAGACATTAAAATTTGCAATTGTTAAATAGGCCCTCATGAAACTGAAAGATTCTGTAAGACAAAGGACACAGTCATTTGGATTAAGCTGCAGTGGCCTATAGAATGGAAAAAAAATTTAATTATCTCCACATCCAATAGAGGGCTAATATCTAAAATATACAAGCAAGTCAAGAAACTAGATATCAAGACTACAAATAACCCAATGAAAAAATGTGTTACAGATCCATACAGAATTCTCTAAAAAGGAAACACAAATGTCTGAAAAACACTTAAAGAAATTCTCAACATCCTTAGCCTTCAGGGAAGTGCAAATCAAAACTAGTTGGTCAGAATGGCTAAGATCAATAAAACAGATGACAGCTGGTGAAGACGTCAAACAAGGGAAACACTTCTCTGTTATTGTTAGGAGTGCAAACTTGTACAGTCAGTATCAAAATTAGTGTGGCAGCTCCAGAGGAAGATGAGAATTGGTCTACCTCAAGATCCAGCTATAGCACTTTTGGGAATATACCCAAAGGACACTACATCCTCCCAGAGACATTTGCTCAATTTGCTCATTGATGTTCTATTCTTAATTTGAATAAGAATTGGAAACAAAATAGATGTCCTTCAACAGAAAGATTGAAAAAGCAAATGTGGTAAACTTACAAGATAATGTATTACTGAGCTCTTAAAAAACGAATTATGAAATTTGCAGGTAGAATGGAATTAGAAAAAATCATCCTGAGAGTGGTATCCCAGACTCATAAAAAGAAATATGGTATTTGTTCACTTATATGTTGATATCAGCTGTTAAGTTAATGATAACCAAGGTACAGTTCATAGAACCACAGAGGTTAGGTATAGAGTAAGGGGCTAGGAGGGATAGATAGATATTGTTAGAAAAAGAAAATACAGTAGGTAGTTATGGATGGATGGGATGGGGCTAGAACAAGAGGATCAAGTACAAAGGAAGAGGGGCCAAGGGAGGAAATACAAAGAGACAACTAGAGGTAAAGGGCATTTGAATAGTATTATGTGAGCCTACTACATTAGAAAACCCTCCTAAAATATATACATGTATGAAGACAATCTTACTGAAATTACTAAATAATGGAGGAGGCAGGGCCCCACATGGCCATTTGCTGTCACCAAATGCAGATTTAATACTGAGATTGGGTTACCTATAATTGAGTTGTTAGCCAAAGATTACCCATGGAGTCCTCAAACAACCTAGGCTCCAGGATATTGCCAAGACTGTGTGTTGTTCTCCACACACTGAAAGCAAGGTCCTGTTGCAGACCACAGCACCTAAACAACTCATTGAATACTGAAATGGTGACCTCATAGAGTCTTCACCCCTATGTTCTGGTGTCTTTGTTGTAGGAATGTACTCTGTAGGCTACCAAAGGGAAACATAAACACCAACTCAGCCCTTTAATCCAAAATAGTGCCCTGCCTTTAAGATATGCTAGTTCAGTGGTGGTACAAAGATTGTGAGTCTAGCCAACAGATATCTGATTTGACTCTAAGACCACTGCACAAGGTGGAACCCATACATGACAGGACTTGGAGGTCCAGGAACCTGAGAATAAACAGACTAGTGACCTAAAGTAAAATCAAACACTACAGTTTAAAAAAACAAAACAACAACAAAGCCCTGGCAATAAAACAACTTTTAATGACATTCTGCTGTATACTCATTGAACCAGGTACTTGCTCAGTCAACATCTGAGAAGCAGGAGGAATCCTGCAGCAGATGGCAACACACATCTGCAACAGATGCAGAGACCCACAATCAGACATGATGCAGAAAGTAAGAAACCTTGGAACACTGAGCCTTAAATGGGTCATGAGTGAGTTAACCCAGAAGCAGAAAGACTCACATGGTATATACTCACTTATAATTGGGCACTAGCCCAAAAGTCTTCACTTACCAGGAGATTGAGATAGATGTGAGGGCATCCTACTGGGACTCTAGGTAAGACAAATATAGGAGATGGGGAAATAGAAGGACACAGAGGGTCCTAGAAACTGACAAGAATAGCATCATGATGGGTGCATTGGGGCTCAGGAGGTCTGCTCAAACTATTGCACTAACCAAGGAAAATACAAGTAGTAAACATCGAACACTTACTCTGATCTAGCCAATGGACAAGACACTCTCCACAGTTATGTGGAGAGCGGGGGCTGACTCTTACATAAACTGTGGTGTTCCATATTTGACCACCTCCCCTTGGTGAAGCAGCCTGATTGCACTCAAAGAAAGAATAAGCAGGCTACTAAGATGAGACTTGATAGCCTATGACTATATAGTGGGGGAGGAGGTCCCCCTCGGTCTTAGACCTAGGGGAGGGGAATAGGGTGAAAGCGGGAGGGAGGATACAAGTGATGGATAACAATTTAGTTGTAGTCTGAATAAATTAATAAAATTTTTTAAAAATGAAATGGATGTTTTCATCAAAGTCCTTCTTTCACGACTGAGGAAAAGCTACAGAAGAGGAGGGAGAATGAGTGTTAAGAGCCAGAGGAGCTGGAGGACACCAAGAAGACAATGCCCTCTAAATTAAAATGAGCAAAGCTCATATGTGCTCACAGAGACTGTGGCAGCATGCACAAGGCCTGCATGAGTCTGCAATAGGTCATTTGCATGAATATTATGGCATCCAATTTAGAGTTTTTAAGAGATTAATGAGTGTACGAATGAATGAGTCTCTGTTTCTTGTGCCTTCTTTTGGGCTCTTTTCCTCTGTTTATTTATTTCTCCCAATTTCAATGTGTTAGTTTTTGTTTTACATTGTTGTATTTTATACTTACATTTCATTATTATTACTTAGTAGCATGTGGGTGGGGTTTTTGTTTGTTTTCTTTTCTTTTTTTTTTTTTTTCCTATGGTTGTTGTTTTTTTCAAGAGAAGGGTTCTCTGTGTACCTTTGGCTGTCCTGCACTGGATTTGTAGATCAGGCTGGCCTCAAACCCACAAGGATATGCTTGCCTCTTACACTTTGAGTACTTGTAGTACAGGCTTGCCACACAACGTCCAGGACCTGTTTGTTTTCTAATGTGAGACAGGAAAGCCTGCCTGAAGGGTAGGGAAAGTATCGAGTCCCTCATAGGAGTAGAGGGAAAGGAACCTATAATGAGGATATAGTATGTGAGAAAAAAATCTATTTTCAATAAAATGAAAAATAGTAATACTTTGTCTTTTTAAGAAGACCATAACAACAAACAGTGGCTCACTCTCTGTGATAGGTTGATGTGTAAAACAATTTCATTTTTTTTCTTAAAACAAAAATACAAGTAAATTCAGAGTTTTATACTATGAAAATATTATTTTAGATTATATACTTTGGAATATATAAGCATGTTTTCCAAATATAGGTAAAATTAATATTAAAAGTGTTCCATGTAGCCATTTATAAAATAGTAAGATAACAATGCTGTTTATATTTATGTAAAAATTTAAATATAATACATTTACTTTTCTGATTAACCTTTTTTATTATAATTACTCTTTGGTTTACAATAATTTCAGGTAATTTTTTATTTTATATTTTATATTGAAATAGCCCCATCTTTATGGAGATTGCTAACCTACCTTTTTACAAGAAAAGAAGAAAATTTAAAAAGATAATGCATTGTTTCTTGCTGTTCTAAACCCATAGACTAATTTGTGATGGAAATTGGTATTATTATAAATAGAGCATCTAAAGAGATGGTTCAGCAGTAAAAACAAACAAACAAAAACAAAAAACAAAAAACAAAAAACAAAAAAACAAAAAAACAAAAAAATACACTTGTTCTTCCAGAAGACCGGAGTTTAGAGTCCAGCACAAGCATTGTAGTTAACAACCATTGGTAACTTCATTTGTCAAGAATCTTACCCCTTTTCTGGTCTCTGTGGGAACTACACATGTGTGGTGTGTAGAGATAGATGCCTGCAAAACACCTGTACAAGTTTTCAAAAGCTTATGTAAAATATTCCTTAATTAAAATAAATATGGTCTTTAAGTATTTTATCCATTACACTCTGTTTCCTTGAAAATTGAGAAGAAATTGCAAGATTTTGTTCACATAGATCTTCAAGAAAGAAAGAAAGAAAGAAAGAAAGAAAGAAAGAAAGAAAGAAAAGAAAAAAGCCATACTATTATCTACCTAACTTACCAGGAGACAATAGAAATTATGAAAGAAAGCAAAATTTGTTTTGTTTTTTAATAACTAGTTCCAAAAGACTTTTAAGAGGTTTAATTACATACACACACACACACACACACACACACACACACACACACTCACACACACACACACACATATATATATTTGTTTGGTTTTTGTCTAAGCAACAATTAAAATGTGAACAGATTTAGTTGATATTATTTCTTCTCTAAAATTTTTATTTTATTTAATTGATATTAATTAATTATTTTAGTTAATTTATATTAATTATATTTAATTAATTTATATTCTTCTTAGGAAAGATACTTATTTGGATTAAGGAGATTGTTCAATGGTTAAGAATGCTCACTGTGGAGATCCAAGATGGCAGCACCAGCCACAAACTGTGTGATCAGCAGGACAGAGCCTAGGGACTGGCCTGAGAGTTACAGACCACAAGACGTGGAGAGCCCTCACTGAGAGGGGGCCACACGGTACAGAGCACCGGTGGGTCTGGCTTCGGCCATCCAACAGATCCATGGAGGATGGGTGCTCCAACCTCAGAGTCTGGACACATACTCACCTGGGAGCTGCATTTGCAGTCTGTATATGGGACTCTGTATCTGGGACTGAATTGTGGATGGTGGAGCACCAGTGTCTGCATCTTTTGGCTCAGGGTAGAAACCAAGATAACTGGTAGATCCGACTTCAGACCACCTTGCCACTTCATAGACAGCCCCAGGGCTGGATCTCATGCAGGCAAGCTCACAAAAGCCCAGCCAAATGCATGCTATTTGGCTGTACCTACTCTCTCTCTTCTCTCTCTCTCTCTCTCTCTCTCTCTCTCTCTCTCTCTCTCTCTCTCT
>OU015742.1:101665137-101690988 GCA_907169655.1 Acomys percivali
TCTCTCTCTCTCTCTCTCTCTCTCTCTCTCTCTCTCTCTCTCTCTCTTTCTCTCTCTCTCTCTCTCTTTCTCTCTCTCTGACTGAACTGTGGGCTACAGAGCACCAGCTTCTCTGTCTGTTGGCCCAAGGGAGAGGCCAGAGTGTGGATCTGGGACAGATCTGACTTTGGATCACTTTGGTCCCTGACAGTCCATGGAGGGGCCCAGGGCCCTGGTCACTCCAAAGCTCAGCCAAATACCACAGGCTAGTGTGTACGATGTACTCTGGGCAGACTGAACCAAGGCCCCAGGTCCAGAGTGGCCCAAAGCCTAGCCAGATGCAGGATAGCGGGCAGTACCTACACTCTGTCACACTGAACCTTAGGCTGAAGAACAGCAGCAGCAGTGTCTGCTGGCCCAGTGGGGAGTCCAAGGTGTGGAGCAAAGGCCCCCAGAGCTGAACCCAGGTCATCTGCCTGATCCAGGGAAGGGTTGCCTGATCCTCACAGGTATGTGATCTCATCCTATAGCCACTCACCTAAGAACTGCTCTCAAGAGCCAGTGAAGGACACCAGAAACTACCACCCAATGTTAGAAACAGCAAGATGACTAAAGGTCAACAGAAAAACACAAACAACAAAAGATAGAATAATATGGCATCTCTAGAACATTATCCAAAAGCAACCAACCCTGGAAACTCAAACACAGCTGAAGCACAAGAAAATGACCTCAAATACATCATAATGAAGATGATAATGGTGTAAATCAATAAAACCATAAACAAATACAGGAAGATGCAGCCAAACAGACTGAAAACCTTAGAGAGGTCATGACAGATGCATTTACAGAGGAAATGAAGAAGTCACTAGAAGAAATTCAAGAAAATGCAAACAATCAAGTGAAGGAAATCAATAAAACAGTTCAAAATCTGAAAATGAAAATGTAAACAACGATAAAGGCACAGATAGAGGACAGCCTGGAAAGATAGAGAAGAAAACAGGAACTGCACAGATAAGCATTGCCAACAGAATACAAGAGATGGAGGAAAGAATCTCAGGTGTAGAAGATACAATAGAAGAATTTGATGCAACCATCAAAGAAAATGTTAAATCTAAAAAATTCCTGACACAAAACATCCAAGAAATCAAGGACATTATGAAAAGATGAAATCTAAGCATAATAGAAATTGTGGAAAAAGAAGACATCCAGCTCCAAGGCCCAGAAAATATTTTCAACAAAGTCATAGAAGAAAATTTCCCCAGTTTAAAGAAAGAGATGCATATAAACATACACTAAGCCAATATAATACCAAATAGCCTAGACAGGAAAAGAACAGTCCCCTGCCACATAATAATCAAAACACAAAATGTACAGAACAAAGAAAAAATATTAAAAGCAGCAAGGAAAAAGGATCAAGTAACATATAATGGCAAACCTATCAGAATTACAACCAGCTTTTTAGCAAAGACCATAAAAGTCAGAAGTGCCTGGACAAATGTCCTGCAAACATAAAAGACAACAGATGCCAGCCCAGACTACTACACTCAGCAAAACTTTCCACAAACAAAGATGGACAAAACAATATATTCCATGAGAAAAACAAATTCAAACAGTACCTATCCACAAATCCAGAACTACAGAAGTTACTAGAAGGAAAACTCCAACCCAAGGGTGGCTAACAACAACCAGGATAACACAGGAAATAGATAAATCAATTTTAGCAAAACAAAAACCAGGCGAACACACACACTACCACAACCAACATCAAAATCAAGAGACTTAACAGTCACTTGTCATTAATCTCTCTAAATATCAATGCTCTCAAATCTCCAATAAAAAGACACATACTAACAAAATGGAAGCATAAACATGACCCAACATTCTTCTGTAATCAAGAAACACATCTGAGCCACAATGATAGATATTACCTCATGGTAAAAGGCTGGAAAAAGGCCTTCCAAGCAAATGGACACAATAAGCTAGTGTAGCCATTCTAATATGTAGCCATTCTAATAAAATAGAATTTCAAACAAAATTAATCAAAAGAGATAAGAAAGGGCACTTCATACTCATCAAAGGAAAATTCAACCAAGATGACATCACAATTCTAAACATCTATGCCCAAAATACAAAGGCACCCACATTTGTAAAAGAAACATTAATAAAGCTTAAATCACAAATCAATCCTCACACATTAATAGTAGGAGACTTCAACATCATACTTTCACTGAATGATAGGTCAACAAAAAAGAAGCTAAACTGAGAAATAATTACATTAACCGATGCCATGAATCAAATAGATCTTACAGATATTTACAGAACTTTTTGCCTAAAACAAAAGATTATACCTTCTCAGCACCTCATAGGACCTTCCTCAAAATTGAACATATGAGTCACAAAGCATGCCTCAACAGATACAAACTGATTGAAATAATACCTTGTATCATATCAGACCACTATGGACTAAAGCTTGAATTAAACAACAACAGAAATAACAAAGAGCCAAGACATACATAGAAAATTAACTACTCTCTACTAAATGACAACAGGGTCAGGGAAGAAATAAAAAAAGAAATTGGGGAATTCCTAAAATTCAATGAAAATGAAGTTACAATATACCCAGCACATTGAAAGCAGTGCTAAGAGGAAAGTTCATAGCACTAAGTGTCCTCATAAATAGATTGGAACCATCTCATATAGGTAACTTAAGGACTCAACTGGAAGCCCTAGAGGGAAAAAAGAAGAATCAGAAACACTCAACAGAAGTAGATGGTGGGAAATACACTCAGGGCTGAAATCAATAAATAAGAAACAAAGAGACCAATTCAAACAATCAACAAAACCAAGAACTGGTTCTTTGAGAAAATCAACAAGATAGAAAAACTATTAGCCAAATTAACTAAAAGGCAGGGAGACACTATCTAAATCAACAAAATCAGAAATGAAAAGGGAGACATAACAGACAATGAAGAAATACAAAGAATCGTTAGGTTATACTTCAAAAGCCTATATGCCACAAAATTTGAAAGTCTAAATTAAATGGAAAATTTTCTTGATAGATTTCACTTTCGAAAATTGAATCAAAATCAGAAAAACAAATTAAATAGTCCTACAGAAATAGAAACAGTCATCAAAATACCCCAACCAACCAACCAACCAACCAACCAACAAACAAACAAACAAAACAAAACCCTGAGGGCAAGATGGTGTCAGTGCAGAATTCTACCAGACCTTCAAAGAATAGCTAATAGCAATACCCTTCAAACTACTCCACAAAATAGAAATGGATGGAATATTACTAAACTCATTCTATGAGGACACAGTCACCTTGATACCTAAACCTCATAAAGATCCAACAAAGAAAGAATTTCAGACCAATTTCTCCTATTAACATTGATGCAAAAATACTCAATAAAATACTCATAACACAAATCCAAGAATACATCAAAGGTATCTTTCACCATGACCAAGTGGGCTTCATCCCGGTCATGCAGGGATGCTTCAATATATGGAAATCCATCTATGTAATCCACCATATAAACAAACTGAAAGAAAACACACACACACACACACACACACACACACACACACACTTACACAATCATCTCCTTAGATGCTGAAAAAGCATTTGACAAAATCCAACATGCATTCATGTTTAAAGTCATGGAGAGATCAGGGATACAAGGTGCATAACTAAGCATAATAAAGGCTATATACAGCAAGCCAATAGCCAAGATCAAATTAAATGGAGAGGAAATCAAGGAAACTCCACTAAAGTCAGGGACTATACAATGCTTCCTACTCTCTCCATATCTGTTCAATATAGCACTTCAAGTTCTAGCTAAAGCAAGAGGACAACAAAAGGGATCCATATTAGAAAGAAGGAAGTCAAATTATCCCTATTCACAGATGATATGATAGTGTACACAAGTGACCCACAATATTCCACCAGATAATTTCTACAACTATTCAACACCTTCAACAAAGTGGCTGGATAAAAAATCAACTAAAAAAGTCAACAGCTCTCCTGTATACAAACAACAATTGTGCTGAGAAAGAAATTAGGGAAACTATACCCTTCATGATAGCCACAAATAATATAAAGTATGAGAGGTATGACTCTAACAAAACAAGTGAAAGATTTGTATGAAATAACTTCAAGTCTCTGAAGAAAGAAATTGAAGAAGAATTTAAATGATGGAAAGATCGACCTTGTTCATGGATCAGGAGAATTAACATAGTAAAAATGGTCATCTTACCAAAAGCAATGTACAGATTCAATGCAATTCCTACCAAAATACCTACACAATTTTTTAAAGACCTTGAATGACTAATTATCAACTTCACATGGAAAAAACAAGAAAGCCAGAATAGATTACACAATCCTGTACAATAGAAGATCCTCCAGAGGAATCTGCATCCCTGATCTCAAGCTGTACTATAGAGCAAGAGTAATCAAAACAGCATGGCACTAGGCTGGTTGATCAATGGAATCGAATTGAGGACCCAGAAATGAATCTATACACCTAAGAACACTTGATTTTTGTCAATGAAGCAAATTCTACAAAATAGAAAAAAGGTAGCATCTTTAACAAATATGCTAGTCTAACTGGATGCCTATTTGTAGAAAAATACAAGTAGATTCTTATTTATCACCATGCACAAAACTCAAGTCCAAGTGGATTAAAGACCTCAACATGAAACCAGATACACTAAATCTGTTAGAAGAAAAAGTGGGGAAGAGCACTGAGCTCATTGGCACAGGATACAACTTCCTGAACAGCCCAGACTCTAAAGTCAACAATGAATAAATGGGACCTCATGATGCTAAGAAGCTTCTGTAAGCCAGAGGGTACTGTCAACAGAACAAAGTGAGTCTATAGACTGGGAAAAGAACTTTACCAAGCCTACTTCTGACAAATGGCTAATATCCAAAATATGTAGAGAACTCAAGAAATTAAACACTACCAAACCAAATAACCCAATTAAGAAATGGAGTTCAGAGTTAAATAGAGAAGTCTCAACTGAGGATTATCACTTAAGTGGCTGAGAACCACTTAAAGAAATGCTCAGTGTCTTTAGTCATCAGAGAAATGCAAATCAAAACAACTCTGAGATTCCATCTTATACTCATCAGAATGGCTAAGATTAAAAACTCACATTACAGCACATGTTGGCAAGGACGTAGAGAAAGGGGGAAACTCCTTCATTGCCATCAGGCCAAATAAGGGGCACCAGAGTTCGTTTGAAAGTCAGCCCCCAGTCTCCACTTAACTGTGGAGAATATTCTGTCCCTTGGCTAGGTCTGGGTAGGGGTTTGATGATGACTCAGACAATTATTTTTAGACTTATTTTTATATGGCTGAGGAGTAACCAGTGAGATTCCTATTGTTTTAAATTAGAAGGAAAGTATATAAAAAATAAATAGAATCACTTTCTCAAAAATTTTCCTTAATGTGATAAAAATTTACCAAATGCTCTACTATTATCATCAATAATGCAAGAGTGAAAATAACAACACCTTTCATCATCATTTTTCGCATCATACTAATGGAGGTCCCAACCATGGAAATAAACCAATAGATTGCAATATTGGAGAAAACATAGGAAAACATAAATCTCCTGTTAATCATTACAACACAATTGCACGTTTAACAATCCAGACACAACCTACAGACCATTAAAATTACTAGTGAATTTGGCTAAGTTGTTGAGTATAAGATCACACAGTAAAACAGAAGTATCCCTACCCACCCAGTCAGCCTAATATTTCCATCAGCTTGGCTAGCCTTCATCGACACTCCACACTGGAGGGTGAACTCCAGAAGCTCAGTAACTATAAATCTTTGTCAGTATTTTTAAAGCCCACAGGTTGTTTTAGAAATTAAGATAGTCTTTCTCAAGAACTTGAAACTCAGCAATATTAAATGCATTTCTCATAGAAAGTAATTCTCTTAAGGTGGAAGCCCACCTGCTGAGTCCCTTGTCCTTGGCTAAAAATTTACCAAACTACTTCCTGCCCTGAGGATATGAGAATACTTTTCCTTTGAATAAGACCATTTTATGAACACAAAATGCTGTAGGCTCCCTGACCTCTGTTCTTAAAACCTCTCCCATCCTTGGTCTTGCCAAGTAAACCAGACTCCACCCTGTCTTTTCCCACTCACTGTGGGAGTCTTTAGCTGTCTTAGCCTTTTCTAAGACATTAAACCTTAAGAAGAAAACTTCTCAGCACTATAAACCAGAGTCAAAGGGAAAACAGAATGTCCTTGGGTTGCCAGAGATCAAACTCAGATTTCCAGTGCCAGTGAGATGGTTGTACTAAGGCTAATGATCTGAATTTGACTGCAGAACTACTCACAAGACCAAAAGAGGAAACTTAGTCCCACAAGTTGTCTTCTGACCTCTACATGTGCACATGTATGCCTGTATGCACACATATGTGCCTTTGTGTATACACATATATACACAAGTAAATAAAAATTTTAAAACATTCAAAATATTCAATTTTAAGGAAAAAAATCTCTTAATATATACATCTATAACATCCACAGTGATTATTTATAGGTTGAAAAATTATAATTGATACAGGAAAGGATGTGACAGAAGGCTCAGTATAGCAGTACAAATTCTTCTGGTCCATGTAATTCTAATCAAAATTCAAGCTCAAAACCATAGCAAATTCATAAAATGATTCATAGAAATATGAATGGCTTAAAACAGCCAATAAAATTATAAAGAACAAGGAAATACTGATAGTTATGCTGCAAAAGTAATAATAAAAAATAGAAATATTGGCACAAGCCTTACCAAAACAATCCGTAGAACAAAACAGAGAAGCCAAAACATTCTCACACATCTAGAGAAGGCTGATGTATGAAGAAGTCAATACTACAGTACAGAGAGGAAGGGTTCTGCCTTTTCAAAAGTGCAAGCCCATTGGCTAATTGAATAGAAAATGTTTTGTTGTTTAAACCTCTTAACTTTTAATTATGCACATGTATGTGTAGTCTTGTGGGAGAGGTATAGTCACATGCACTCAAGGCCAGAACCTGTTAGACACCCTGAACCTGTAGTTTCAAGCAGTTCTAATCATCCAACTTGGGTGCTGAGAACTAAACTCAGATACTCTGCAGGAACAGTATTCCCCTCAACCACCAAGCCACTGATACAGGTTCCATATACAGGTACTAAATATCAAATTTGATATGTGTGCTTATTTTCCACATATCTGAAGCACAAGAACCAGATCGTTTAATCACTATAGCAGGCAAAAATTTCATAAAATACACATAAGAACCAAGTAGAAAAGAAGGCATTAACAATGCATTATGTTAATACTAAGACAAATTAAAATCATTATAAAATATTCTTATAGGAAAATAGAAATACACTAAATAGAACACATGTTCAAACACCATGGCTGATAAATATAGTTAATGTAATAGACACTTGAATAAATACAATGAATAAAACTGTGTTTAGAGTTTGGCCTCATTGTTTATCAACAAAACATTAACCAAAACCAGGACTAAATGTTCTGTACACAACCATGTGGCTAAAATAAATGTTCACATTCATAGGGTACATTGTTCTGTCAATTCATAAACCCTCAAATCGTAATTACTCTGATGGAATCAGAGTAGTTAGCTATTATCTTGAACATTTATTTTCCATCATGAGACCACTAAAACCGTCTTTGTAGGCTAGTTTTAAAATGTTCATTACCTTATTTTTTTACTTTAGTCACCTGTCACAGGTCATCAGAATTTAGTTTTCCATCTAATTGATATGCTTATACACATCGATTAATTTCTCCTATTTTTTTTCTTCCCTCTTTACTCGCTATTCTATGGCAACTACTATTCCACATTCTCTGTTTGTAAAAGAACAGCTTCATGATTCTACATATAAGGTCAGCACTCATATATGCATGCATGCATGCATGTGCATACATGTACACACACAAAATTAAAATAAATATTAAGTAAAATAAAAAACACAAATATAAATGTCAACAATAATTACGTAAAGTCAGATTCAATTTTAGAATATGGTTCTACACAAGCACAGATTTTAAAAAATCAAAAATTAATGAAATTAAAAGCTAGGAAAGGTAACCCAGTCTCTTCTGAGCATATTGTGTGGTCTACCTTATTTTCTTAACATAGCAGTAAAAGATCCACTAACTAACATTCCTGTTAATAATAACTTTTAGCCTTGATAAGAGATTTTACACCTAGTCTTTCTGCACATTGTTACGCCATTTGGGTGCCATCCCTGCGAAGCCTACTCTTTTCTGAAGGGAATCATGAGAGCAGTGGATGCCTGCAAAAAGGGAGCTTGGGTGGGTGGGTGGGTGTCTCTCAGAGGAATGGAGGGAGGGGAGGAAGCAAGTAAGGATGTTTTATATGAAGGAAGAATAAATAAAAAGAAGAAAGGTAAAAAATATTAAATTTAGCAATCAAAAATTTCAGATGCCAAAATTTTATGATTCATAACTGATATTTTTAATGAACGTGAGAAATATTATTTTAAGTAAATCCATTTTCCAAACTGCTCATTTGGTAAGCAAAGCAATTTCAACATTGTCTTCTAATAAAATATTATGCAGTATTTAGTTTTGAACAACTACAGATTGATGACTTATTTACTAAATAATTACCTTTCATTCTTCTATACAAGAATACACTTGTGAAATCACACATTTAGTAATTCTCTGACTTGTTAGCAAGAACAAACCTACTGGTGTTTTGAGCAATGGTCTGAGGACCACATCAGGTAACCACATGATATTAGTTCACCAGCCATCTAATCTTTTAGAAGTTTCTATTTATCTTCTCTAAATTTCATCAAAAAGACCTGAAATTAAATGAGCAATATTTATAGAGCCAATTAACATTCTGATTTTACTATCAATGTCAGCTTACTAAAACCCTGCATTTTCCCTTGGAAGATATCTGTTAGAAGTATCTCAGAACTAACTATTTTCCCTTAGAATCTATAGTAATTTCTTAGTATATTTAGCATTATTTATCTTGTCAAGTATTCATATTATACTAGAACCACCATAATGTGGAGGATGCGGCAAATCTGCCTTCCACAGACCCCGACACATTATATTCCATAGGAAAAAGACTCTCACAATTTATATTTGATTGTGAGCCACAAAAGGTTAAGTTTTCTTTAATATCATATAGAGGGCAAAAAGATAAGCACTGGAGAAGTCAGGAAGGTTAAACACACAGCTTACTTCTACAATGGAATGTAAGGAATGACGTAGTTTTACAACCTGCTGATCCTTTGCTGTCTGATGAGACAGGCTTTGTGCATATGTCCAGAATTCTTACAGTTACTTATCCCAGATCATTTCCCCTTACATGTTAAGCATTGCTTTTAGACCATAAGATCAATTCTTACGGATGGTGTCACTTGTCTTTTACAAATGTCTAAGTGACTTCTATGTTATCTTAGGGCCAGCTCTATCCTGACTCCCACGGGCATTATGTTTGCCTCAGTCGTTCTCCCTAGACTCTCCAGCATTAGTCCTAAGTCAACAAGAAACCATTTTATGGATGAAATCATCTGTACTTTGCAAAGAACTTCTATGTCTTAAAGTGTTGTGCACTTGGGACTGAGTTAATTGTTATCTGAGTATGTTCCCCCAACATTGTGCTTCGCTTAAATATGGCTAGAATAAAATGATCTCAGATGCTAGAAGTCTTGGTCCAGCGCTGAGTTGGGTTTTGTTCTTATGTCACCCTGATCTGTTTTCCCTGATTGTTATAAAGCCTGCAGGGTAATTATCACCATTATAGGAAGCAGTTAGTAAGTTATCTGGGTGAGTGAGGTGCTTTAAGGCATTAATATTTTAAAAATAGCTTATTTAATATTTTACCAACTATTACTTTAAATTTTCTTTTAAAACACAAAGTTTCAAGGAATAATTTGGTGTGTTTCATTAGCACACATATTTAATGTCACCTGAATACCAGTTATATTTAGCTAAATCAAAGATTGAACTCTAAAAACTTCTTTAGCTTGGAGGTCATTGTCCAAAATGCATAAGCTAACAAGGACCTCCACTCACCATTGAGTTTTTTTTTTTTTTTTAAGAATGAATGACCTATATTTGGAACAGGGTGAATTAAGAAATAAGCTGGAAGCTTGAGATGCAGTATTAGTTTATGTTGTCACTTTTGATGAACACACACAATTCTTCCATGTGTGGGAAAAAGTAACTATTTAGTCGTGAACTTCTTATATTATTCCACACTGAAAGCTCTCCTTTAATGATTAAAAGCAATGCATCTATAAACAAATATTCAAAGACATCTTTCAGATATGACCAAATTTAAAACAAAAAACAAAAACATGTCTCAGAAATATATGCTGGGTTGACCTGTTTGGTTAGAAAAAAATACATGTGATAAGTGAAGGAGTATTTCCTCTTCCCTGAGGAATCCTGGGAGATAACAGGACAGAATTCTGAGACCACGTCTATAAGGGGATCTAAAAAGAGTAAACACCTTTTACTTTCTTTATATATGTTCACACACAATGAAATGTTTTAATGAGCTCACTTTTACACTGACTCTCAGATGAGTAATACAAAGAAGTAGAAAAGAAACTTAAAATATAATCTGTCTGCTTTCAAGGCATTTTTTACTTCTATGTATATATTTTGGCTTAATTTAAAAGTATTTGGGTGTTTTACATGCACATATATAAAAAGTCTGTGCATGATACTATGCAGTATCTGTGGAGGCCTCAGATTCCCTGGCTTAGGAGTTACAGGTTATTGTGAGTCACCATGTGGGTGCTGGGAATTGAATGAGATACTTTGGAAGAACAACTACTGCTGCTACTGATCTTAACCACTGAGCCATATCTTCAGCTCCTATTTTACATACAAATGATTGTGGTAAAATAACAAGATAAATTTATTACTGTAGCTATTTTAAGGGCACAATTCTGTAGAACTGACTAGATTTACAATACTTCACAAATAGCAGCAGCAGCAATAAAAATAAAAGTGATAAACCATCACTGTTCTTTGTGCTCTTTGAGAAAGGACCCTGAGAACAGGAGGCTGGTTTTCATCCCACCCCTCCCGGTTTTGGATTAAAGCCTGTTTGAGTCTGACAACAATGTCTTATCTTCTAAATTCTTCGTCCCTGGTCAGGAAGAGGAGACAAATAGCAAGGAGTTAAAGAGGGGCTCGAGAACAGCGTGGAGGCAAACCATGAAGTTACATTGTTTGCTGGATGGTAAAATATGCATAACGCTGGTCTTGGAGAGAAAGCCCACTGCTGCTCTAGGAGCTGCTGCTGGACTTCCCCAGTTGTTTTGTAACTCATTCTAAGCACCTGATTGGACAATGTTCTACTGTCTATCTGCACTTGCTGTTTGTTCTTTTATATTTGCCTGCTACAAACTTAAAATCACTCATACAAAACTGAAAGTGCAACTGTCACAGTCATTCTATAGACAGAGCATATTCTAATTCCAAAACTTTTAATTCCCTCAAATAGAAACACTGTAATAATTAAGCAGTAATTCTTTAATACCTCTGGAAACTTCTGATCTCATTTCTCCTCTATGAATTTGTTTATTCTACACAATTCACATCATTTTCATTAAACATTTTTAAAAGATTTATTTATTTATTATGCATACAGTATTCTGCCTGCATGTGTGCCTGCATGCCAGAAGAGTGCATCAGATTCCTGTAGAAATGGTTGTGAGCTACCAAGTGGTTACTGGGGCTTGAACTCAGGACCTTTGGAAGAACGGCCACTGCTCTTAACCTCCGGGCCATCTCTCCAGCCCAATGTTATTTGCAGTTATATTTTCAAGTAGCTAATGAATCTGAGTATCTTTTCATGTATTAGCTATTAGAAAGTCTATTGATATAGTTTACCTAGGTATAACTGGGATATGTTTTGTTTTATAACTTACAGAAATTCTTTATGTACTTGAGATATTAACTCTGCTTTTCAGAAATGCTTGAAGATTGTAGTCTAATTGGAACATTTCATTATTTCCTCATTGCAAGTGTATAAGACAACTGATTATTGTATTTTGATGTTGTAATGTGCAGTTTTGATGATTTCCTTGGTTTTGAGAACTTTTCAATATATTCTCTTATTTTATATTCACACTGCCTGTGAAGAGAGATACTTTGTCTTTTCATTCCAATGGACCATTTTTATTCTCTGGGTATAATTTATTGGGTAGAGTGTCTGCAGTGCTGGATAGCAATGGAGAAAGCAAACATTCTTGAGATCCTTAGGTGAAAAGCAATATGATTTTACTACTGAATATCAGTAGTCTAGTTTTTGAAAATTCTCCTTGTCAGGTTAAACTCCCCTTACTTTCTTAACTTTTCCCCATTTTCTTCCTCAAAAGTTCATAAATTCTGTTACATTGTTCTCTTGGAAACCAGACAGAATGCATGTTTTCTTCCTTCTAATACTGTGGATTATGCTGATTTTTATGTTGAACCCTATCATATTCCCAACTGACATTTATCCTATTGCTATAAATTTATGACTTTTACAGACAGGTGATGAATTTAGTTGAGCAATGTGTTTTCATGTTTGATGTTGGTGAAGGAGCAGCAGTAAGAGCTTAGCCGTTTGGCTGATCCCTAGTCTCATTGTACTTTTTATTTAGCACCTTCACAAATAAACCAGATCCTTGTTATATATTACCCACATTATCTATATAGATAATCATTTCTACTCTTTCTGGTAGATTCTCTAGGTAACATGGCAAGTTCCTTTTTCTTTATCTATTATAATATTAATGATTTTTTGTTGTTTCTACTTTTTTCCTTCCTTTTTTAAAAAATTGAATTATTCAAATTATGTCTCAATTGTTATCCCCTCACTTGTATCCTCCCGTTCTTCCCTCCTTCTTTCACCTAATCCCCTCCTCTATGTCTGTGACAGAAGGGGACCTCCTCCCTCACCATATGGTCACAGCCTATCAAGTCTTGTTCTGGTAGCCTGCTTATTCTTTCTCTGAGTGCCACCAGGCCTCCCCACCAAGGGGACGTAGTCAAATATGGGGCACCAGAGTTCATGTCAGTCTCAACACAACTGTTGAGAATGCCTGGTCCATTGGCTAGATATGAATAGGTGTTCAATGCTTACTGCATGTATTGTGCTTGCTTGGTGCAGTTGTTTGATCAGACCCCCCTGCGTCCAGATCTGCCCATCATGATATTCATCTTGTAGGTTTCTAGGACCCTCTGGATCCTTCTATTTCTTCATTCTCCCATACTTCTCTCATCTAGAGTTCCAATAATTCAAACACAATAATCTTATTATTTAACCTCTCCATTTAGCTATTACTGATTCTAGACAAACCATACCACCTCTTTTGACCTCAGTAACCTATGTGTGAAATGCACATCTTTTAAAATAGTCTGTTTCATAGAGTAATGATTAAAGAAGCTAATAAATCATGTGGATATTTACTCAGTATACACTAGTTACTGAAATGTTAGATTCCCACTTTTTTCATGTGCAGATATCATAACCCATTATCCCATTGCTTAGGGTGAAATACCTTTATTTATGATCTACAGGGGCTATACAGAATTAATGAGATATTGAGATGATAGAAGATAGTTGCCCTAAAAAGGGATGTATTGTATTGTATACATCCAAGATTGTTAACTTTAATAGTCAATTGACATAGCCTACAATCATGTAGGAAGAGAGCCTTGGTGAAGGACTGCATACACCAAGATGGCCTGTTGTCATGCGTATGGGGATTTTCTCTGTTCCTTTCATTGAGTGGGAAGACCTACCCTAAATGTGGGCAGCACCTTCTGGTAGCAGGTCATTTAAAAAGACATGGAAGAAAGAAAGCTTTTTCTTTTTGACCCTGTTGGGCTTAACTCTTGCTGACAATTTCATCTGCTCTGTTCTTATTGTGGTTGATTCCTCAGCTGAAGTTTTACACAGCTTCTTTGGGATTCTATGATGGCATGGAACGTCCAGGTATCTTCCATGCCTTTGACACCATTTGGGAGTGCTGAAATATCCAGCCTCATGTACAGAGACAAATATTGACAGACTGTTCTGTTAAAGTTATTTTTATAAAACTATTTTAGTTTCTCAGTTTCTCTTTTACCCAGTTATCACACAAATAATTGAGACTCTTTTACATTATTTGAACAAGCTTCACAACACAAAAACTGAGCAGTTGTTGCCCTATTCTTAACCCTCTAAACTAATTTGTCTTCCTCTCAGTGTACATTCCAGGGAGACTTACACTTTGTAGCTTTTCTGCTCCAGTTCTTCTCCTGATCTCACCTAGACTTCTCCTGTGACTGAATCCCCTTCATCCTCCTTTAACTCCTCTTCACCTGGAAGTCAGGAATTCCAGTTCTATTCTCTTCTTTGCTCAGTGATTGGCTGTAAGTTGCTTTATTGGCATATCAGGAGTCAATTGGGGAGCAGAATTTATACAACATTGAGACAGAAGAGTCTCAGAACAAGGCTTGCAACCAGATATGGGGCGTGGCATAGAAATCAGCACTTGAATTATACAATAACTTATGCTTACATTATTCTGATGGTATTGTATAACACATTCTACACATGTGTGCATATATATATATATATATATATATATATATATATATATATAGTATACACACAGTTTTCTTCTACTAGAGAATCATAATAAGATAGCATAAGAGAATGATACTATAAAATCAATATATTCATAAGGTTACCAGTACCATTTGGTTAGGTACTCAGAGAAGGTACATATTTAAGTAGCTTTCAAATGAACCACGAATACCTTGAATGTTGAGAATACCATTCTTATATCACCCCATATGGGGAAATAGAATCAGCAAAGACCAGAGAAAACATAGCACTGTACTAGGAAGTGAGTCTGACCTATGTGTCCCAAATACACAATATCTTTCAGTTAAACTGTAGTAACAACTCATAGAAACTAAACTCTGTGGCAGTTTATAACTGCATATTCACAGGTAAACAGCACATATCCTAACACTTAGCAACAATAGCAGATGGGAAGCCATGGGTACAACAACAATTGTTAAATAGAGTTTCCCAGTTGGGAACACATTGCATTTTGAAAGTATGATACTATCTATTTCCTATTAATTGAAAACAACAATGGGGGCGGACATCAAAAATTATGCCCTATGTCTACTGAAAAGGAACATATGCTTAATGTTTCTGTTCTCTGCTTCATCCAAAATAACTTTCTTGTGGAAGAAAGAAAAAGGCTGCAAGAATAATAGAGGATCTCTTTCAGGGAAATTATTTTCAAAGTAGAGATTTAAGAATGATGTACAATGAGACTTGAGGTTTGGTATCTAGTATCACAAAAAAGTAAAATTCCCACAAAGCAACCGTTGGTAACTATAGCAACCTTGCAGCAAAAAAAAGGACTCATGTTTATTCAGCACAGTTTTGTAGAATTTATTATCGTGAATATGACAGAATGTACTATCTTTGCTAGTCTGCTGTGACATGATAATATATAGACATTATTAGCTAGACCCAATGGCTCAGTATATACCAACCAAAAACTTAGGATTTTAAACATACACTTAAAATTAATGTAGTGTGATTCAACTGTCAATCATGATATCCATAAATTACAAAACAGGCATGGGAAACTCTGTTCAAATTCATATTTTAATAGTAATTGAAGCATGAACACTTATTTTCCTAAATAAGGATGTTTAATTAAAATGCTATAATAACCACATAAGAGGAAATTCCAAAATAAAATATGCCTGGTAAGAAAGCAGACAACACTCTTATAAAATTGGATAAAAATGCAAGAAAAAAGATTTTCCCAGGAGATGTTGCGATGGGAAGAAACCAACAATGAGCATCGTTAACAATTCCCAAGATGGACTCTATATGAAAGAAGGTGAAATTACTCCATTTAGATGTGTTTATAATGTGGTAGAAAATAGTCTACTCCAAGATCAAATATGCACCAGGAAATCTAAACTTTAAATCATAATATATCAGGATACAAAAACTTGGTTGAACTCAATTAATGTGACTTAAAAAAACAAGAGTTAAAAGTACATTATAACCTAGGCATAACAAAGTAGACCTGCAATCCTAGTACCCAGGGCACAAGGCAACAGATTTTAAAGTTCAAGGCCAGCTTCAGCTGCACAGAGATTGCCCATTTATCCTTTACAGCACGACTTACAGAAAAACCATCTTTCCTTTTAAAATTCTTTTAATGAGAAAATGAAACAAAATAAACACATAGGGTAACTAAACTTTAAGAAAGAGGTCAAAAAACTATCGTTTTGTGTGGAATGAATTTTAGGGTTTAAGGTTTTAACTAATATAGAGTTTTTTTAAAAAAAAATATGATCTTTATGTAGAGTAGTATGTCCATTTTTGTGCTTTCTCTTAAGTAGTCTACTGGGGAGTATATAAAATATATATATACTGGTGATTTAGTTAATGGAAAGTACATACAAAGTTGTTTACCCACATACTTTTAAGAATGGTTTAATAGTTGAAGCAAAAACTACATTTAGGAATATAGAAATGAAGAGGCTAAAAACAGAGAAATCTAGTAGAAAAATGTGTTCAAATTCCTTTAGAATTCCAAAATTCATATTGTCAAGTCATCTCACAGCCCTTTGCAAGAAAGGTGTACAATGAGGGCTTGAATAAAATTCTTGAAGAATATTTACATTTCAAACACTTTAATAAATATTGTTGTTTCTATTTAACTAAATATTTGTAGTATTTTTGAAACTACTATCACATGCAAGATCACTGCACAGTGAATAAATAAAATAATAACTCATAAGATTTGAGACATTGGAAATTTAAAACAGACCAAGAAAAATAAAAAAAGAAGAATTTCAAATATGACTTCAAAAGCCCAAGGGAAGTTATTTGCTTCTTGGAAACAAATGATGTTATTACAGTCTGTGTTCTATGAATAGTCATCAGAGTGACTGGTGGGAGTGTTTGTGTGAGGCAGACAATATGTCCTTCTCAGGGAAGTGAGCCCACTGAACAGTCATGAGACATTTGCTCACATTCTGCCTGGCATACTGAAAATGTCCTCTAAGGACACACCTTAACTTACTTATTTTCTCTGTAATGATAGCCATATTAAAAAATTAAAAATATAAGGTATGAAATACTGAACTTATAAGTTAGTAATATGAGCTCAATCACTAATACATAAATATATGTTTCTCCCACAGAAACATCTTGTGCCTTTGTGTTTTATTTGTGGGCCTTTCATAGCCAGGAAGTGGTGGCATACACCTTTAATCTTAGAACTAGGGAAACAGAGGCAGATGGATCTCTGTGAATTTGAGGTCTATAAAGAAAGCCCAGAACAGCCAGTGCTACACAAAGAAATCCTGTCTCAAACCCCAAAATAATAATAATAATAATAATAATAATAATAATAATAATAATAGTAGTAGTAGTAGTAGTAGTAGTAGTAGTAATAATAATAATAATAATAATAATAATAATAATAATAATAATATAACCTCAAATAATTTTCATATTTACCAAAATTTACCTGAAACTAAGAGAAAGTAAAATTTGATAAGCACTTTACAATGCTATGATGATTCTATAAGAGAGGCTATGTATTTGAAGAGACAATTCTTGTATCTATCCTCTACTTGGTCAAGCACAGAAATATAGCACAGTGTTGTTGGCTTGTATTATCAAACTCCACAAAAACGAAGAAATTAACTACACTACAAAGCACATAAATTTCAGATAGTATAGTCTACCGACTACTCTTTCAGAGAGAAAAGAAACAGGATTTGTAAATATTTAGAATAACAAACAAAAGCTTCAGAAAGGTAATCTGATGTAAAATTGGAAATGAACAACTAATTATATAATTATGAGAGTAGGATGTAAGTCTGAACTAATAATAATAATCAAAAAGACAGATTGAACCATGTTAGTGTCTCACCCTTAGTCTTTTAACGTCCACTAATTAATATGGTAATAGTTTAAAAACATTTATTTTTAGTGTGTATGTGTGTGTGCATGCGTACCTGTGGTGTGCATGTGTGTGTGTGTTGCCTGTTTAAACAAGAAGATGGCTTTAGATCCCCTGGGATGGAGTTACAATTTCTTGTGTGCTGCTCTCTGTGGGTGCTAGGAGCTGAACTTTAATCTTCTGGAAAAGCAGAAAGCTCCCAAAGGTTGAAGTTTTTAAAGCGATATCATATCTTTGATGCTGCATTTTGAAGTGCATTTCCTCATAATAGTTACTCTAACTAAATTCACCCTCTCAGTAAGGATAAGGCTGATTCAGTCATGAGTGAGGGTGGGGCAAGTCAACAGATTCAAAGGAAACTACATGTTGTAATCCCTCCATTTGAGAGTCTGATCCCAAAGTTGTTAGTACAAACTCTCCTTTGCCAAATTGTGAAATGGTTATTCATCATTCTTTTCCAAGAAAACAAAATAGAAAACATTTTTCAAAGAAAAACATAATAGGAAAGGCTCAGTTAAGCAGAACCAGCAACATTTTTATTTAACTTGGACAGTAAATAATGTCACCATCACTCCCTGAGGAACATCTGTCTTTTCAATCCCTCAAGGCCAAATGGCAGCAGATGTGACAGAATGACAAGAGTGGGCAGGATGTGGTTAGGGAGAGAATGCTTGCACAGCACAGCCCAGGCTGGCAATCTGATATCCACTATAAAACACAACAGGGTCAGGGCTGGGAAGAAGAGCACCCATTGCCTTATGTTGCCTCTTAGCCCCTCATGATCATTATCAGGCATGAAATTCTTCTTGAGCTTTCAAAAAATGGAACATTGTTCCTAAATATTTAAACAGCACCTTTAGAAATTATTAGAGACAGCTCAGTGGGTAAAATCCCTACTCTCACACAAAACTTACTACATGAGTTCAACTCATGTATACTTCGAGCATTCCTACACGGGTGTAGGAGGGAGAGACAGGGGAACTGCAGCTCCTAGCACAGCACCAGAGACGAGAGAAACTCTGCCTCTAACAAGATGGAAATGGGAACTAAGTGCTGAACGCTGTCCTCTGCATTCCCCACAAAGGCTGTCCTGATTACTCTTTCCTGACGCAGTGCTAAAATATTGACTAGAAGCAACTTGGGTTTACTTAGCTTATATGTCCCCGTTACTGAGGGAAACAAGGCAGGAGGAATTCAACGGCCAAAACTTGAAGCAGAAACCATGGAGGAACAATGCTCACCAGGCTGCTTCGCATGGCTAACTCAGATGCCCTTCTCCTATGGGTTAGGACCACCTGCCTAGGAATGATGCCTCCAAAAATGAGGTGGGCTTTCCTACATATTAGCAATCAAAAAAAATGTTCCAGAGCCATGTTTACTCAGCACTCTGATGGAGGTGATTCCTCAAGTGAGGTGCTGCCTTCTGCATGAAGCTAAATATGGCACACAGTTACATATAATGGAAGGAGAAGCAAAGAGGGGAGGGGGTGATGGAGGGAGGGAGGGAGGGAGAGAGGGAGGGAGGGAGGGAGGGAGGGAGGGAGGAAGAGAGGGAGGGAGGGACAGAGGGAGAGAGACAGAAGGGCAGTGGGAAAGAGGGAGGAAAGGATGGAAGAAGGGAGCTGACAAGCCGTTTCTTCTGGCTTCTCTTTGGCAGCATCTAACACATGATCAGGAAACCTGGTTAAGTATGAAATAGACTTGGTAGATATAAAGTAGAGATGAAAACAGGTTTTTAAATTTAGTCAGGCCTTTCACTCCTTGGAATATACCCAGAAGATGCACCAGCACACAGCAAGAAAATTTGCTCAACCATGTTCATAGCAGCCTTATTCATAATAGCCAGATCATGGAAATAGCCTAAATGTCCCTCAGTAGAAGAATGGATAAAGAAACTGTGGTACATATACACTATGGAATACTACTCAGCTATTAAAAACAAGGAATTCCCGAAATTTGTGGACAAATGGATTGAGCTAGAGATGATCATAATGAGTGAGTTAACCCAGAAGCAGAAAGACTCAAATGGTATATACTCACTTCTATCTGCATACTAGCCCAATGGACATGTCCCATGAAAGCCTTCCCTTACCAGGAAACTGGGACAGAGGGGAGGACATCCTATTGGGACTCTAGATGAGAGAACCATGGGAGAATAGCAATGTAGAAGGATCCAGTGGGTCCTAGAAACCTACAAGTAGAACATTATGATAGGCAGATTTGGGTCATGGGGTCCCGCTCAAACTAAGGCCCTAGCCAAAGACAATACAGGCGGTAAAATTTAAACCCCTACCCTGATCTAGCCAATGGTCAGAACAGTCTCCACACTTGAGTGGAGAGAGGGATTTGACTTTCTCAAGTACTCTGGTGCCTCACATTTGACTATGTCCCCTGGCGGGGGAGACCTAGCGGCACTCAGAGGAAAGACAGCAGGTCACTGAGAAGAGACTTTATACCCTATGAGCATATACAAAGGGAGGTAATCCCTCTGAGGAACAGTCATAGAGGAGGGGAATAGGGGAAAATGGGAGGGAGGGAAGAATGGGAGGATACAAGGGATGGGATAACCATAGAGATGTAACAAGAATAAATTAATTAAAAATAAAAAAATAAAAAAATAAATAAAAAAAAAAATTTAGTCAGGCATGTAAACACATATATTTCCTTGCTTCCCTGTTGGCTGCTCTCTCTCATAAGCACACTTAGTTCAGTAAATATAATGCCTTATTAGTTGGGGAAAATATCACAATACTGACTTTTGTTTCCCACAAAATTCTATTTTGACAGCATCAAATTTCAAACTGCCTAATGAACTCTCAATAATCACAGTAAACCAGAACAGTAATAAAGGTCTCAGTGTTTAATTCGGATATGATGATTAGCACAAATCTCTTCTTAAACTATGTCTCTGATTAAGAAATGGCATATGATATGATGGATTTGTTGCTGTAAGAATTTTTCTTTCCTCTTTCATTGTGTTTTTGTGACTGTCACAACATGGAAAGGAATTTCTATTGTTTTGACTTATCAGCCTATAATACCTCTATGTAATATTCAACATCATGAGTCAGGCACCTGAATCCTAAGCAACACGTAGTCTAAGCACAGTGGCTAAGGGTCTTTATTGTGTGTACACAGGGCTTTATCACTTCTCACCACTTCTGTAAAAACAGTTCATGTTGAAAATTGTATAATTCGAAAAGAATTTTAAAGTTATAAATTATAATTTTCTATTAAAATGTTTTAGCTACTCATAAGTTCTAGAAAAAAATATGAAGTTTGGCTCCTTTCAGAAATGCCCCTTTCTCTTACTCATTTAGTCTTTTTGACTATTAAACTGGAATTATTCTCTGAGTTCTTCAGAACATTAAGTAATATTTCAAGGCTCAGGTCATATATATGCATTGGGTTGTCAGTCTGCATGAGTGTGAATGTGATGACTCTATCAGACTTTATAGCTCTTCCTAATGTGGTCTATTATGCTGAACTATTAGTACAGAAAAAAAAATCACAAACAGAATCTTATACTGGGCAATTCATTTAATTATAACTTCCCAGCTCATAAAGGCACCATTCTGAAATAAAGTTATGGTTTTAATGAGATGGTTTTTAATTTTATATTACTGAATTATGTACATAACACAATTCTCTAATAATTAGACTTAACTGTTTTTTATTATTTTTAAAATTATATATTATTTAACATCCTCCCTGAAGTGTGTGTGTGCGTGAGTGCGTGTGTGTGTGTGTGTGTGTGTGTGTGTGTGATGCATGCCGGGTTGGGGGGAGAAAGCACTGCCGTGGGGTGCACATGGAGATCAGAAGATAATGCCTGGAATTCAGCCCTCTCCTTCCAAGTGTATATGGATTTCAGGAATTGCATTCCATACAAGGCTTGCATAGCTGGACAACAGGCACCTTTACCTATGGAGCCATCTTGTTGCACCAAATTTCACTCAACATAAAGAATAACAGAGGGTTGAAATATTTCTTTTTATTTTGTTCTTTTATAGTGCTTTTGATAGAATCCAAAGCCTTGTGCATGTTTTAATCTGTTCAGTTAGAGTATTAGGATAGAGCACATACTTAAATATGGTAAGTATTTTGCTCCTTAGGAACTTTCATGTATAATTCTAGTGAAGGAAATTCTATAGGTCAGTTGAAGTAACCCTTTTACTCAAGGAAATAGTATGTTGGTAAGCATTGATCATTTGGGGAAATTGATTTGAATCCCTGATACTTTTGTCTGGCAGTAGTAAAGAAAGAGGTAGGCCAAGCAAACAGTGACCGGATGACAAGTAGAAAAAAATTCAAACACTATCACTACAGACAAAGCAGAGACAGCAAAGTGGGGCATTGAAATCAATACTATTCAGCCTTACAGAAAAGCTGCTTCCGTTATGAGACTCACCACGAATCTCAGGGCATCAGACCAGCTAAAAAAGCTACATCTATAGTTCTTCTCACTTCATAGTGAATATGAAGGGAAATATTTGTGTTTGCTCTTAAACAAATATACTTATTTTATTAGGCAATCTGGTGCAAGTCTGAAATTCTCACTCATCTTCTTTAGAACAGTACCACTTGAAGCATTTCCAAATGCTGAAGAGGTAGAATATTTGTATAGACAATTATTCAAAACAAGAACTGTATATATATATATATATATATATATATATATATATATATATAAATTTTTTTTTTTTTTACTAAAATCAGATGGCAATGATTAAGACACCTTTTTCCCTGACTAAACTAAGTATATTATTAGGGAAAATAAAAATGTGTATTATTTGTGGTGGTATATGTCTTCCTAAACCGATAATTTATCTTTAGCCCATATTTGGATAATGTCTACTAGAGGCTAATGAAGCTCAAGCTGACCTCAAAATTGGGATGTAGTTAAGGATGATTTTGACCTTGAAATCTTATCCTCTTGCCTTTGTTTCCCCAGTGCTGGAATCACAGCATGGACAGCTATGCCAGCTTTATGTGATGGTGGGAACCATCCTAAGGTCCCATAGATGCTAGGCAACCATTCTACCAACTGAGCTACATTCCCAGCTCAAAGTTTTACTTTTATATAAACATGTATATGAAATGTTTAGGAAGGTAAAGATCATCAACATATTCTTTCTTTTCCTTGTTCTTATATTATCTCATTGCTCCAATGAATGTTCTGACGTGCTCTAAGTGCGGGAGGTGGCAAACAGAAGCAGACAATTTGAATAAGAATCCCTGTCAAGCACAGCATGTTACACTGTTGGGGCAAGCAGGCAGTACAAGGTTATATAAGATTGCATTGTTTATTACTTCATATAATAGGAGAATGACAGTAGGACGGATGCTATTTCTGATCACCTAGAGAGGCGATGTGAAATGGTGGCATTTGAACAGGGGTGAAAATCGAGTAGGGGAGAGTGTATTGACAATATCTTGAGAAAAAACATGCACAAGGAAACTGCAGGTGAAAAGGTCCTAAAGCAGAACATGACACTGATTGGGCTGGTGTAGTTAGATGATAACAGCTTAAATATCAAAAACAATTTTATACAGAAGTTGTGATCTTTCTTACATTGAAAGGTCATTGCTTAGGTACTGGCAACCCAGCAATCAATACCAGCTAGGGTGAGTACTGTCAAGTTCTTTACATTAAGTATGGCAAATCATTAGTCACCTGCAGCATATGATGTTTCTCTTACAAAATAATACATATTAATGCAAGGTCCACTTGGTTACATTACAGAGAGAGCAATAATTATTGTTAGCCAGATACAGAGCCACTTAGCACTAGTTTACTGAGTGAAATTGTTCAATCTTTCAAAAGTATCTTTTTGGATTTTAAGACAGAATCAAGAAGCCCAGGCTGGTCTTCAGTTCACTATATAACCAAGGCTGGTCCTGAACATACTGTTCTCTTTCCTCTGCCTCTAGTGTTAGCATTAGATGTGTAACATCATGCTTGTCTTTATAAAACTGCCTTATAATATGTCAATCTTAAATCACTGAGAAAACCTGAACACTCTGTTATTTTGAAACATTACAGGCTCTGTTGAGCCTGGGTTCACATCATAAATCATCTTCTTGATTTTTCTATATTTAAACATACAAGACATATAACATATGCATGTCTACATATATTAGAGGTCACACAAGGGCAGGAGTTATTGAAGCCTGACTATTTCTTCCCAGGTAGTAATCTTTCTAGCAAACAGCTCTCTACAGGATGGTAAAAAGATGATCTGATATGTAGTGTATTTAGCTTGCGTCTACCATCACACTTCCTTTCTCTTTTATCATTCAAAATACCTTTCAGCTAATCACCATTTTTTCCAAAAGGACTCAATGGATACAGGCATGTTTACAGATTTCTTTGTATTAAAGTCTCTCAATAGATGAGTGTATTTCACCCAAGTTTCATAAGTACATTCATATAATTTTGGTAAGTTACTGATAGTCTGCTAATACTACAACAAACAAATATTTAATAGTTAAGTCTATGCTATTTAAATACTATAGTGTGCTGACTGATATTTGTGTGGATTGTTGTGGTCATGTGTGAGTGTGGTATGTGTGTTACATGTGTGTGGAGGTGGGTATCAGCCATCCTATTGTATTACGCTCTGCTTTAGTGAATTTGGAAAATATAAGCGTTATGTTGATGACAAGATTTGTGTGGCAGTTCACCCCTTCAATGGCTTTCCAACACTTAATATATTAAAATCTTGACTCTCAAAGTTTTGAATGCTGGTAAGACAGTTATGACTCTCTTTGAGCAAAAGGAATTCCAGATTAACATTTCAACATTTTTTCCTTACTACTCAATCTTGGAATTTATATTTCTATATGTGATTTTCATATAAAGAGAAAAAAATTGTTAGCATGTTTTTCAGCCATGGACACAGGTAGGAGAATGCAGGCAGTCCTTCAGCATATACATTTATTTTTTAGGGTGTAAGACTTGATGAATGTGAAAAATATTTACAATTTCAGTCCATCAAGATTAACACAAAGATAATTAAATGAGTTCCCTATGTAGTTATAGTATATAACTCACCTAGAAAGTAAAGAAATTCAGCTTACCAACAGCTACATTATCATATTGGAAATACACTAGAAGAGATTGTTACTTAAACATATTGTTCTTTTTTAATTAATTGAAAATTTAACAACAGCAGCTTTAATACACAAAGTATATAACTATGGTACACCGTACTTCTAAGTCTACAGAACACAAGCCTAAAAGCCTCTCATATCAGCAATCTAAAGCAACAAATTTTTTCTGTATTTTCTAAAGTGTTCATTGATAGAATACATACATACATACACACACACACACACACACACTCAAACATACACACACAAAAATCAGAGTTCAGCAGAGTGTGAATAAATACTTAACAAGATAAAAACAAACAAACAAACAAACAACAACAACAACAAAAACAAGGGGGCATGGGTCTTAAAAGGTGGGTCTTCCCACTACATGGTGTTGCTTAAACTTCCAGATTACCATAAGCTATATTTCAAGGCCATGAGGCCTACATTTTTTCCAACCTAGAATTATTAAAACCAAATCCTCTTATGAGCAGATCACAGTGTTATTATATAAGAGCAACAGGAGACCCTCGAGGTGGAACTAACCTGAAAGCTTCCACCAAGAAGACTAGTTTTTGCAACCCTTAAAGGCTTCATGCAAGCTTCCAAAGAATGGGTGCAATCCAAAGTCTTATCTAGCTATGATGCCTGTGAACCAGAAAATGACCAACATGTCATGATAACTGGAAAGGTGCTGTAGTAGAGTGTGTGTGTGTGTGTGTGTGTGTGTGTGTGTGTGTGTGTGTGTGTGTG
>OU015742.1:101690998-101727016 GCA_907169655.1 Acomys percivali
GTGTGTGTGTGTGTGTGTGTGTGTGTGTGTGTGTGTGTGTGTGTGTGCATTACTGTTGGTTATTTTCTAATGTGTATGAATGCACATAAACATAACTTGGCAGTAAACAACAACTCTCTAATTGAACACAAGACCCACTAAGACCCACTCGACAAGAGGACAATTATGCTTGCTACTGGAAATCTAGCCAAAGGCTAGTTAGTAAACAAGTAGATTACAATATTTTTAATTAAAATATTTTTTGGAATTTCATTCATGATACCTGACTTCCTTTCAGATTTCTGATCTTTTGTTTAATTATTGTCGAAGGGTGTTATGACATTTTCTCTGTCTGTGTTGATATGTCAATGAGCATCAGTGTGCAAATCTCTCATTCACTGTTGATGGATTACTAAGTCATGCCAGAACTATGGAAATCAGTGTTGGAGCTTCTTTAAAAGTCTAAAGCATTAGCATATGACCCAGATATACCCTACTTAACAAAAGCCCAATAGCTATTCATCCATCCCATGGCATAGATACTTATTCATCTATGCTTATTATCACTTTATTCACAATAGCTATGAAAGAAAACAAACTAAAACTTTTCAGCTGATGAATGCCTAATGAAAAGTGGTATATACACCCAGTGGAGTTCTATTCAGCTGTAAGAAGTGAAATCACAAAACTTACAGTTAAATGGATGGAAATGAGTGAGAGCATCTATTGAGTGAGGTAACCCACACCCAGAAATGCAAACACTGTATATTCTCTTATTTGACTACATAGCTCCAAATCACTAGGTGTACTACCCTAAAATAACTGCAGAAGCCAGGAAAGAGAGACAGTGATGGAGTGAGGAACTCTAGAAAAGGGGATAGCAGGACACAGGGGCTAAGAATGGGGTGAAAGCAAGTGGAGAAAATACAGAGGGGAATAGAAGGAGGGGGATAAATAACACAAAGGGAAACATTATTTTGTCTATTTAAAGGCAAATACCTAATATATGTAAGTATATTTAAAAGCAAATATGTAATATATGTGAATATATGTAAGTAATATGTATAAGTAACACACACACACACACACACACACACAAGCTAATGCATGTTTTCACTTAACCAGAACCATATAATACCTATGAAAGGTAACCTTCCATGGCCTGGCAAATATCCCTTTGAGTTGTTGGTCAGGACAGTTAAAGAGAGATTCAAAATAATATAGGTTATTGCTCTTGTCTTTGATTATCTCCCAGCACTTGAAGGTAAGGTTCTACTGCAGAAGATATAACATCTTGTAGAAGCAGGACTTGAGGAACCCAGCTCAAAGTAACTTGAAATTCTCCTCCTGAAGACAGATCCCATAATATCTGAAGGTGCTATGCCAGCTGCCAGGATCACAAAATCAATCAGCAACCATACCCACCTGTGAAGCCTATTAACCACAAAAATGACACCAGTGTTAAGATGTCCCCAAGGTACAACAGTGGCTCTTATAATTTGAAGGGCAATCAACAGCCATCTAATTGGACTCAAGATCTGCTCCAAAGAGGGGGATTCATGTCTCCTATTGTAAACCCATCTATTCACCTGGAGATGGTGAGATTGTGGACCCTAGAGTAAACCTACTACTACCACATTCCTAAACCAATATAACCCCTAACTGCACTCTAAATATCACAGATGAGTGTAGAACTCACTCCTCCCCAAGGAAGCTTCTTCTTGCAGAAGACAGTACCACTGAGTCCACAACTGGTTAACATGTGGAAAATATATGATTCTGGTGTCCACCCCTGACCAATCCATCTACAGGGCAATGCCTCCATCTAAGGCTTGGTCAATACACCTGGAAAGGTTTCAGAAATATTGTAAGAAGCAGCGGATTAGATGAGACACTTTCTATAAGATCATGTCTTCCTTATGACAGGGACACTGTAGCCATGAAACCTCACAAGTACAAAATGGTTTTTAAAACATAGAAAATGAAATTTTGACACTAAAAGTCTTTTTCAGAGATACGCTGACATTTCCTCTTACTGTTTTGTTGAACGCAGTAAAGGAAACGTGTGTAAGATGAGAGAATGGTAGCATAAGCCTTACAAGCCATTTATGTGTTCTTGCTCACAATGGCCACTGGTATTGCTTCACATACATGGTATTATAGGACCTTTGATACCTGACAGAATTAAGTGAAAAGCACAGAAATGTCAGCTTTCTAAAGCCTTCGACATCAACGCCATCAGCTGGAGACTTTGACACAGTGGAGCAATGTACCAAGGGTTGTAAGAGATAAAAAAGATATAAATATATATATATAAAGACACAAGGGAATTAAATAAAACTATGTGCTGACTGGAGGAACAAAAGATTCAGTTTAAGGGAATGTTTTCACTCATAAATAAAAACTCAGTCATAAGGTAGGAGTGTGACATGCACCTTTAATCCCAGCACTTGGGATACAGACACAGACAGATCTCCATGCACTCAAGGCCAGCTTGGTCTACACAGCGAGTTCCAAAATGGCCAGGGCTTCATAGAGAGACCCTGTTTCATAAAAACGAAGATCCTAATCATAAAACAGAGAATCAACTCATGTATAATAGAATTCATGTAATAAAGAGAAAGCTGGTAATGCAAATAAAAAGAAAGAACATGTTTCCGTGGCAGCTAAGAAACAATTAAAACTTCATGTGTCTCATTTTAGTTTACTTTTAGGCAGGAGAAATCAGTGCAGCATTGGAAATAATGGTCTTGTAAAGACACAGCCGATTCCAGTCATAACCATTTGTTTCAGTCTTCCTTATGCCCAACACTGAATTGCTTTCCAACTCCTGAAAGTATTGTCTACATTCACATCCCCAAATCCCAACTTTCTACATAGAATCGGCCTCCAGTAACTGTTGTAAGCCTACATTATGTTTATGTACATTAAAATAATGCATTTGTTATTATCAAGTCAATTCTTAGACCTATTTAGACAATTTAGAAAATTGTGGCATCTCGGCTGAGAAGGAGAATATCACAATCACAAAACTGGTCACAAGCCTGCCTTAGTGGCAGACTGCATCCCTGAAGTTAAGAATGCAGGTAAAATCGAATTCCTGAGAGAGAAAATAGGGGGATCTCTGACCATTCAGAGCAAGGGCATTCTGTGTCAGCAAAAAACTCTGAGCCCTAGAGTTGATGAATCATTTCAGAGAGCTAAGAGGAGTGCCATAAGCTAAGAGTGAAATGATAAAGGCCACTGGGGACAGACTGAATCCTCCAGAGGAGAGAAGAGACAGTTCTCTAAGCATCAAAAGGATGAACTCCTACAGGATCACCTTCAGTCTCTCTGTACCACTCTGCTGGTCGGGCTCACATAGAACCTAAACCTTCTACTTTTTTTCATCTTCCCACTTATTTCCTCTACACTGTGTGAGCATCTCTATGTTACCATCTTACTAACTCTGCATTTGTTATTTACTTTCATTAACGCCTGGTTCGCAGATATGCACTAAGACTTCAGACATATCTATTCTTGGGTTTCTTGAATCATAGGAAAGGGTGCAGTAAATTCTGTATTGATTAAATACTTTTATTTGTTTTCAAGATATGGTTTTTCTGTGTAGCACTGACTGTCCTGGAACTAACTTTCTCTTCCTCTCCAACTCCTCTCTCTCTCTCTCTCCTCTCTCTCTCTCTCTCTTCTCTCTCTTTCTCTCTCCTTCCTCTCCACTCCTCTCTCTCCCTCTCTCACTCCTTTCTCTCCTCTCCTCCTCCTCGCCCTCCTCCTCTTCTTCTTCTCCTTCTTCTCCTTCTCCTTCTCTTCTTCTTCTTTCTCTCTCTCTCTCTCTCTCTCTCTCTCTCTCTCTCTCTCTCTCTCTTTCAACCAGGCTAGGCTCAAACTCACATAGAGAGATCTCCCTGCCTCTGTCTCCCTAGTGCTGGAATTAAAGGCATGCACCATCAGAACCAAACAGTACTGAATAAATCTTAATTAATTATCAAAAAGGGAAAAATGAAAAATATAAATACTGTGTTTCATATCAATTATTTGGTAGTAGGACACAAAATTAACATTGAAGTGAAATTTTACTGAGACATCAAATAAATTTTATAATTTCAAAGAAAAGTTCAGTGAAGTTTTACTACTATAGAACAATCATGAGAAAGTAAAATAAGGAGCATTTTGACCATTTGGATCAAAATAGATCAAACAACAATCCAACAGAAATGCCATCTATCTACACTTCCTTCAGGGAGTATGAATTATACCTATCCTATTGGTAACTCATATTCATTGGCTTTGTTCTGGATTTATAAGCACTTACAAAATGACCGTATCTGTCACTGTAGCATACCTGATGGATGTCATAGGTGTCAAGGAGTGGAGAAACCTCCTATTGCCTCCTGTGATTCTCCAACAGGTCACTGGACCATTAGGTTTGGGTTTCAGGGATTAAGACTGATGGTTTTCCTTGCTGTAGGATGCCTTACTTCAGCTGAATATCAGGATAGACAACTTTGTCAGATCCCGTTGAGTTCTTAAACACTGTCAATTCACTTTCTTTCTTTCTTTCTTTCTTCCTTCCTTTTTTTTTTTTTTTTTTTTTTTTTTTTTTTTGGAGACAGGGTCTCTCTGTGTAGCCTTGGCTGTCCTGGACTCACTTTGTAGACCAGGCCGGCCTTGAACTCACAGCGATCCACCAGCCTCTCCCTCCCAAGTGTTGGGATTAAAGGCATGTGACACCACGCCCGGCTGTCAATTCACTTTCAAGGAAACAGAAATTGTATTTAAAAGATAAGCAAGAATAATAAAATCAGTTTACTATCAGCATTGTTTATTATACCAAAACATTGATTCATTTTGCTTAAAAGAGACATTAAAGTAAAATTAGAGTAAGATTTTTAAGATGCTGAATCACATTTAGAGTCTGGAACATAATCAGAATAAAAATAAGTTTTCTCAGGAACAAAAGAACAAGAACAACAACAAAAAATGTCATAAATATTAATGAGATGGATCTATACACACAGCTCCACACTCAAAACAAAAGATTTTCATAACCCTAGACTAGAAATCATGTTAACTTATTTTGGGAAATAGTCATCTACAAACTCAATATCACTTAATTTTGTTGTCTGATTGAATTCGGGGAACAGTTTTGATTTTTTAAAGGACATGTATTTGCTATATTAAGACAGAGTACGCCATTTAAGTTCATTCCATTGATGGCAGAAAACTCATACTGAAAGCTGCGGGGTCTCTGCTAGGATCCTAGGACCACCACCTGTTCCAACCTTGTTATTCACTCACATAGCATCAGGGAACATTGCTATCTTGCCCATATTTTCTCATGCTACAAAGTGCAGTGAGGCACTACTATTTATTTTCTCTGATAACTGCTATGAGATGATAAGGGATAGCTTTTAAATGGAAAATTAGCTGGACATGGATGGCATAGGCCTATAAGACTGTCAGCTGGGATTCTGAGATAGGAAATCATGAGTTCAATGCCAGTCAAGTATACATAGCAAGCTCCAGGATAGCTTAAGCTACAGAATGAGACACTGTTTAAAACAAAACGAAGAAACAGGAACTATAACAATAGAAACAAAAGTATACTTGCATAGAAATATAATGTTATACAACTGTGCCTTATTTAGAATTACTAGAAGAATTGGCAGTGTCATAGATACATATCAAGATCCACTGTGCTCAGAAAAAAATGTCACAATGATATGACCACAATTAATTATACTGAATATTTTCCCACCCAGCATACACTTATTACAGGGAATATATAAATAGGTGGAATAAGGCTATTTTCTTTTTTAAAAAAAAGTTTAAAAGAATATAAACTAAAGTGTTTATAAGAAGTTACTGTTAGTTTATAGGACTATTAAAATCGGTTGCAAAGAGTCTCTGCTGTCTTGGGAGTTGGCTCTCAGATCATCATAGCTTCCAATTTGATTATTTTTATCCTAGTGTATTAACTAACACAATTATCTCTTGAACTTAATTGTTGAACTTGTTTTAACCATGAGATGACACTAATGTGGTCCCAAAACTACTTTAGTAATATTTGTTTCCACCAGGCATATAAAACATGTAATTTTTAAAAGAGAGGTTTTGTAAGCTGTGTAGTTTTATATGTGTATGGCAGCATTGACTTTTAACTTACCACCATAAGAAAGCCCTTCATAATTGCCCTGTAGGCCTTCTAAATCATCAGTTTGTATAAGGTTTGAAATTGGGTTACAAATTAAGGATAGAGAAAGTGAACATGGAGGTAAAACTACATGAACATATTTGTTTTGCTCCCAGAATAAATGTCTCAAACCTAGTTGTATCTCCTGCTCAGTGGCAGGCCTGGTCTTCACTACTGAAAGCATATAATCTGCCTATCTCAGTGTGTCCTCAGGCAAAAGCAACTGGCCTGGCAGTGGCCAGAGATGCTGCTCACCACAGGCTCCAGGGCCCCAAGGTACTTTCATAGTAATATGGAACTCTTCTGGTTTATTCCTCTGAAACCATGGGATCTGGAGTGCTTTAATAGAATCTGAAGATTCAAAGGGCAAAGTCTGAAGTGCTGGCTGTAGTCCTCAGATTAATAACCACTCACAGTAGTTCTCAAATATTCTGGAATTAAGAGCCCCTTTATACATATACAAATTGGGCGGAAATCCAATATTAAAGCAGATTAATGGCTATGGGAGCTTGATTTAACTATAACAGGGCTTCCTTTACAATGGTCCTGGCATATCTACCCAAAAGCCTCGGGCTCTACAGAGAAGCACTTAAAATCCATTAGCTTTATGTCATCTGTGTAATTTAGAATGGAAGAGTGCAGCTTGTTTTATAGCAACAATTTCACTCAGAAAATGAGACAAGTCAGAATGCCACCGCTAAACCCCATAAAATTGAAAAAATAAGCCTACTGGCTCTCACTTAGGTGTTCTTGACAGGCCCAACCTCTTTCTACTATGTCTTATATTTTAGAAAGAGCCACCTTGAAGCACTCACTATTACGCAGTTCTAATGGGATTCTTCTGATTTGGGGAAAGAGGCCGAAATGGTTCCCGTAAATAGACAGCAGTGACTGTTGAAGCATGGGGTAGGAACGCGGACAAGGCCATGTTGTAGGACGTGCTAGAAGGCATGGTATTTGGCATTCCTCAGTTCTAAAACTTCATTGAGCATCACTTGCTGCTTCAACCTGAGTAAAACACTTCCTTACTTCTTAGTTTCTTCATCTGTGAAATAATTGGCGTGCACAAAATAATTTGACCTTTGTTTTGCAAGGGGATGCTATATTCATCAATTTTGATAAGTTTTGCTGGTTGAAACACAGTTTAAATGCTTTGTGTTCCTCTGCAGTAGTACAGTTCTTGCCCTGTCTCTCCATGCTGAGAAGAGTCCACACAGTTTAAACCATGTGCTAAAGATAAGGTATCTACCAGAGCATCTTCTGAAACAGATGTTCTCCTGCAATCTTTCAGAAGCATGACCTTTGTAGTCACAGTTACTGATGCTTAGAAAGTGGCCTTGATTTCTTTCCTTTAACCTGCCATACCCAGTTCAGCTCTCCTGTCTCCAAGAGCCTTGCTCTGTACGCACCACCAAACAAAGAATAGAAAGCTCTCAGTTGTCTCATTTTGACTCTCAGTTGTCACATCTGAGCCATCCTACTTCAGATCCCATCACCTTTAACCTCATTCATTTGACAACCCATTCCTTTTTTGTCTAACTATGCTCTTCAACACTGCAAATAGCAATTCTGATATTAAGGTGTCTTTCTAAAGCTAGCTTTGGTAATGGCACTGCCTTGAATCTCCCAACATATATTCACAATGAGCACAGTAACAATTAAGTATTGATTCCAAAATAAGTTTCAAATTCCAGATGTTAAATTCAGGTACACAAAAATTTGCCAGTAGCTATAATTGCATGGCTCATGAATTTGCTTAGGGCTCTAATGGTCACAAAGCCTGTGAATCTAAGGAGAGTTCTGTGTATTGCTGCCAAAATTGGTGAAAAATATCTACAACTATGGATTTGAATGTTGTCAGTTGACTGTTTCAATACTCTTTTCCTGTGCTACTGTGTTGCAGCCATGCTATATGTGCCGTAATCATGCTCTGTGTGGTATTTCACTATTGTAATTATGCTGTCCTTTTTTCCAGGAATTGTCTTTACCAGTGAGTCTGTCCTCACTTCTCATCTTTTTGTGTTCAATTACTACTTCCAGAAACTTCCATTTTTGCAATAAAAACTTATCTCTTGCGCTACTTCACTGTTAATTTTATATATTTATAAAATATTTATTGTACATAAATAACTCTCAAAAGAACCTTATAGATTATACTCCACTAATGTAAAAGACCTTGAGAGTACATTTATTAAATAATATTCCAAGTATGACCTTATAATATAGAAAATTTCATTGAATGGTTGACACACTTGGAACAGATAGAGAACAGTACAGAAAGCAGTCTGGCAACTGAGATATTATAAAATATATTCTGGATATTGGTGTATTGCCCAACTTTATTTCCTATCACATTTTTGTTATTTATATCAAGAGACTATATATTATATCTTTATATGATAAAATTGGAATTCAAAATTGTTTGGTTGTGGCTCCAGACTAAAATGACAACCAGTCTCCCCACCTCCATATCATCTATACTAAAACACAGATTCTCTTAAGTAATTACCATTACAAATAGTATCATCCATAAACTACAGGCCTATGACTGTAACCGTGGAGTCAGGTATAAATTTCAATTTTGCCTTCAGCTCTGCAAGTCAACTACAAGAGAATATAGCACCTATAATATCTCCAGTGCATTCTCCTTTCTTCAGATCTGATTCTCAAGGACAAAGGAAAGTTCCAGGTATGATCTTGACTAAATCACAGTTACCTTACTTCTTCCCTTTAGTTATATATTTCTGAAATTTGCTGTCTATTCAGCATGGTCCTTAGTTTTAGAAAGCAAGTGAAAAAAATCACTCAAAGGCATTTGTCTACATCCTAATCTCTAGAACATAAGAATACACATATTTCAAAGAGAAAGCAATTGAGATTAGAGATGCCATTAAGTTTGCTAAACAATGAACATCTGAAAATGGAGAGTAATACGGATTTCATAGAGTAAATAGCCACAAGGTCTTGATAAGTAATGACATAGAAGAAGAACGACAGAAAAAAGTGTCACCATGAAACAACTGTTCAACTGTTCAGAGAATGGAGTTACGAGACAAGAGGTAAAGGTGAGGGAGGTTAAAATCTGGGAAAGAAAACATTCCAATTCCCATATCCCAGCATTTTTCAGTGAGATATATCTATACTACACTTCTGACCTACACAAAAGTAAGTTAATATATTTATACTAATTTCATTGGTAGAATTGTGATCATTTTTTACAGTAGCAACAGAATAGAAATTTTAATTTCTCAACTAGATTATTCAGCTGAAAACTGTGATGTTCAAAACTCAGCTAAGGTGGGACATTGCTCCTATAAAATATTCTGCTATGAACTTTAACCATAGAGCAGAATGTTTGTAAAAATGCCTTTACTTACTATATTCTATGTCAGGTAGACTGTATTGTTATTATTGATCCATAATATTTTGGGTAGAAAATTAGGTAAAACAGTTGGTTTTTAACAAGTGAGGTTAAAGTTGAACAGAAATATTGCATGTCTCCCAGAAAACTCATATTAAAAAATTGGCAGGTGTCAACAATATCAATTGCACACACACACACACACACACACACACACACACACACACACACACACTGAAACTTCATTCCCAGATTCACACTTCTTCATTCTACTGTGTCCCGCTCAGAAATTAAGGAGAGTGACTGACTGATTTTGAACTTGAAAAATAGCCTGGTAAATATAGCATGTTCAGTGCAGAGGAAGAAATAGGCTAGAAAGAGCTAGAAAGGTTTCAGCTCTGTCAAGGATGGTATTAGAGACAGAAAATGTATACTCTGGGAAAGAAAATTCTGGGTTTGGTTGTGAGAGTGAAAACATTCTTATAGAAGCATTTCATTCTCTTATGTCTATACACATTTGTTTAGCTCTATCAAAACAGAAAAAAATACATAACCCAGATCTTTGGAGAAAAATCAGTAAATATTTTAGGATCTAACAGTAAGAACATGGGTGATGATTTGAACAGGAATATTTTTATTCAAGTTAACAATTGTAAAGAATTATACAATTTACTTTAAGTTGTTATTTTCAGAGGCATCAGCTCTATTCTGCCTCTGAGCTTTCAAGCCAAGTTTAGATCTACACTGTTGTAGAAGAATGCAGTTTTGTTCCTGGGTTGTTTGATTCCGAGGCTTGTGCAGCTTTGTCCAGTGTCATGGTGCTATTAGTTGTCATTTAATTCCTTTTCCATTCTCAAAAACTTTACATGCATTTCTGGTTCTACTGGATTTCACAAAATTGCTTTTCTCTAACACATAAAATCACATATGTTCTTGTCCCAAGCCCTTTACTAAGCTCCGTTTACTGGTATACAACTCCCATACATTAAAAAGAAAAGATAAACAAACAAACAAACAAAAAAACAATTCTCCAAAGGAAAACCTGGAAGAGCATTCAAGGGCAGGAGGTGATTGTGATTTTTTTCATCCTATATTCTTTTTTAATGAAGTGAAGCAATTAAACAAAACAAGTCGAAAGCAACCTGAGCATTTTCTTGAGAAGCAATTACAGAGAAAGTCTCATCTGATTGTGTTGAAACCAATTAATGGTTAATAGGACTTTAATAGCTTAACTAAGGGCATTTTTTGTTATAGATGTTAAAGGAAAATACCTTGTCTTTGTTATGTAGACTCAAAAAGGATGTTGGCACCAGTTGTTAATTACCATTCATGTGTTTATGTCAGGTATGTTGTGAGGGTTTTGTTAGTCTTTTCACTAAGTTAAAGGTAAAATAAAAGTCTTCACTGGACTGGGGATATAGCGGACCTAAGAGTCTAGCCCAGCAACAGGAAGCTCTGAGTTTGGTTCCTAGCATATCCTAAAAGCAAGCATGGTGCCATATGACTGTAATCTCAGCGTTTAGGAGGTGGTGGACAGACGCCCAGAAGTTTAAAGTCATCCTCAGTCATATATAAAGTGTAAGGCTAACCTGTACCTCATAAGTCACTATCTCAAAATATGTGTGTATGTGCATATGTATGTCTTGTGCAGACCAAGTTTTATATGTGTGTATGTATGTGTATTTGTGTGATATTACTACTTCTGATAGTCTTTTTCATCTCACTTCACTTCTTAACATCTGGAACTCTCTGAGCTTTAGAAATATGTATACTCAAGATGAGAAGAATTTTTTTTTCATTTATCTTTCCTTTATGTAGTTCAAAAAGTTTCTTTTAATTTTCCTTGAAAAATAAGTCAATTTTATTTTAATCATCAATGAACATTAATTCTTCACATGTTCTTCAGGTGAACATTTACTATTCTCTAGAAATACATCATATGATTTGACCTTTTCATATTTAATCACTACAATAATACAAGTAGTTTTAATTTGACTAAAGACACGTAGCTAATAATATAGTGTTTGGGATCTAATTGTAATCATACACATTTCAATCTGCATGACTTTGGCTACAGGCTTGGCATCAATTATTTCTAGGATTTTGAGTAAAATGAGGTATAGTACATGATTTTTGTTGTTTTATTATCTTCAGTGGATGACAACTCTCCTCAATATAAAAAAAAAATTCCTGTCATTATAGGTCTCAGTGTTTAATAGAAAAATGAACACCTCTGCCATCCTGCTAGATAATCTTACAACAGAAGTAAATATTAAGCCCAATATTAGAGCCCATTCTGACTAATTTGATCTACAAGTGACAGCATGTGTAGTGGGTGAATGTTTACTATTAACACAGGAAATCCTTTATCCCCCAAGTTTAGGTTCTTTCTATTATGTTACACTTCCCTATGTGAGTCATGCACCAACCATGACAGTGAGCTAATGGCTTCCAACTTGGCAGAAACCTCACAAAGGCCAAGCAAAGGGCTGTAAATGTCACCTATGATATTTCTCTCACAATAAAATGCTCTTGTCTAGTGTCCCATATCACCAGATCACTAAGAGCAGATGCATCAGTTAGATTTATTAATTAGAATTATTTTTTTCAGCAGGTCGGGGCTACTGAGAGATTTATCTTTGATGAGAATATAATTTCACTTAAATTAAATAAAATATGCAACCAGCTCTAGAACGAGCTTTCTAGATCCTAAAATGGCCCTCTCCAGCTACTATAATTGCTCTTCCATATCTACTCTGCCTGGAGAAATAAATAATGTCTTAGGGTCATTGTGTCTACAATATCATTTCTTCCTGCCAAGAGAAGAGCTCAGCTTTGCCATCTTCAGCAATCTTCAGCCTGCTTTTTCTTATGTATATGTTTCTTTTAATCACTTCTGCTTAGATTTTTAAATACACATTTATGTGTTATTTTTGTAATGTCTCCAAGATTATTCTCTCTCTTTTTTAATAAGCTGATGGGATCAAATGTCTCCTTCCTAAACCATGAACTTTGTTCAAATGACATATTTCTATTTAATGACTCTTTTAGTGTGATCTCCAGGAAGAAGCCAATGTGACATATTTTTATGTTTGCTCACTATTTCTTACTCAGCCTTTTTCTGTCAGATCTCTTTAACAGATTTTACTCTTGGGACTGATCATAAATGTGGTATAGAGAATCCATAAACAGGAATTATTTTAAAAGTTCAAAAGTTGTGAAAACACAGTCTGAACTGTACATCATATATAATTTAATGACCTCTATAGCCAGAGTTTAAAAAATAGAATGACTACTAAACTAGAGGGGAAACTACTTTTTAGTTGGAGGAATTAAAGACAGGTGACCAACCACATCTTTCTCAGTAGGAGAAATGTTCTTAAAGTAAATGTTTATTTTTTTTTCAAGAGTGATAAAACTTAACTTGGAAACATTATGGAGTGAGTTAGCATAGATATGTCACTGTACAGAAAATTAACCAACAAGACCTTATCACCCTGAAGTTCAAATCCTTAGCACCTGAAAAGCAGAAACCATTTGGCTGAGTTAGTGGTAGCTACGTGGTGCTTTAACTCTTCTTGGAAAGAATACTGGAGCTTTGTTTCATTCATTCTGTTTTGTTTTAAGCACACAATGCCAAAATACGATGAACCTATTGAATAAAACTCTTTTTTCTCATACTGAATACATTTTATTTTTTACTGGCCTTGGGAAAATTCAGTCTCTTTTTATATATGTATTTTTATTAATTTATTCATAATACATCTCAGTTGTTATCCCATCCCTTGTATCTTCCCATTCCTCCCTCCCTCCCATTTCCCTTACTCCCCTCCCCTATGATTGTGACTGATGGGGACCTCCTCCTCCTGTTTATGCTCACAGGGTATCAACTCTCTTCTTGGTATAAATAAAACTCTTAAGTCCCTTGAAATTTTTTATATTTAAAAATTATGCCTCAGCTAATTTGGGCCTATGTGTGTTTTGCAGTCATTTTAAGAACTACTCGTTTAGAACAAAGGGAATGGTGTCAAGGTTGTTCTGGTGCATGGACAACTGTTCACATGCCTTAACAGGGAAGAAAAACACTTGAGCGCTTGCTTAGAGAGTGGTCCTCTGGGTTAAGGAATGTCTTCTTTCTTTCTTTCTTTCTTTCTTTCTTTCTTTCTTTTCTTTCTTTCTTTTTCATTTTTTATTACTTTATTATAATTTATTTTTATTACATCATGATTGTAGTTGCCTCTTTCTTATCTTCCTGTTCCTGTCCTCTCCCCCTCTTTCACCCTATTCCCCTCCCCTAGACATCTGACACATGGAGTCTTCTTTATGACCACAGTCTATCAGGTCTCATCTGGAAAGCCTGCATCCCCTTCCTTTGTGTTCCCACAGGGCCTCCAGCAAAGCGCTATGAGTTGTATGTAAGAGTTCAGGGATGGAAGGATGTGGGAAGTGTAGTCAGGAGCTCCATAAAGAATGTCATATTTTTAGTACTGAAGAAAAAGGCCAGTGGGATTCGCCTAAAAGATTATTGTCATTCCTCCTACATTTAACGACAGAACAGAAAGCCAAAGGAATAATACTCACATTTGTCGTCTCCAGAGTGAGACTTATTGAGGAGTGCTTGCTGGCTTCTTTATTCTTCTAGTATAGTGACTCTAACATATATTAATCCCATGGAAGAAAACGCCTCTACTCAAGTATGGTGGGTCAATGAAAACAATCACTGGACAAAGAATTGCAGATGACTTTGACTGTGGGTCACATATGTAATCTTTCATTTCACAATCAGTAGAAAGATAGTTATAATAAGCCAGCAAATTTATTTTAGATCAATGAGCTTCAAAATCCCTAGCTGTCATTAATCCTTGCAGATTTCTTGCAGAGTTAGCTACTAGGAATGTTTTTTTAGAGACAGAGCTAGCTAGCTTGTATACAAAGACTTCCCTGCCAAGAGGAGTCACCATCGACCAATTTATGGCTTTTATCTCATTGGCATCATTCTAGTCCAATACAAATTTGGTTGTTTCTTTAAGTGGATAATTTAATTTTTTCCAATGTATACATACTTTATAATGCCAACTACAGAAAACCAAGCAGAAAGCAGGGTCAGTTGACCATGTAACTCTGGCCAAAAAAATAAAATAAAATGTGGTTTTAAAATCCCATATAGCACATAACATGTTTGATTTTCTGAATGATCTAATTCATGGCCTTGGTGGCATAATTTCATAGACTATATCATTGTTACATAATAAAATGGTTGTAAAATGAAAAAGAAAATAGTCTTGATTCACAGCCTTGGGAACATCCTAAATTTTACTTGGCTGAAAGTAAATGCACCGATTCCCAGATCTTCATCTGTGTCAATTCTGAGTGTGCTGTCCTATGGTCTCAGGCACACAGCACTTCCAAGGTAAATAACCAAAGAGGAAGGACCTTCTTTGACATGTGTGAGGGACCTTTTCTATAAGTATAAATTGAAAGTGTAGAGCCTTATCTTGGAAAGCAGTAACTGTTATTGGTGTGGTTATACACCTTTTTTCCATTTGTATTAATTAATTTATTTATTTATACACTTTACATATATTTCTTAAGATCAGGAATGCATCCATTCTGCAAAGCGTACCTCTACAGCCTGTGCAACAGTGTGCCATCTACACTAATTCTGACTCCCAACAGCCAGACTCCAGACTACAGAAACCCCGTCTCCCACTCTTTTTCTGCTTCTCCCACTCTTCCTCCTTCCTTCTTCTCCAATCCCCTTCCTCTTTCACCAGCTTCCTTTCCACCTTTTCAAAAGCTACAAAATGATGACATTTACTTTTATTTAAAGTAGCCTTAAGCTCTCCAGTTTTGTTCATATTTTTAATTTGGAGGCTTCTTACTATCATTGTTCATCAGTTCAGGTTCAATATCTGAAAGGTAAGTGCAGATCTGAATTTCTTACCATTATCAAGACTGAAATGCATAACTACTCCTCTTTAGGCTTGGTAAAGTTGGAAGCTCCTGACGTATAGGTAGCTAACTGAGAACTGAGCATAAGGACTCTTACTTCTTTGAGTGAGAAGCACAGCCTGAGCTACTTGAAAATAAATTAAGGGATCAACTTCTTTATGCCACAGGTTGTCAAAAGATATTTCCTAAGAAGACCACAAAGAAAGAAGCCACTTGGAAACTAGGCTTCCAGAGGCCACTTCTACCTAAACAGTCACAGGGCTATACAAGGAAGATTGCAGCCTTAAAGAAATACTCATCGAAACCGGTTAGCATGAGAATTTTAAAGTAAACCTTTGACTTTCACCCTTATGGGAAAGGCTTTCAAATCACCACTAAATTCCCAAAGGCCTCCTAAGAAGAAACAGGAAGCAGGAAGATCAAGGGTCCCTGGAATGCTCTGAGTCCTACTAGTCCAATGAGAAGACCTCTGTTTTTATTGTATTTTTTGCTTTTGTTTTTGTTTGTTTGTTTGTTGTTGTTGTTTTGTTTTGCTTTTGTCCAGGAAGAAAAGAAGGGAGGGAGGGAGGAAGGACGAAAGGAAGGAAGGACAAATATTGAAAATTAGTTTCCTATGAGACATCAGAAGTCATTTCCAAGTAAAATTTAAAATAGAACTTTACAAATTGTCTGTTCAATCTGCCAGCCCATTATTAACGCAGTACTGAGAATTACAGAGGCATCAACTTCTAATCCTCTGTTGTATATGCTCTCGGTATTATGGACCATCAGGATGCTCAAATAAGTAAAATAATCTCAGAATAAATAATAATAATAATAATAATAATAATAATAATAATAATAATAATGTATTGATCTGTGGTACCATATTTGATAAGTTTGTGATTATGGATCACTCATTTTCAAAACTCATTTAATTCAAATGGATGTTATAACTTTTTCTGTTCTTGGCACAAGCACTTTTCTAAGGATATTTGCAGCTTATTATCACCTTTGGGTAGAGATTATTTTTTTAACTTATATTACAAATCTTACAAGTTAGACACATGAGGTTAAATTTTTATAGATTGTTGTTCTTCATTTGGTGCTGTTGATTTGTTTTGAGATAAGGTCTTACAGTGTAGCTCAGGCTGTTCTGGAGCACATGGGAATCCTTGTGCAACAGCCTCCTGAGTCAAAGGTTAAGTAGTGTATTCAAAGTCAGGACAGGGTGACTATGGAGCCTACATCTAGGGTTGGGAATTTATGACTCTTAGCCACTATAGTGTAAAAAATGGTAACAGGTTACCATGTTAGCTATGACTACTCTAAATTGAAAATTCAAAAATGAGATGTCATGGATCCTGGATAAGGTTTTGTAACAGTTCTCTTCTAACTTTATCTTGGAAAAAATCAGACAGAGACAAGTTTCATAATTATTAGTATATATTTGGAAGAAAATCTTTGAAGTGTCTATAAGGCTGATTTTTATCAACTATTTCAGTTTTGTTCACAGTTTCCCATGCCGCAGTACATGTGCTTTCCTATGACATTGAGTTAAATTGTTGCTTTTAAGATTTCTAACTTAATCTGACCATAGATCCCATGAGATTCAAAGTTCTGTTTGTATCAATTAATTGCTATGAGAAATTATGTAGTTTTATGTCATATAGAATTATATAGTTTTTAAAAATATGCTGATCTATCTGCTCTACTATTTATAAAGTACCCCCTCCATACTAGAAGAGGTTATTAAAAATATTGAGTTGAACAAAACTGATTTTCAGTTCGGAAAATAAGATAATAATTTCAGAAAAGTATATTCTTTTTAAATATATTATATCAATATTTAAATGTGGTTTGCAACATTTTTGAGGAAAGCATGAAATTTTCTAATTACACAGCTTCATCTTTCTACAAATAGCATTGAGATTTTCTTCTATGTTCCATGCACAGTGGTTAATCTTCTGTAAGTCTAATAAAATTCTTATTTAATCAGTATTTAAATACATGGCTATGAACAGAATTTATAAGAACACGGGATATTTCTTTTTATCAACTCAATATTACAAAGAATGAAAACAGTTGAGATTTACTGTTTATAAACATGAGAGATGGTAAATCGTAGAAAAAACAACATGTGTTCTTGAAGTGACCTGTGTTCGCTGCCGACGGAGCTGATAGACATTAATATAAAGATGAAGTGAAGACCACATGGAGTGGTCAGAGAGCTCCTCTTTTGCCCATATGGAATAAGGAAGATCCAGAATTGCAATGTCAGAAGCCAGAACGACAGACAGCTAAAGACAAATTATGACTTATCTTTCACAAATGAAAAAAAAAAAGATTTCAACACAGTAAGATTATACCACAAAACACACTCTTCTGAGCAATAGAGATTACTTCATGATAGGGAACTAAGGGAGAAAATGTGCCTGAAGGATCAATTTGAATTATAATATGATTATTTCATAATTGAATTGGAAATCTGAAGCCACAGTAAAATATATTTAGAAGTTCTAAAAGCGCAGGCACATCAGGGTGCTGGTGAACAGATGTCGAGCTCTGCACAATGTTCCCCTGTGGCAAAGAAGAGTTGAAACACAGGAACAAAAATGGTAGAAAATGTTAGGTTTGAATGTCAATGTCTCCCCAGAAGTCACTTGTTGGAACTGGTGATGGGCACCGCAAGAACTTAGGGAAGTCACTGGGTTAGGACGGAGGGTCCCTCATGAACGAGGTTTTTTTGTCCAATACATGATTCCAGAGATCCCATTGTCACTTTACAGGACAAGAAGTTGTGCCATAGCCAGTGGGCCAGCCCTCAGCCCTCTTCGCACAATAAATGCACTGACACCTTGACATTGGACTTTCCAGGTTCTGGAACTGTGACAAATCAATTTCTATTTAGAAGCTAACCTAATCTAGGACATTTTGTTGTAGCAGTCTAACAGAAACACACATACACACACATATACACACGGCGGGGGTTGGAGGAAAAGGTTTGCATCTACATACTAATAATATCAAGTTTATTCTAAGAGTGAGCTTAGTAAGACTATCATGACATGATAGACATGATATCACATATTGTTTTAAAAATACTACAATATTGAATGCTGTTGTCAATTTTTAAGGAATCCAAGTACTATTTTGAAAAAATATTTGTTTTGATTTTTCTTAGGATTGATTCTGATCAATTAACTAATGTGAGGAATACCACAGGGGTAATAAATTTTAAAAATATGCGAAAACACATTTTGTAGTTTTACTTACAAAACTTTGGCCATCTGTAAACATCTGGGTAATGAATAATCAAATAATAAATTCAAATGAGTAATTATTTAAATACATAGTGTAGGATGCATATTTCTATAAGACACCAAATAAACATATCATAATATAAGACTTCAATTTGGACATTTAGAGCAGCTTAGCACTCCCAATTTATGGCACACTGGAGTTAAAAAAATTAGAAGAACTTGGATGAAGTCACAAGGTAAGGACACTGTAGAGCTGAATTTCATGGAAGGTATATATCTGTTGTCCCATTAATAGAATGTTTTAAAATAAAATTTGGTTATTTTTTCCTGTGTCAATAAATGACATTAAAATTTGAAAAACATATCAGCGCCTCCTCCTTGGAGAAAATGAAATTTTCTTTTCCAAGTTATCATCAGTTGCCTGTAATTCTTCTTCTGAGCCCGAAGACCATGAGAATTAAAGACCAAAGTACCTGGGATCTATTTTTCTTTAGAAATCCACTGTTGGGTATGCAAAGGCAAATGAAAATTATGTCAGCGTGATGCATTTCTAGGTAGTCTTATAGCAGCTTTGTGACAAAAGTTAAAAGACAAACATATTTAGAGAAGAGACAAACATCTTCTTCATGATCCTATACTACTTTGTTTTGGCTACCTAAACTTTTCTCATCCCTTTTATCTCTTACTTTATCTACATTGACTCATTCTCCTTCTTGTCCAACATAGTACACTGTATGCACTGATGTCATGAAAATGGCAAATTCAAAATACAGTAAGAAAAAAATCCTAAAAATATAATGGTCAACAAGAAACATGAATTTCTTGCCCTCATGGAGCTTCCACTCTACTGGGAAAAGACAACATGAAGTAGAACAGAGCATACAAATGCATAATTACAATCACACGCTATGAAGTAAATTACAAAACTTTCTTCAAAGCATCAACATGTAACTAGGTAGTAATTATCATCTTCTCCTCAGCCAGTGACCAGCAGTTATGATTGGATTTGCATGTATAATTTATTGCTATTTTTCTTGATTTAAGGAGGTATTCATTGTTTCAGAATATCCAAATAAATAAATTAAAAAATATACAGCTCTTGGAATGATGTGAACAGTTGCACATAGACACACATACATATGCATGTGCAAGCATGTTTGCTGGTTCATAAACACCCCCCAGCCCCCCCCCCCCCACACACACAAAGAGAGAACGAAAATGTTAAATATCAAGGGAAGTAGCTAAATTAAGGTTCTAAGTAAAAATAGAATAAATTAGTATTATTAGTGATGCTAAAAATAATGTCTTTGATAATTTTCATGTGAAAAAATGTAAAAGCAAAAACAACAAACAATACCCTGAAGATTATTTGGAGTCATGTAAAGCTAGCAGCTGCTAGCTTTGCTCTGGGCACTGCATGAGCTCTACAAAGAAAGCTATACTTCATTGAGATGGAGTTTATTCTTAATTATTTTAACTGAAAATGACATGTTTCCACTTAGAAATCACAAGGCAGATTTAAATTATGGACTCTAAAGTTTGAAACAAAATGAACAACTTAAAAATCAATGGACAACACAAGATAAAGAGAAGGCACTTCTTTCATTCATCATGGTCCTACCATCACTCGAATTCTAATGTGTATCCAACTGCCTTAGCCATTTTTGCCATACCCAATTGGTAAAATATTTTCCAAATTCCAAACTCTGAATGAGATGGAAGAGGGTCCACATCATTTGGGAAGCGTCCATCAGAAGTCAGAGTCAGGTCCAGTGCTACCTTCTGGGGGAAGAATTCGGGATGATGCAGAGGCTGATCCAGACAGCCTTCGTTTTCACTTGCGTCTTTAGTATCTTCATTAATGAAATGTATTCATCTCTAACTGGGCACTGGGATTTAGTAAATAACAAATATTCACACAAAAGAAATCAAAATGATAATGTTGACTGATGTTCTTAAATTTAATTTTGCTTCTGGATACTAGCACCAAAAATATATTAGTTTGCAGAGGTTCAGTTCAAAGGCTATTATTTCACTACAGCAGAGAAAAGTGCAGTGGAGAGTGTTTCAGTGGTGATGTAAAGATTTGAGAAACATGAGTTTACAGTGCAAACTAGCTATTTTTCATAGGCCACATATTTTTAACGCACAAGTAGCATTTTAGCTGATGTGGAAAGCTACAGAATAAAGCTATTAGACAATATATTTAAGTCTTCCTGCTGAGTGACACAAGGCATAAATACACTGTCCTGGATTCTTAGCATCCTTACCTTTACTTCATTTCTACACATTTAGTTGCTTTCTTACTAAGTTCTGTCCTGTATACTAACTTATTCACGTGGTATGTTGATAGTCTGACTGTGATGCTATGACAGTCACATTCTTTCAGTTGTAAATGTAGATTTGGTAAACTTATTCACATTGAATGATTGACAAAGCATGTATTTCATCTTTATGTATCTAAAATAGTAATGGTAACTACTCTGATATTCAAAATACCACCCCCATTTAATATCAAACACATTATCAGATACCAATGATCTTTTTAAAAAGAATGAAATAGAAAAACACATTATTTTTCCTCTGTAGCTTTACATTGGGGTAGGAAATTTGATTTTAAAAAGTGATAAAAATCTGTTACATATACTTACACAAACATTTAAGGCTGACATAGTAAAATTGAAGTGACACTCACCATTAATTGCACCCAATACATTCCCAGCTGGACATAAACATGAATTATTCCATATGTTTAGTTACATAATTGGCAACGTTGTTTGAGTTCTATCACAAGAGTTTCTATTTAGGAGTATAATGGGTGAGTGTATACACTTAAAACCTGTGTTTATACATTTGTACAAACATATGGATACACAGATACAAACATTTACAACACAGTTTTCTACACGTGACCTCAAACCCTGTGTCCAGACACAGAACAATACATAGAATGTTGGGACACATGCACTGGAAGTTAGCTGTCCATGGGAAGCTGGCCTCGGGCAAAGGGTTTAGGAAATACCCACAATGAGTCACAAAAGTGGCACATTAACTACAGACTGCAAATGCCCAACCAAGCAAAGCTGAGACAGGTATGATACTGACTTTCAGAACTCAAACACTGGTTTCTAAAACCTGTTTTACAAATTTACACTTAAGCGTTATTTTTTACTTAGTGTTTGTCTCATGTTCAGATGCTTTGTTTAAGCAGGCTTCAGGCTGGATGACACAAATGTAAGAGGGTAGAGTTGTGATCGCTTATCCTAGCCACTAATGTCACTAATTTAACTTTCATCACATAAGAATGTATGTAACGTTGAGCACGTAAGAAAGATATATTTATTCAACGAAACGACATATTCCTGTTTTCACGGATAATGCTTCAGAATTAGAGACCAAGGGAATATTAACTATTACACAATTTAAAACAAATAAAGGTCATTCTAAACATTTGCCAAGAATGTGAGTTACTTACTTCATTTTAAAACTAATCACAATGTAGATGGCTCTAAATAGCGAATTGAACGTGCTTCCTCTGATTTTTATTCCACATTGTCAGAGTACTCACGCCTGACTTACCAAGTGACGAAGAAATATGCAGCTGCCATTAACATTCTCAATGATAGTTTGCAAAAAGGAAGGGCTGGCTTGCCTTGTCTCTCTGTCCGTGTCGGTGTTGCAGTGCTGCCTTTTGGAAGCACCATCATGTCAGTGTGCTTCTATGGCGTCTAGCAGACACCAAGGTAAGAACCCAAAGCAGTGCAAGCCCGAAGCTGGGCTGTGATGAGGCTTACATCAGTCACAATGAACAGGGTAGGCATGCTCAGTTGGAGTTGAGTGTTTGAGGAAGATATATTTATGGTTACTACACTCATCACGTAACTACCACTAAATGATAATTCAGGAACTGACACCACAACCTATAGTTAATTTCTAAACATACTAATTATGTAAGCAACTGACATGAAAAAAATTAGTCTAAAAAGCAAAACATGAAGATAGGAAGGCAATGCTGAAATATTTTGATGGATCCTTTCTTACCTTAAGTTCGTAAATATTCATTAACATACATACCTACCGCCCAGTACCCATTACCAATGCCAAAGGTCTACTTTCATTTGCATAACTTAGACACACTGTAATCTACACAGATGATACTAAGAAACAAAATAATAATAATGTAGTACCTTTACTTTTACCTATGCATTTGATGAAATGGGTCCATGAAGAAAGGGTTTCCAGACAAAGAGAATAAAGAGAAGAAAAAGAACAAGAAGAATTATGACTATATGTAAATGCACTGCTTTCTGAAAAATTAAACAAGACAAGAAGGCATAAACAATGTTTAAAAGACAAATGGAAAGGCAGTCCACACATTCTGAGAAACCTGCCTGTTTTTACAGGCCAGTACATGCAAGGGATTCGAAGCCCATGCTTATGTGGCCATACGTAGAAAAGTGTCGGTTGCATGAAATGCTACGATCAGCACTCTAGAAGCCAAATGCCAAAGCTGTCTGCATGTTTCCAAACTGCCATGCATGGATGACAAATGGATTCTTAATGTAGCAGGTGAGACTAGGTGTTTTCAGACATTAGCTTCTGACTGCTCTCGGATTTTCTTTACTGCAAGCACTCTTCCTGTGTATTCTGATAAGTAAAGCGAAGATTTCAGCCACAGTTTCTTCTGTTCTATTTATTTGCAGATGTAACAGTGCAAGGGATGGAGGGAAACATGTGTCACAGGACCAAACCAACACCAAACCAATAAAAAGATAAAATCATGAAAAAATGTGGACAAAAGCTATGGATTTCACTTGCAGCCACATCATGTCCAAGCATCCGCCCATACTTTGCAGCGATGGTTTAAAGCAGCTACAGAACAAGAAAACACTGAAAGCAGAGTGGAAAAGGAGCAGAGCCCATACCTTGGTCGCCCATCATCAGGTGCGCCAGACCTTGAAGGGAAACAAGAGCACAGTCAGCAATAAACAAGGGAGCATGGGAAGGCAGGGTTGTCACGGTGACAAAAATGTTCAGTGACAGACATCTTGCTTCCTATGAGACATGTCTGTATCACAGAGGCAAATGAAAAACATTCTCTCAAGCCTCGGTTGGAATGTTTTGGGCCAGAGAGTTAAACATGAGCACATGCTGAGCCGTGTTTTCTAAGGATCAGAACAGTCAAAATTATGAGAGCATGATTTAAAATCCAACCAGTCCCTTAAATAGTGCATCTGCCCTTCAAGCCATTTGATAAGACATTTTGGAACATTGTCCCCATAGGGTGTACCATTGTTCAATGATGAAATCAGTTTTCTAAACACCCAAAGGAAAGTCTTTAACATGGGCTGGGTCTGATCTTTTTCCTCTCTTAAAAAAATGAGGAGTTTCATAATTAAATGGGGATGGGGCCTTAGTCACATTAAAATGACAATGCAGAATGTCACTCTTTGTCTGACACATGTAGCAAGTGATTATATTTGTTAAAATGCAAAAACAAGATAATTAGACATGCAGTTGAAAAGCTTGAATTTATGACACAATCATGTGATTAAGACATAGTGGCTCAGTTTTAAATAGGTTCAATTAATTGTTCATGAGAATCAAAATTTTTATCATTTTAATGTTGATCTGTGTTCATGTTCCTATATTTACTTGAGTTATACAATGGGACATGGTGTCACCAAGAATTTCACTAAATAATTTTTTCTAAAGAAAACTGCAGAAATTATTCTTGCTTTTATTGGTTTTTAGCCCACTCTCAATGTGCAGCAGAAGCTAACCTCAAGGACAGTCGTCAGGTGCCAGCCCCTCAAGTGTGCTGCCATGCCCAGCTCTGGGGTTGTCTTTGCAGCTCTCCTGTTATCTAAAAAAATACTTTTAACCGAAAAGCATAAATCATGATTGCTTAGTCCCAATTCAGAAACAAAGCTCTTACTCTTGGGTATATGTCAAGAATTTGGTTTTCACTTTGTGGTGCTGCTTAAGCTATGTTTGAAACTTTGAGCTGGGGAACATCATGTGCCATTTGCCTCTGTCTGGTTTTTCAGTCTCTTAAATGTATTCCGATATCTGTGTAAGGTGGATATAATTAAAATCATCATATAATCACACAAAACATTGAAAGTACTTAACAATGAAGTGTGATGTTTCTAGGACATAGTATGTCTCTCTACTTCCAGAGTGACTTCAACAAAAATAATCATATAGGCAAATAAAATATTTTATATTGTGATTAATTCTATGCTTTACACCGTAAAGAAGAGGTTCACTTGGTCAGGTTTTAATTTTTTTCCATTTCACTTCACTTTTAATTTATATTTCCATCCTAATATCATGTTTGTACTTCTAGCATTGTTTTAAAGGATACATCAGAAAATTATCTTGGGTAAGATCTAGGTTTTACGGAGACCTAAGTGTTATAATACTTGAAAATTTGGAGTGGCTTTGGCACTGCACTAAGAAGGGAAAAATTCATAAATCTCCAAAGACTCCTTTAACAGTGGCTGCATTGTTAAAGTCACATTGTAAACACAGATATTAAAACTATGGTGTAATCAGTTTATTACAAAAGATTAGGGGCTTATATTCTTAGTATTTTACCAATGCCAATGCCTTGCACCAAAGCAGTCTATGGTTTCAAAGAAGGATTCATACTTAATAGGCTGATTTTAATCCCCTTAAAGACTCGAACAAAAAAAAAAAAGGATGAACATTTTACAAAATGGTATAAAAATGCAGAAGAAATTTTTACAACTTTCAAATTCAATTAGTGGCCAAAAGTGTATGTTAACACAATTAAAATTATGGAAAAAATCTGAAGTAATATACAAAACCAACGTTTGGGGAAAATGATACCTGATTTCTTTAGAAGTCTTCATCTATTTTGCTTAAATATCAGAACAGTTTGTTAATTATTATTGTCCATGAAAGAATCAAAAATTTGACGCTGACTTCCTACTGATCAATGTTGTATTAAAGTGAAGTGTTCTTTTCTATGAGAAATGACCTCTTAGTCACCTCAGTTGTACTAATCTGTCATTTTCACTGTACCCATTTGCAAGAAATCATTCATCTGTAGAAAAACAGCTGTTTGTATGGAATCACTGCACTCTAAATGTAACTGTTACTGCTGTGACTACATAACATAGCCAGATGTGGTTGCACTCAGAAGGTAAAGGGAGGTGATGTATGTGAACTTGAGGTCAGCCTGCTCTACAGGCTGAGCTATACAGCAAGACCATTTTTTAAAAATGTGCATGTAATAATAAAAACCTTCTCTTTTGTCTATTTTTCTGTAGTAGCTAATGCTTTTATGTGTGTCTATCTTTTCAACATTTGATTGATAGCATTGTGACTATTTCATTCAAGTTCTTTAACAATAAAATGTTGAAAAATATTTGGCGGAACCAATGGCAAAAATATGTAATTTCCTCAAAATTCCATGGTTGAGATTATCTAAGAAAATTTGAATCAGTTCTCATAGTTTTAACACATACTTAATGTTGCAAATATACTTACCCATGATCTTATGGTATAGATGCGAGCTTTCATTTCCACTCCTAATGACTTCGATTTCAATCTAAATGTATGCTTTTTACTAACTCTCAGTGTTTTCTCTATGTTATTTGATAATTCAAATAATTTCAAACAAACCAAGGATGTCAAAATGACAGGCTGGCAAATATTTCCAACTTTGTTCCACAAAAAGGAAAGAAAGGAAAAAAGAAAGGAAGAGAGGAAAGAAGGAAGGGAGGAAGGAACGAGGAAGGAAGGGAGACAGGATCATGCACTGTGTTGGAAACTGCAAAGAAATACTTTGTTTCTCAAAATAAAAGAAGTAGCACTGTATCATTTTCCATACAGAACACTGCATTAAGTATTTTAAGACTCCTATACGCTGCTGGAATGTATCATGCACTGGAAATAAGATTGAAGGAGGTTTTTTTTTATCCCTGAGAGGAGTGGGATTGAGAGTGCATATGTGTTCTATATGCAAAGTGATACAAAACTAGAAACCAATGGGTGTTCAGAAAGGTCAACTTACCGTCTATATTTGAGATGTACTCTATCAATACTGAAAAGTAAAACAAAACAAACAAACAAACAAACAAAAAACCAAAAACAAAGAGGAGTTGGAAAATAAGGTAGAAAGCACCCACCTTCCACATTGTTGTCTTCTGAAAGCACATGACAAGGAAGGAGAGAAAAGGAAAAACATTCATTAAGCAGCATGCAGACTGGACCTTGCCTTTGCATGTCTTCCTCATGCAAGGCACCAAACACATCATGCAACTGCTCCATCACTGCCATTCAAGGAGAAAACAAAACCACAGGGGAGCTGGTTCCCTCCCATAGGCGCCATTTACAGATGTGAGACAAAATCACAATAGCAGTCAAGTCCTGAATAAAGGGTTGCTTGTTAATGAGTCTTGAAGTGCTCCATGTAAAGTGAGCTGTGTGGTTACTTCAGATGGCTGGCAAGGTCCTCCCAGGCAATTTTTAAATGTATTCTAATTTTGATATTTTTAAGCAATTCTAAAAGGCTTTATTTCTATATATTGGTGGAAATTTCTGGTGTTTTTAAAAGCTAATTGAAATAGCTGTGAAATTTCACCAAAAATTATTCTCTTCAGTCAAATGTTTTATACATTGTCCCTTGCTTTTGAGTGTTTCTAATCACTTCTTTAGAATAATTCAGTATGAATTTATGCAATTGATATCTATAATTTATGCTTTTAAAACACAAGGTTGAGTTTCATTATGAAATGTAATATGCTGTAATTTATTAAGATGTTGTTGAAAATATGGTGAGTAGAAAAACTGTCCACAGCAAAAGAGTGCATTAAACCAGTCATGGCATTGTCACTTTACAGTTCTTTTGTAACATGGCTGTGAATGTAGTTAAGCTAAGGCTAATGTTTAACGAGATTTTCTTGTGCTTTCACATGTATTTTATATTTTAAATATATTTTCATATGTACATATTCATATAAACACATACTATAAACTTTTAAACTTTTAAATATATTTAATATATATAGCCCATTTAATTGTACAAGGTTTCAGTTGATTAATACTGAGCAATAAAAATCCTATCTGACACGTAGACCTTGGCAGATAGGAGTGAAATGGAAGAGAAAGCAATCTTGGGAATCCAGGGCAAAAGCCAGGTTTTAATACTTACCAAAGCATTTTAGTAGATAGTTATATTGACTGAAATTCTAGTCTCATACATATTTGTTTAATTAACTATACATTATACAGGGGTCATTTGAACAAAAGTGGTTAAAAAATAAAGTGATATGTACATAGAAATCTGAGTACTGATATGCCATTTACACTTATAAGTATAAGTGATCCTTTTCCAGTGAATGAAGTGATCAATGAATCTAGAATAATAATTTGTGTGAATAATATAACTGGAAACTGAAATACATCAGTGTATTAATGCATTTTAATATTAAATGTGTTAACTTTAACATTAGCTGATTAGTGGAAACACATTTCAGGCAATATTTGATTTGCTATGGTTTATTTCAAAAGAAATATTTTTAAAAATTCAAATATTTGATATGTTTTAAAATTTTTTTATTTTTAATTTTTTAAATAAATCAATTGAATTAATTACTTATTGATAGGAATTCTGAGATGACATAAGCACAAATATTTAAGTGTTATTTTACTGCTTTATATTGTAATTAAACAAATAATTATAATGTTTATGATATATGCTAGTGCCCCTGGAAACGTAATTTTCTAATTAAGGTATTTTTTCAATGATTACTCAGTATCTTCATAAAATGAAATAAAACCTTAAATTCTGAGGAGAATCAATTCCTCTGATATTATGAATTCTGTAAGGAAAAGAAGAAAAGCATACAGTAGTGACTTAGGTTAACCTCATTGGCTCCATCCGCAAATGACAGTTGCCTTTTACTGTTAGGAGATGAAAAGACCCAAAAGCCTTTCTGTGGATCCTGTCCTGACATTGAGATTTCCTCTGTTCTTACTCAGAGAAAGAATACACCTAACTCAGGCCCAGTGTACAACCAATCCTGACCTGCATATAGGTTAAGAAAAATTATCTCAGAATATTTGGATTTTCCAAAGAGCTGAAATATTAGAGCAAAATATAAGGGGATATGTTAATTTCAGCTAAAACATGCAGAAGAAAGATGACTTCAATCAGACTTGCTTTAGGTTTCTATAATTTTCAGATTTAATAACAGGGAAACACATACACACACACACGCACGCACACACACACACACACACACACACACACACTCACTCACTCATACACACACTGAACAAAAAAACTAAACAAAGCAAAAAAAGGAAAAAGAACACAAAATCCCAATCTTCTCTCTCCTCCTTCCATTTGCTGACCTGGATAGTTAAAATTTGTTGACCTGAGGCTAGCCCATGCATTATTTCACACTGCAACTATATCGGCTGGTTCTCAATCCATCCCAAGGCACTTTCCCCCCCTCTAGTCTTCCAGCCTTACAGGAGACAGTAGATGCTCAATTAGAAGAAAATGTTATGTAAACAGATGCTGCTGGGTTTCAAGCAGCACTAGGGAGGAACTGAGTCTGGACAGGCTGAATATACAGCGGTTTACTTTTGGCTTAAAGGGAAGTAGAAAGTGATCCACCTGCCTTACCTGTAGATCTTGTCAATGAAGACAAATCTCTTCTGTGTAAAAAACCTGGCTTTTGGGTTTCGCAGACCTAACGGTACTGGTGCATGAGCAGGTCTCGAAATAATCAACTCTACAGTCATCACTGCGCCATGTATGAAAATCTTGCATTTGTATTCCCTAGATGTATAAAAGTCAGAAATTGAAACTCGTAAAAATGTTTCCCTGTTTATTTCTTTAAAACCTGCTTCCCTCACACAAATGGCAATCAGATACTGGAGTGTCCTTCATGGTGACTATGTGCTGGTTTAAAGGCAAGCAGCAGGACACGGCCTGTGACTCTTTGAGTTCCTGGAGAAATATGCTATTAAATTTATTTCTTTGGCTCCTAGCTTGTAAGAATGCAAAAACAGTAGAAGAGTCTATCACGATACTCATAGAAGCTGCTTTCCCTGTGGTTTTGAGAGCTGAGTTGCCCCACAGGGGACCAAGTGGAAGATGAACACCTGGCATCTCAGCCTTCTTTGGTCTCTGTCTTCTTTATTTTGGGTCAGGTCTCATTCCTACTTGAGTGGGCCTACTTAACACATGTCATTCTTCTTCATGGCTGAATTCACACAGAGAAGTCATTGTCATAAGGAGAGTCAGCTTGCATTCCAACAAGAACAAGATCTCTAGGACAGATGCCGCAACCCCTAACCCTCCCCAAACCCTCCAACACCCCACCATCCAAGTGTAGGCAATTCGCCAAGAAGGTGACACTGCACCTGGAACTAAAGTAGTCACTGTACAGAGGCCAGAGAATTTCCACAGGTGATGCTAATGATTAGCAATTTATGGAAACACCTTGAAAGATAGGAGCTGAGGCAATCATGGAGCTTAGTAGGATAACACACTGACAAGGCTTGCCTAATTTAGCATATCTCTTTCCCTCTGCTGAACCTAAAATTCATGTCAGAGTTCCTAAGATGGTCTTGGAGACACTAGTCCTTTCATATCTTTGCTTTTTAAAAAAATTAATTGCTGCTCTGTAATTGGCCTGATGATTCAGATGGTGAAGCTTAAACTATTTAGCTTGTTGGACCCCAGGCGTCTGGCCTAAAAAGCTCTAGTCATAGTTTCTGCACATATTCTTAAGTCTATGCATCTAGAAAAAGAAAAATAAACAGAAAAATGAATGTATTTGATTCAGTATGTCCTCCACCCCACCCCCAAATCAGAAACTGCATCTTGATGAACAAACAAATTTTGAAATAAAATGCTACAAATAACAATTTTTGGTATAACCAATCAATATGTTGAATAGTATGAGGGTTCTCATCTAAACATGCAGCAAAGGTCAGTTTGTGTGTCATTAATTGCAGACCTTAAGGTTTTGTCAACGAAGCTACCAGGAACCAGGCATTGTTCACTTTGCACTTGGTTTCTTTCCTTTTCTTTCAGTTGCCTGGGACTAGCTCCCGACATTGTGCTTAATTCCCTTTCTCTTCCATCCAAATTGGCACTTCTAAGGTTCACACAGATGCAATACTGGTGCTGGGGATAGAAAGCAACAGGAATAAAACAACAGTTCTATGTCCTGGTCCATTCAACGGATCTGGAGCATCTAGCCTCTCATTTTCTAGCTCCTCACATTGCTTCTTAAGACTTCATCCCTTGCTGCAGGAACTAAATGCCAGGAGGGAAGGTTCTGGTTCCCATGGTGGCACAGGATGAAGCTTTGGTTGGCTTTTATTTATTTATTTATTTATTTATTTTTTCTTTTAGTATTGGCAGTGAAAGCCTTTAGAAAACCTAAATAGTCTGAGGACATTTCAAGGATTAGGAAATGGAGGGCATCACTGAGACTGTGGATTTATGCAGCACCAGGCCACAGGAAGAGAAAAACTGTCCAGAGCCAGAGGAAGTTCAAACATAAACAAAGCATAAAGGTCTATTATGGACACTTACAAGTGGAAAGAAACAGTTCTGGGCAAGAATCAGGCAAATTACACAACAATTTTTTTTAAACAGATGGCCTCAGCTCCTGTTCCAAAACCCCCCAAATGAGATTCCAAGCTTCTTCCACCAGCCCGCTCCAAGTCCTGATGCAGGGGCATGAATGCTGCCAATGTGAGTGGAGGCAGCCAGCTCTTTCCATGCTCAGGAGTGGAAGGGGAACTCAGTGTAGGTCAAGTGCAGCTGGAGAGAGAATATCTCAGCATATCTAACATTTTTTAGAAAGTAAAAAGACATGGGTATTAAATTAAAAATGTTCTACCTCAGTGTTGAGTCTTAGAGTAATGAGAGGAAAAGGAGGAGAGGAGCAAGGGCAGCAGAAGGAAGGGAGAAGCACTTCACCCTGTTGTGGTGCTGATGTCTGAGGCATCTGTGGGAAGCTCCCAACAATTGGTCAGCCTATTATAAAACATATTCAATGAGACCTACGTTATAAGATAATGTCTTCACATGAGAGGTCATCACAAGTATTTGTGAAAGCTTTTGTTGTTGTTGTTTTATTTTTTTACTTTTAGTTACGACATACAGAGAGATTTCCAGCTGGATATTTCCACATTCATCTCAGGATTTGAATTTAGGAATGAACCGTTGCGTAAAATGGTAGTGAACACTGTCTATGATGCATCTGCTTAAGCCACTTAGCCATGTTGGCATGACTTACTGAGTAAGTAATATGTGCTTTCTCATATGGGATTGAGAGATAACACTGAGCAGTGTTTTTCCCAAGAGCTTTCCTACTGAGCTGTTCCACAATGTACAAGATGGTCCAAAGAAAGCTACTTCAGAAGAGCAGATTCTGCCCCTCTCTGAGTCTGAAGTAGTAATATTTAGAAAGCCTGAAAAAAGATCTGGGACCAGAGTTTTGAATGTGCCTGTCCATGTTTCTGGGTGCACCGAGGATCCCAGTGTTCAAGGTGGTTTTCTCTACAAACAGATCAATAGCAGTCTTCTGGCCTGTGTGTCTGCAGTAGAGAACACGGCACAGTGTACTATAATCTTTGCATTGTTGACATAGAAAATAAACTCCACTAAATGAATCTGACCCTCTTCTAAAGGAAACATTGACTATCTCTGAGAAGGATAGTGTTCTGTTTGTTTGTTTTGTTGTTCATAAATCACTATCACAGAGATTTTTCAAACAAACATTAAAATACTTATGACTACTTGTCTAGACTTGGGAATTTCAGAACAGTCCAAAACACATCTGTTTAATTTTTCTAAGAAAAAGCAAAAGAATTTTGTGATGAAATTCAGAGGAGCTTGCATAAAATATGACTAAACTATATTATAAAAAGAAAGCTAAATTTAGTGCCTAACAAATTAAATTTGCATATATTACATAAAATAAAGCTGTTTATATAATGTAACTGAGTTACCCATTAAATATTTTTATATGTACTAAAAACCAGATTTTATTTCAAAGTAAGAACAGCTTCAAGTTGTTATTTTAAATTCAATAAAGTTTTACACATTTACTAACCACCTAAAAATACAATGAATAATTAAGGGACTATTTAAACTGCTCAGAGTTTTCATTGTTCATATTGCCTTGTGTGCAAACTTCAAGATATTTGCAAGTACTGGCATTGATGGTTAATGTTAAATTTTTGTAGGAAGCATTGAAATGTATTTTCTTTCTGGTTAAGGTAATTAGATCAGATTTTAAAATTCCCAGAAACTCTCAATTTAGACTAAAATATTGCTAATAAGACAACACATATTTAACATTCTTTTCAGTGTCGACTATTTACACAGGAAGAAAACAGGTGTGAGGTGCTCCACCCACCTCCAGAAGTAAAACCATTCAGACTACAATGACCTGAGGTTTAAACACATGAAGTCAGCTTTTCAGGTAAAAATCGAAATAGTACCAGCAGCCTCATAGGGACAAATGCAATATGTGTAAGTTGCAGTTGTTTGGAAGTACTTCCCAAAAGTAATAACTGAAGCCAAGGGAACGTGAAACTTTCTCTTTCTCTTCAGAATCAACCAGTCTACTCTCTAATGAAAGTAGAACGCTATCAGAGAGACTGTAAGTTTTTGTAAAATATGAGTAAATGCTAGGAAGTTCTCAAGGAATGTTGTCCATCTGTTCTACAGGACAGAGTAAAAATAAGGAACTAATGCAGAATAGCCATTTCCATTTTTTGTGTGCTCCCAGTGACATCTTCTAATCATCATATTTTCTCATTAGTGAGCTCGATGTGGCTGAGTGACTCACTCAAGTCATCCAGAGAGCTTAAGGAAAAAGAAGACTCCCGGGAGACTGAACTGTCTCATTTATCAAGTTGAAAGTAACAGAAACATTGTGGGGGAAAACTTTCTTAATTGATTGTAAGGTTTTTTTTTGATTCTATAAAGTCAAAGAAAAATAGTCTTAACATTCTTCCTCTATTGTTAGAATAATTTGCTTTCTAAGGTAAAAAGCATATCTAGAAAAATCTTTGATTTAATGGTAAGGCCAGGGTTCTTAATTTTATTTACCCATAAGCATTCCAACTATTTTTAGAGCAGGTAAAATGAATACTCCATCCCATTCTTTTACAGTGAATTTTCTTGTAGAATAATAATTCAAAAACCTCCCTTGCAATTAAACAGATCTTTAGTAGTATTACATTGTAGGGAAATGAACTTATGGACAAAAGCATCAACATTTATATAGAACTGCAGTGCAGTATACATAGAAAATGATGAAGATAAAAGGAGCAAGTGTGAGTACTGGGTTCACTCCATTCTGTAAAAGGCTGAGTTTGCTAAGGGTCTATTCTGTGGAAATAAATGCATCTGATGAAAACTATAAGGAGAAATAATATTGAAAGTGAAAATATGACTTTGGGGATGGCAAAGTGGCAAAAGTGTTTAGGACATAAAATCATGTCACGTGAAGACTGAATAAAATAGGCCTAGTGAATGAACTTGGTCAGTAAAGTGCTTGTTCTGTATGCATAAGGTATTGAATTCAGGTTCCTAACAATCCAATAAAAGACCAATATAGTGTAAGCCCTGCAATCAAATGGACCCAGGGCCTGCTACTCAGCCAGCTTCATCAATTGGTGAGCTCCAGGTTTCGTGTGTCTAAAAGTGAGTGGAAAACAGAAGCAGAGTGATGGAGTAAGACACCCAACATCAGCTTCTGGCTTCCAGAGGCACAAGGATAGACCACACACCTTCACAGACATGCACATACCAGATACAACACACACACACACACACACACACACACACACACACACACACACACAGAGTAAAATAGAAAATCAAATTTAAATAGACCTACGAGTCTATGTTCAGGATTTGAAGAATTACTGCCATTAAATGCTGATAACTAGTAATCATTTTTATAAGAAAATGACATCAAATTTACACTGTTACAGAGTAATGGAGAAGGCAATGTCAGAACAGAAATAAAAAGTACATTAACAGTCTCAACTATCTATAAAATAACATTTGGTCAGATATCCCAAGCACAGGGGCTCATGCCTGATATAGAAAATAAGTTCTGAGAAGAGTAAATGATTCTCAAAGAACCTTGAAATAATCTGCTGAAACCTTGCCCCATGACATTAGAATGTCTTGAACGAGGTTACACAACAATACCAGATATTTATTTTATTCCAAAGAAAATAATAGATGTGCTATTTGAAGCCAAATTCAGTATACTATTTCAATGCAATTTTGCATCATATAAATCAAGCAAAGCTTACCTGAACATAGAATAATAAATCTTAACAGATAATGTTAATTAATTAGCTTAGTAGATTTCTGATCTTATTAAAATAGAAAAAACTTTTATTATATGCAGTGTTTATTATATGCAGTGTTTGTATTGGATAGTGTTACAGGAAATAAAGGATGTAGCAGGAACCCTCACTGCTTAGACAATGAGCAATTTTCACTGAAGTAAACTGTGTTCAAGACACGCAGTATTGACAGCTATAATTAGCACATGAAGAAACTGCAGGGAAAACAACAGTAGAAATGTTGCTATTTTCTGAAATACCACTTAAGAAACTATGACTTCATCAATCACTATGCCTCTTTTAAAAAAGCATGGAAATTGTTTTGGACTGATTAATAAAGTAATAAACCCAGTCATTTAAAATGGGCCTACTAATTGAAAATAGAATGTTGGAATTTGTAAGTATATTTGAAAATATTGAAGAACAAAAATATTACAATAAATAGTCAAAGTCAAGATACTAAACCATATCTTTATGTAGTTAAATATCTTGGCAGACTCTACAAGTTCCTGAAAAATATAAAGTTACTTAAGGCGTCATGTCATCTGGCCCAGAAATGGAATTAGAAAGGACAGGAAAATGGAGTTAGAAGAACCTTAGAGTGTCCTGCCATTTGGCTTCACAAAATCTGTGTGGCTTTTAAAATTTTTACTATTTGGCCCATTTGCCTAGTGTTTAAAGTATTCCATACACTCTCTGTAGTTCACCATAGGAGTATAAAACCACTTATTTAATAATAGTAAATCCTAAGGCATTGTATGTTTAGGTAAAACCCATTTAATGATATTGGCTATTGTATGATAATATTATGATTAATGTTTACTTATTCAAAATAAAGGTTCAGGAACTTTTACATTCTCTTCTCTCTCTCTCTCTCTCTCTCTCTCTCTCTCTCTCTCTCTCTCTCT
>OU015742.1:101740549-101782393 GCA_907169655.1 Acomys percivali
TTGTGTGTGTGTGTGTGTGTGTGTGTGAGAGAGAGAGAGAGAGAGAGAGAGAGAGAGAGAGAGAGAGAGAGAGAGAGAGAGAGAGAGACTGAGACTCCATGCTGACCTGCATTGATCCCCATAAAAGATATAAAATAAAAGCTACATGTAATTATATACTAGACACATTTTGAGTATAAAAATCACAGCTCACAATCTTCTGGTAAAGAAAGCCAACAGAGGCATGGCCTACCCCTGATGGTCACATCCATGTGCAGTTACAGCTCTTCAGTGAAGTTCGAGGACTAATTACAGATAAGTGAGTTAAACTCCATAAGTGATGACTTTACAGTATTTAACAAGTTAATCTACTTAGCTATCACATTCCTTAAAAAGAAAATATTAAAGTATGCATTTTTAAAAAGTGATGTTACAAATATAGCAGTTCATAAGTAAATTCTACTGATAAGTCATAGCTAACATATTCACTTAGGCCATGCTAGAAGATCATGAGCAAATATAATTGACAGTGACAGAACAGTACACCATATAGTTTTGTGGCTTTCTTTGTTTGTTTAAAGAAAAAACAAAACAAAACAAGATTGTGGTGAATATCCAGAGAGCTAGAAAATGTGCAGCTTGGGATTTGAGAGCAATTCCATTGCATGGTGGCATTGACTTTTACATCTCCCAAAAACATTTTTATAGAAAATACAACATTTCCTTTTCACCTAGCGCTTTGAAAGAAATGTAGTACATGAGGAAGAATTGGTAATAACTGAACAAGCAAATAACTTAAGAAATACATAAATAATTTCTGTAATCTCTCACTCATGTATGCAGTAGCTGACTATAGCATGGGCCTAATGTTTCCCCAGAGGCCAACTGGCAAAAGTTGGATTAGTAAAATGCATGGAACCCTTGCAGGAAAGCAATGCTGATGAATAATGTCTCTACCTTATACTCACTTCAGCTCTGATGAGACAGTGTCCAGTAAATTCTTCTATGAAAGCTGAAATCTAATTGGTCAAGGCTCTGGGCTTAAGTTAGATTCAAAATCTGGTATCTGATATTTAAATATTTCAATGGTCTGTTTTATGTCATACGTACTTCACACATGCTGCCATAGGTCACCCTAACCAAAGTGTTGGTGGTAGACATATAGAACTTCTGCAGCACTTTGTTGATCAGCCTGTATTTACATCTGTAGTACAGAAACTCAGGGACACCAGTGTCAAGCCTCTCACCTAGATCAATCACCAGAGGCATTCTGACTCACAAGTCCACCACAGCACAATGACAGGAAATGAACAAAGTACATGACAGACAAGGCCGGTATCATGAAGTCAACAAGATGCCTGCAGCACCTTCTTACTAGGATCTCAAAGCAGTGTTTCAGGGATCTCTTTAAAGCCCAGTCTCATTTTGAAAATCACCACCACTTCATCAAAAGGAAGAATATAGCCTGCCAGCACTCAGGAGGCAGAGGTGGTGGATTTCTATGTGTAGAAGGTAAATTTGTCTGTGTGGTAATTTCCAGGCCACCCAGGACTACACTGGGAGAACTTGTCTCAAAAAGAAGAGAGAAGAAAAAAAATGATGTGAAACTTTGTTGGTCAAGATGGTGCACATACTCATCAAGATAATCACAGCTTCAAAATTTGGTTTGGGCAGGTATCATCTAGGTGTCTTTGAGCAAGTAACATGACCTCCATGAGCTTTGTATTTTAGGATATAAACAAGGAACAATAAGTAAACCTTTTTAAAAATGAGGTACCATCAGAAAGTTCTTATCCATTCAAAGATATGTCCCATAAGGTATTCTGACTTCAGAGTAGGGAGAAGCCATGACCAGTGTCCACTCGGCAAAAGCCAATTATCATAGGAGTTATTCAGCTATGCACAGACCAGCCTCCACCACAATAACCACCATTACTTAGCCCAAATTGCAATAAGCACAATAAATTAAAACAGTGTACAATTACAGTATGCTCAATGAAATATTAGTAATAAGTAAGTGGCAACCTCTTGTCATAGTCTTTTTTCATGCACAAAATTGTTGAAATAATTAAGGTTTAAAATAATAATATAAAAGGAGACTACTTCTGTTTCAATGTAGGAAAGACAAAGTTAATCTGAAATTGTGTATTTAAGTCTTCTTGTGAATTATTTTTTAGGAGTATTTCCTACCTGAAACATAATTTAATCTTAAATGACATTTAAAACAATAGGTAATTTAATCTATGATTCTGCTCCAGAAGCCTTGGACATCCACTGTGGACAGTGGAGAATGTTTCCATTAAAAAAAAAAAAAAAAAAAAAAAAAAAAGGTTTGACTGTAGTGAATCTTTAACTTAATAACAATCTTGTTGTTGGCTAGAAAATACCCTGTGACATTTCTTTTTCTTTTTTAAATTTTTTTCTTTTTTTATTATTTTTCTTTTCTACATAAACATTTCTATTATTACACACATATCTAATAAACTACCTACAGCAAGAAGAGCCACAAAACTATCAGGAATTATATAATTGTTACATTCATAGTTTTTTGGCCATTTGTATTTGGCAGCCTTGAAGAAAACATCTTTCTTGTCTTGGTGCATCTAAAATTCTGAATGTAAATCAATATCTATCATATCTCATCATTATCAACTTAAAACATCTATCTAGACCCAAAAGCATATTAACCTCTGAACAACTAAGCTTAATTGTAAAACTAAACTATCTGGTCTTCAACCCTATCAGAAACTCTGAGAAAGAATAAAATTATTTGAGTAGAAAGGAAGTGCAGGTTAGCAGCTTCCAAAAAGACAAGATGACAGAGACAGTTTTTTGCCTGAATAGTCACCCATAACCCTCTATAACATTGGAACATCATCCTCAGCCTTCTGTCCTAATATATCTGACATACATATATGTGAGGCAAGACTTATTGAGGACTTGCTTACCCTGCCTGTGACATTTCTTTAAGAAAACAGAAACTGGAATGCTTTATTTACTTTTCTTATTCAATCGATATCAGGTTCTCTGTTTCTAGGCCAATTTTGCTGTTTTGTTTTTCTAGAAGTATGTCCTAGAAACGTGACTGTTTTCAGGGAATGACTGGATAGTACGGCAATCACAGGCTAAGGTCAAGAGAACAGACAGTTGCCATGTTCAACAGAGGAAACAGGTGCAATGCAGCACCTTCCATAATTTGGGTTTCAATGACAAGCTGATGTTGTCCATCCAGCATTCTGCTAAATATGTGTAAGCACCAGAGCACCTCAGAAAGACATGGGCTTCTGCACATGGTGTCTCAGCACCTTCATTTCCGCTCTCAAAAGTTAGTATATAAGGGCTGATGACTCAGTGAAAGAGCAGTAGCCTCATATATACAAGCCTTGCAGTTGTTCACAGCACCGCACACACACACACACACACACACACACACACACACACACACACACACTCAAAGGCATACACACATCATGCATGTGGGTATACACAAGAAACTAGTGTTGGTTCTATGTCCAAATTTGTAATTCACATTTCTTTTTCTGATAAAAATCATATCTTGGGAAATTAGAAAAATGTTTTACAGGCTACTATAGGTTGGTTTTCTTAAGTTATTAGTCTTTAAAGAATTTCGTACAATGAGTTTGGATCACATTTATCATTCCCTTTATGATTGTTTCTCAGACTTATCCACTACTTCACTGAACACTCAACTTTGTGCCTCTACATTTATTTGTTTACTTATTTGTTTATTTATTTATTCAGCCTTCAAGACCAGTCTGTGCTTTTTAATTTAAGCTGCCCAAGACAATTTTGTGCTTGGATGTGTGGTCTTGTAGGTGGACTTTTAAGACTTAATTCCAAATGTATTTGCTTCTATTCTATAAAATCCATTCACTTTTTCATATTGATCTTGTATTCTCCCAGTCTGATAAAATCATTAACTATAAGAATTCATGTTGGGGGAAAGGCCCCTGGGATTTTCATCTGTCAGTAGACATAGTTTTATTTTTTCCTTTTCAACTTAGATGCCATTCTCTACCCCTTACTTAAGTTCCATGGTTAGTATCTAAAGTACAATGTTCACCAGATGCAGCCTGAGATTTATTATTGTCTAAAGGGAAAAGTCACTTCCCAGAATTCAACAAAAGTCTCCTCTCAGCCAATATGCTTTGTTGGGAAGTGCCCTCCACTCTTAGTTTGCTACTTCTGTGATTCACTTGCAAAGGTAAACCAACATTACATTCCAAATCCTACTCAGTCACAATGTAACATAAATGTTATATACTGTTACAGTTTTTTTTTTCTGGAAAAATTGTGTAGAACTGTTGTATTTATAGTTTTAAGAAGTATTGGAGGTTTGTTTCCCTTGTCTAGCTTTGGGTGAGTAAAATCAAGGCAAACAATCACAACCATTGATGTCTACATGGAAGACCTGGAGTCCTCACAGACTGCTGGCTAGAATGTAAAATGTACTATCACTTTCGAAAACAGAATAGCAGGCTGTCAAAACAGCAGTCACAATATGACCTAGGCAATTCACATTTAGATGAATGTCTAAGAAATCTGAAAACACGTATTCACACAAAAATTTCATGAATGTTTATTATAGTGTCATTGCTTATAATAGCTAAAACTATATAAATAACTCAAAGGTGTATCAACTGATGGATAGATTATAAAAATGCCTTTTTTTGAATGCAACAAGAAGTTATCCGCCATAAAAGTAGCTAAAGTACTAATACCTAGTACAATATTAGGATATTGTACTAAATCAAAGAAGCCACTTACGAACAACATATAATGCATGGTTTCATATATAAAGACTGTTCTGACCAGGGAAATCTTGAGTCAATAAGCAGTTTCCTGTGACTAGACAGAGGAGAGAAAATGGAATGAGTTGTTGTAGTTAGGGAGTTGCTTTTGAGGTGATGAAAATGTCCAGGAATGAAAGAGGGTGATTACTGAACATCTTTGTAGTCATCATAAAATCCCTTGAATACTATGTAAACAAACACTATGACATGTGATTTGGTTGAGGTCACACAGGTGCACCATAACCTTACTTTTAAGGAACGCGGCATTTAAAATTCAAAGCAGTATTTACTTTTCCCTTTAAACTCATCCTATTATAGTAAATGAAAACCTTCAGCTTCAAGAATTTCAATGACTTTATTGTACATCACAGTTACATGAAATTAAAATACAAATATCATGTGTGGTATTGGATTACTTTCACAAAGTTGAATGAAAACAAAAAGGAACTACTTGCTTGACTCCTTGCCGTTCCTGAAAGATAAATTTTAATATATTATTTCTAAGTTAAGTTTTTAACAAACATTCTTTGATTTTCCCTAAAGATGAGGCAGAAACTATAAGAATCCAACATTTGAATACATAAAGATTAGTGAACTCAAACATTGCATCTGTTTTGTGAAGCCCTATCCTTATCAGACGGAGACAGAATCACTTATCCAAGCTTTTCCCTGGTTCGTTCTTATTCTCTCTCCATCTCCCTTTTACACTCCTTACATCCCTCCATTCTTTCATTGTTGCCTACTTCAAACTAGAAATCTGGCTTTCCTAGTAGCAACATTTTCTTATGATTGACAGAGTGAGAACACAGCCAACATTTAAACAATCTTAAATCTATAGTCTCTGGTTGAACAAAATATTTGAGTTTTTATAAAAATAATTACTGAAAATAAACTATAGGAACAACTCTAAGCTAATAAAGCCGGCATCACTAGATGAAATTATCATCTGTAACAGAGGCGTTTGGGTGAGCACTTCTGTGAGTTTCTACACTGAGCTTACTTGTAGGGTGAACCATTCCCTTCCTTGACCTAAATAAAGTAACTCCTGTAATAAGCGAAGAAATCCATCTTCACAATATTTTCAGTTTGTATCTGCATCTGTACCATGAGGCTGCTACCTACTGTATGTTTGTGACAGTTTTTTAAAGAAAATATTCTCTAATGCTCACTGTGTAATAGAAAGTCATGGTGCAGAATGATGTCATAGCAGCCTTGCAGACCCACTAGCAAACATGAGGATCCAAGTTTAATCCCCAGGTGTCAAAAGTTGAAGGAGAGAAGAGACTCCTGCAATTGTGCTTTGAACTCCACATATGTGTTGGGGGCATACACATACACTTTAAAAAATGTGTATTTTTTAAACAGAAAGATTCATTTATAACTCATCTTCATTGCTTGCATTATGTGATTAAGGACTCATGGCTGAAGTTCATATTTTCTCTGAAACTGAAAGATGCCTAATAGAAGATTATATTTGAAGATTTCCATTTCAACTAGTCTTAGAAATAAAACTCTGTTCTCTTTCAACTGTTATCATTAGGATAAATATAGCATTTAATTTCTATTCTTAAAAGTTTGAAATTGCTTGCATACCAGGAAGTAAGAACTCCACCTTAATGTGAGGAACACTGAGTTGTTCTGAAAAGAAACAGGCCTAAAGTCAGGTGAGTTGCAAATGTGCATACCTCATTAGTAGCAAAGATGAACACTTACATTAACCATAAGGCTATATAATTTAGAAATCTGAGACCACTTGATTGGTTGATTACAATTTCTTTAGTACAGAAAAATAGACATCTGTTTTTATATTTTAAATATAAACAGAAATAAGCAAGAAGTTGGGAAATTATTATCAAGTATCATAACTAAGTCATTCAGACTTAACAGAAAGGCTGCAACAGCTTATTCTGGCTACAAGGAAAGGATCTTCTCTGATTGTTTCCTGTGTAATTTAGTTGGTTTATGACATAAGGAGTTTTTACATCCTTAATGTGGCCAACTGCTGAATTTTTGACTCTGTTATGTATTTAGGTAGGTAGTCAAATCTTTCAAGCACCATCCAAAAGTATGGAAATAATTTTGCAAACATTTCAAAATGTGTGATCACTTATCCCTAATGGCATTTAAGAATAAAAAACAGCTTACATATTTCTTATAAATGGAATTTTCAGTATGTTAACAGCCATGTGTTAATGTATAACCAGTAAAAAAGGTTATCTCCTGTAGTTAGGCAAGACTCCCAGTGGAGTGTTTGGGTTACCGTCTCAGCCACTAAACCTTTAACCTACAATTTGTCCTGCCAGAATAATATCCTGGAGTAAAGGTTGATGTAACATATAATTAATAAAGCAACTATTTCATTTAAAACTGCTAGTGCCCAAAATAATGGACACAGGGAGACTATAAATTATTTTACGAGCTGAAAGCACTGGAGCTGGGCAAATATCAACCCTCTAAGCTATTTAGCTCTCTCTCATCTATACAACCCAAGTTACTTGCCAACAAGTTGTCCTTTCTGGGGCTGGATATGCTCCGTCGGCCCATGTCCTCTTTCTCCATCTTTTCTCTTCTCTCGTCTCGCACCAGGGAACTCCAATCCTGCCTACTTTTATTCCTTCCAGTAACTGGCTGCCACCAATTTTATTTAACCACTAGTTTTTTGTTTTGTTTTTTTATATAATTTTTAAAAATCTTTATTTTCCTTTCTGTGTAAGTTTGTGTGTGTGTGTGTGTGTGTGTGTATGTGTGTGTGTGTGTGTATGTGTGTGTGTGTGTGTGTGTGTGTGTGTGTGTGTGTGTGTGTGTGTGTGTGTGTGTGTGTGTGTGTGTGTGTGTGTGTGTGTGTGTGTGTGAGTGTGGTGGTCAGAAGGCAACTTGAGGGATCTTGTTGCCTCCTTGGACTGTCTTGGGGATTGAACTCAGCTTGTCAGGCTTGGCAGCAGGTACTTTTTCCTGTTGAGCCAGCTCACTGACATTCAATACTTATTTCCTATTAGCACTCAGTGAGTGCCAGTAAATATTATAGGATTTGGAAATACAGAACATTAAAATACAAAAAAAGTATTTTTCTCAGAGAATAATATTCCAGTTAAAGAAGACAGGTACATTAAGTAGAAAATTAATTTTTGGTTTCTGAATTGAAGAACCCAAAAATTTAGAAATATTTCTGGATAAATTCCTTTTACTGTAACTTTTGCTAATTTGTAAAACTCAGGAACCAAATGAATTAGAATAAATTGGGAACCCTAAGATCTCAACTCAATAAAATTAGGAATTATTGACAAGTACCACAGGTACCATGCTTACAAGTTTTAGTACTGATAAGATATTTAAAGAAAAATTCCAAGGAGACTGGAGTGTGAAAGCAGTCAGAGATCTGAGAAAGCTGAGAGCAGGGAACAGCAAATGCCAAAACTCTAAGACAGAAATGTGCTTGGCGTTTTCTTTCCTTTTTTCAAAGCATGGCTTCATTTTTGTTTATTTTTACATTTATTTATTATTTATTTATTTACTTCACATCCTGTTCGCAGATCCCCCTCTCCTCTCCTCTTGCTCCCATCCTTCCACCCTGTTCTCTTTTTCTCCCCTTCCCTTCTAAGAAAAGGTGAGCACTCTCCATTATACCAACCCAATGTGGCACATCAGGTCACATCATGGCTAAGAGCATCCTTTTCCACCAAGGCCAGACAAGGCAGCCCAGCTAGGGGAAGTGATCCACAAGCAGGCAACAGAGTCTGTCAAAGATTGCACACACTCCACTAGCAAGGGGGGTCCATATGAAGATCAAGCTGCACACCAGCTACATCTCTGTAAGGGGCCTACATGTATTCCATTCATGATCACGGGTGTGTGTGTGTGTGCTTCAGTCTCTGTGCGCCCCCCCTCCATGGGCCTATGTTACCTGGCTTTGTTGGTCTATTTGTGGAACTCCTCTACCCTCTCTTCTATTCTTCCCCCACTCCTTGAGCTCTGCCCAATGTTTAGCTGTGGGTCTCAGCATCTGTTTCTATGCACTGCTGGGAGAAGCCTCTCATAGGACAGTTATTATAGGCTCCTATCTGCAAGCAAAGCAGAACATCATTAATAATGTCATGGGTTGGCTTTCTCCCATGTGTCTCCAGCTGAGCCAATCATTGGTAGGCCATATCCTCACTCTCTGCTCCGTCTTTATAGCTGTATATATTAAAGGCAGGATAAGTTCTGGGTCTGGACTGGGTCCGGACTGGAAGTTCTGCCTGGTTAGGAGGTAACTATTTCCATCTGCCTGTGTTCTGCTGCTAAGAGGCTCAGCTAGAGTCACCCTCATATCTTCCCAGGAGCCTATAGTGCTGCAGGTATCCAGCGTGTCTCAGAAAACACCACCCCCATTGTTTGCCTTCTCTCCCTCAGCTGTCTCACCTCAGTTCACCCCACAGCTGATCCCCACCCACTTCCTTCTCTTCATCTACTTCCAATGTCTATTCTATCTCCCCTGAGTGAGAGTCAAGCATCCTCCGTTATGTCCTCATTGTTACTTAGCTTCTTTGGGTCTGAGGATTGCAAGATGGTTATCTAGTACTATATGGCTACTATCCATTTACAATTGAGTACATACCATGTATATCTTTCTGAGTTACCTCACTCAGGATGATCTTTTCTAATTCCATCCATTTGCCTGCAAATTTCATGGCTTCTTTATTTTTAATAGTTAAGTAGTATTCCATTGTGTAAATGTACCACATTTATCAATTCTTCGTCTGAGAGAAATATAGGTTGTTTCCAGTTTGTGGCTACTACAAATAAAGCTGCTATGAACCTAATGAAGCAACTGTCCTTGTGGTATGGTGGAGCAGCATTTGGGTATATGCCCAGGAGTGGTATAGCTGTATCCAATAGTTTTAAACTGGAGAACAGGGTTTGCCCAACAAAAGCTGGTATACATGAGAATCTGCTAGTAAGACAGAAAGCAGATTTCGGGTGGGACAAATTATCAGTATTTGAGAACATAGTAATTCCAGGTCAATCCCAGCAAATTAGTACAGAAATTGTGGGCATGGCTAACAATGACTGATTCAGCAAGAAACCCATGCCATGAGAGGAAACCCACCCCTGATACAGCCTGTAGGATCAGCAACCAGAGGCCAGATGGCCCAGATAGCAAGGATAGAACCAAACACACCTGGCAAAAAGAAATCAATGAAATGATGCTTAATTATATTCTGCTAAACTCATAGATTGGTGCCTAACCCAATTGTTATCAGACAGGCTTCATGCAGGAACCAATGGGAAAAAAAATCATAAACAATGCCACTTACAATAGTTGCATCAGTTGTGATTTTATAATTTCAGGGAAATACTATATGGTTGTAATTAAGCTCAGTAAATATTAAATGATATATTTGAGACAAATGTATAAGCACCTGACTGTGCCTGATTTACAAATGTTCTGACATGGAGACAAGCTCATTTTTCAAGCAGTGTCTACTGGCCAAACTGTACTGTTCTACTCACTGTGATTGATATTTGTTACTTTCTATTGAAATAGCTCAGGCTTATTTAATGCATCTCCAGTTAGAGGAAGTATGTTACTGTGTATACAGATTCCAAATACAGAGAGATCTTAATAAATCTAGACTTTTACACTTGGTGTAGTTTGGTCTAAGCTTTCTATTTCTAGCAAACTTTAAGGTGTTGCTGACATTTCTGGACTGTTCCTCAAGTGGAAAACCACTCAAATCACAGATAGATGGGTGGATAGATGACATATAAATAGATAGATGGATGGATGATAGATAGAGAAATAGATGATATACAAATTAATGTATATGATAGATATGTTAGATAGATTATATGATAGAGAGATAGAGAGAATATAGGCAAATAAATGATAAATATATAGATGATAGATGTAGATAGAGATAGATTATAGAAGATAGATGTTAGATAGGTGATAGAATAATAGATAGATAGATGGATAGATGGTGGGCAAATAGATGATAGGTAGGTAGATGAGTGATTCAAAAATAGATAATCTGCAGAGAGATGATAGACAAATTGATGTTTGATAGACAGATGGGTAGATAGATAGATAGATAGATAGATAGATAGACAGATAAATAGATAGATGGTAGATAGATAGGCACATAGATGATAGGCAAATAGATGATAGATGATAGTTGGTAGATAGATAGTAGATGATAAATTTATGACAAACAGACAAATAGATGATACATCAATGACAGAAGATAGATAGATAGATGATAGATAGATAGATAGATAGATAGATAGATAGATAGATAGATAGGTATCACAATTTTCTTAAATTAACAGATCCATGTTCATAGCAGCCTTATTCATAATAGCCAGATCATGGAAACAGCCTAAATGTCCCTCAGTAGAAGAATGGATAAAGAAACTGTGGTACATATACACTATGGAATACTACTCAGCTATTAAAAACAAGGAATTCCCAAATTTTGTGGATAAATGGATTGAGCTAGAAATGATCATAATGAGTGAGTTAACCCAGAAGCAGAAAGACTCAAATGATATATACTCACTTATATCTGCATACTAGCCCAAGGGGCATGTCCCACGAAAGCCTTCACTTACCAGGAAACTGGGACAGAGGGGAGGACACCCTATTGGGACTCTAGATGAGAGAACCATGGGAGAATAGCAATGTAGAAAGATCCAGTGGGTCCTAGAAACCTACAAGTAGAACATTATGATAGGCAGATTTTGGCCAAGGGGTCCCACTCAAACTAAGGCACCAGCCAAGGACAATACAGGCGGTAAACTTTAAACCCCTACCCAGATATATCCAATGGTCAGAACAATCTCCACACTTGAGTGGAGAGTGGGATATGCATTTCTCACGTACTCTGGTGCCTCACATTTGACTATATCCCCTGGAGGGGGAGACCTGGTGGCACTCAGAGGAAGGACAGCAGGTCACCGAGAAGAGACTTGATACCCTATGGGCATATACATGGGGAGGTAATCCCCCTCAGGAACAGTCATAGGGGAGGGGAATAAGGGGAAAAGGGAAGGGAGGGAAGAATGGGAGGATTCAAGGGATGAGATAACCATTGAGATGTAACAAGAATAAATTAATTAAATAAAAAAAGAAAAGGAAAAAAAATAAAATTATAAGAATTTTGCTACAAAAAAAAAAACAGATCTATACTGAGTAAGGGGATAGCTATTGATATAATCATATGGCTTCATGTTTTCAAAGAAACATGTACTAGGACAAAATGCCTTTTATGCACAAAGAACTATAGAAAATACCTTTGTTCTAGAAGAATAAATACGAAAAGAAGTGATATAGTACAATGTACTTAGAGCCAATTATCCTATTTGAGGAAAATCTATGTACATATAACTAATCACACCTCACAGTATCACCAATGGTTCAGTAAGATGTTACTTTCAGCTGAAGAGTAAATACTTTTGAATGGCAATTGGAATGTGGTTTTAAGGCAGGGTCAAAATATGGGATTTGGAGATTCTTTATCCTCATAAGAAAATATGATTTTGTATAGTTAAACCCAGAATATCTTCAAGGGCACAGAGAGAAAAGTTCACTGTGTAAATCAGGCTTCCCTCAAGTTCTGGGATTAAAGTAATGTACCTCCTCAACAGGCTTAACACAGTTTATTCTTAAATATACCATCTGTTACATCAGAGAAGGTAGAAGATTCTCTATTGGCATTACAGCTAACGACAATGCATAGAGTAGACTAGATGGGAGAGGAAGACAGGAGGTTGAAGGAAGAGAAAGAAGAGGGAGGAGGAAGTTAATTTATTATAAAACGCAAGAGAAAAGGCTGAAATATTTGCAAAGCAAGCTAACATTTGTCCTTAAAATATCTTTTCAGAAATAAGTGATTTTGGGACTACCATCAACAACTTTTAGTAGGTATTGTCCTCTTTCTATTATTGAAGGCTTCTCATACTGTGTAAGATTACACAATGGTTTGTAGATGTACTTGCATCTCTCTTCTGTGCAGAATTGAGATATATCTGTAGTTAATACTAACAAAAGGCTCATTTCCCTTCAGTATGTAATTCCCTCTATCCCCATTTTTCATATCTTCTTCTAATTAAAAATCTGATTATCTTTCAGAGTCTCCCCAGGCTCCTGTTTCCTTTTAAAGAGTTGCTAGATGACTCTTATGATGTCTGCAGGACCCAAAAATGAATTCTTGTGTGTGCTGTGAAAACTTAAGACAGCAGATTCGCAGCACAGTCCTGGTGTCCACTAAGCCAAGGAAATTGTGCACTGACTTCCCTTACTCCAGTATATAACTGAAGCCCAGGCCAGAGTCCTGCTCTCCAGAGTCCTCTTGAGTTATGGGTGCCTTGCATATGCTGTCTGTCACCTGACCTCACCATTAATTTCCACTTGCTTGCTATTCTTGTTGTAACAACATAGTGTTTAATCTTTCTGTTCTCATGAACATTGATTGTGCAAATAAATTATGAAAAATAAAATAATGTGCCTAGTTACCTCATTAGGTTTTTGTCATCAAATAATCTCAATTTTCTAAACCACATGAGTCCCAAATTTCCATCCAGTGTTAGTTCAACAGAAATCACTGAGTGCTTCCCCTCTCACATTTCTCACCAGATCCTGCACACCCAACCAACTCCACCTTCTTTCTCTTTAGGAAGAAAATAGGTATATTAAAAAGAAAAACCAAAAAAAAAAAGAAAGATAGAAAGAAAAAGCAAAATAAACATAAATACACAGAAATGCACACACACACACACACACACACACACACACACACATCTTAAAACACAAAATCAGAAGCAACAACATACAAGCAAAAAGAGGAGTAAGGTTAAGAAATGCACCAAAAACCAATATGTTTGAGGATATATTTTCAGTAATAAAAAACAAGCAAACAAACAATAACAACAAGGATAGAAATCATTGAGTGTGTGCCATATAGTTAGTCCAAAAAGTCTAAGAGGGTCAGAAAGCACCTGAACTGGGCTAGGCCTGTGAAAAGGTAATGCTTTCTCTCTTCTTCCTCTCTGTGTGCCTGAAAACATTCGATAGTGATCATATAGAAAAATGTATACTGGAAGGAGATACTCCATGCCTCTTTGTTATTGGAAAAGTGAACCTCCTTTACTGACTGTCCTCAAATAGCTGAATGCATTATTTTCCTTATTCAATGAATTTATCAAACACATGTAGAATATACCTATATGATACTATACAGCAGGCACTAGAAATTCTTCAGCTACCATTAATAAAGGAGGTGTTGCAGATTGTTTGACTGAGGAAGACACAGGCTGCCATAGCCTCATGGAGGAAAGTCAGTGATGCTGATATTTCACATATTTTGTATAATGTAGAGTGCCTCATTGACAGGGCTCTTGATGTTACTCATAGCCTCTAGAATACTAATGTAATTTGCATCTGCCCAAGATGTTTGTGTCTGAATAGAGGTTTTCTTTATTTACTGAATAGTTTAGAAAACAAAGATTTCTAAGACCCCCCCCCCACATACACACATGCAAGCACATACATACATATATTGCATATATACATATATATTGTACATAATGCCTTGAAAATTGCTGACTATGTAGATATTTATTTAATGAGTTATGACATCCATGCATCAGGCACCATTACAGTTTAATTTTAGTTCAAATAATACTAGACATAATATATATCACTTCCCTTGCCCTGATGAATAATACAGCAATATGGTAATGAGCATTTTATATTTGGCAGCTCTTCAGAAGAGTAGGAATTGGAGGAATTTAGGTCCAGTTATGGTATTTAATGAGGAATCCTTGCAAAATCACTGTCATCTCAACTCCTGATACATTTAATGTATTCTTGTCAGTAGAACATCTAGACCATGGAACAGAAAAAGGCTGCAAACTGTTGATGCTTTCAAAGGGGATGGCATCAAAAGACTCCCAGTGATGCTTAGAGTTTATAGGGACTTAATTCTGTAAAACGAATAATTATGTCTATCTTTAAAATGAATCCATGTATGTCATGTAGCTACTAAAACAGTCATATAATTCCCAGAGTTCTCCTGTTAGTCACTCCCAGCAAATAAAGAAACATTCTGTCACTCCTCTCCTTGAGATGGAGAATGCAAAAGGTAGACTTCATTTTCAGTTAAAGAACACAACTTTAACTTCTTTCTCTCTGATGTATTGTATGTTGTGATAACTTGATTTACAAATATCCAAGTGTACAATTAGCTACCTTGTCCCAAAAACAATTTTGCATTTTGAAAAAGCTGGCATCATAACTTTCTTTTTAAAAACACAGTTCAGCATCATTAATTTTACATGAATTTGACTGACAACTTTTCATTTAATCTAGTTTTTCATTATAGATTATCATGTGGAAGATATTCATAAGTGCTTGACTTCAGGTGGATTTTTACCATGAGATACATTCCCACATAAAAAACTTGATTATATAATGAGCTATTAAATATGATTTGACTCCAACTTCCTTGATTATATAAGGAGTTATTAAATATGATTTGATTCCATCTTCCATTATGTTCACTTTAGAGAACAATTCCCATTGAGGTTTGTATGAGCACTTAATATTCATTCTATCCCATAGAAATGAACCATTAAAAATATATGGCCAAAGACGTTTTGTTGAACACACACTACTGCATTTTAAGAAAAGAAATAACAATCATAAATTCCAATTTAACTCTGAAGAACTAGGCACAATTGGTTCCATTAGATGATGGTGACCTGTTATGATTTCAGTTAAAAGAGAGGAATCATAGGATGAGATTTGCTGTTCTAGTCCAGTAGATTTGATGAAACTCTTTAATAAAATATAAACAACAGATGGCAAAAGTGGACTCAAAATTTGTATTTACACATTTATGCAGAAATATAAATACATATTTATGTAACAACAGCAACAATTATAATAATAAATGAGGCAATCTATTTAAGATTAGAAGAGGCAAGGGAATAATTGGAAGAAAGAAAGGGATGGGGTAATGGATGTAAGTTTATTTTAAGTGAAACTACACAAAATTAAAAAGAAAAAAGGAGCAAATGTATCATTGACTATATCTACATATATCCTAACACATAGGTATATATGTTACCTGTGAGATAAAAGTATCTATGATATATATTTACAGAGGATATATATATATAGGTATATATATAATTATCTGACTGAATTCACTTTTATCATAAGATTTTAAGCACAGATTTCACAAAACATTGCACCTCACTGAATTGTATGCATAGAGAAAATTAGCTACATTAATGCTTATAAATAAAATACACTAATACAAAATGGTGATTCACTATTGGATGAAAATTTATACATGTCTGTTTTCATTACTGATGGAGAACAGTCTTTAGAGGACTTTTATTGCAGCCATTCATTTATACTTAATAATAACAAATTCCAAACTAATGTTTTTCATTGATTTATATGATTAAAAGTTAAAATTTTAACGGGATGTATAATGGTTTTTTTTAATGGCTCAGATAATATTTTACATGAACGGTTGATTTTGCTGGACATAGTGGCACATGCCTAGGGAGACCTGGGCAGGCAGTTCGCTCTGAATTCAAGGCCAGCTTTCAATACATTGTGAGTTCCAGGGCAGTAGGGCTTATGTGGAGACCCTGTTTCAAAAGAAGGGATTGATTTGTATGTGATTGTATTGAAACTGTAAATTTTCTTGTTAATTTTTGATGTTAGGCAAGGTTAAATAAAACCAATAAATTGTAATGCTGACAAACAAATGGAGCATAGTAAAGGTTATGTATAAATAATGACACCAATATAGGCAATTAAAGAAAATATGAATCCTTGTCAGAAAAAAAAAACCTTCCAAACTTGGCTCCCAGTTTAAATTATGTAACAGTTAAGATTCCCCTTGGTGTTCATGTGTGTTTTAAATGTCTACATGAATATAAGTTTAGTATTGTATTTGTTTGGAACATTCTGGGAGAGGCCATTTCTAGATAAGGCACAGCCTATCTAGAGTGAGCATTTAAAACACAAGAAACATTGCATCACACCATCAGCTTTTCATAAAGTTTTCCTTGGTAGCAATGAAATATAAAACAATTTAAAACATACTTGTCTTTGGTTAACCCTAGCTGTTTGAAGTCCCAGCAAACTACTGTTGGGAAATTAGCACTGCATCACAAACTCCAAGACCTTAAAGCCTTGGTGCTTCATGCACTCATGAGAGAGAAGGAGGGGGCACAGACAGGTTTTCCTCAGCTGTTATGAAGTGTCTGGTGGTGGAAAGTCTTAACAGAGCTGCTGATAAGCCAATTAAACCTTTTCCATGGCGCCACCCTAATGTCTTCCCCTCTCCCAGAAGACACTGAAAAAATAAAAACTAATAGCATCTGCAATGAATAGCATTCTTGTAGCCTATAGGTCTGGCCTGCTTAGTTTCCCCATGACAATAATGGGAGGCCTTATTATTTTGTTTCCCTTGGGCATTTATTAGTCTTGATGAGGAAAAGGTCGAACCTTCTGTGGAAAAAAGCACAGTTCTCAGATCTCTTCCAACATTAGGAAGTCAAATGGAATCTGGGGCTGCCTTTCTTCCACCAGCCCAGCTAGAAATTGTTTTCACATGACTGTCAAAATTTACTGCCTGTCATGTGATAAGAACAGAGAGTGTGATTTGCTCAGCCGCAGTTAATAGAAATGAGTCACATGCTGTAGACTGTTTAATGTGTGATAATGCCAAGTATTGGATCAGGGTGTGGAGTGGGATCTGTCGACTTCACTTTGTTTGTAAATGTACAGTATGTATTCACCTGTGCATCAGAAATTTAATTTTCTTTGTATTGTCCAAAAAGGGTAGCACCTGTTATTGTGGACCATATATATTCCTGTATGCTATACAAAACACCAGGCCTTGTTACTCCTGCCTGAACTTGCACATCTGTTTCACACCTTACTGTTTTCATCACCTCCATTTCTAATCTCAAGACATCATTATTCTATTTTAGGTATTTTATTCACAGTGAGATATCATGGAAGTTAAAGGGATCCACTAGTCATTAATAATCCCTCAAAAATAGGGAAACAGTCTATCTATAGTGTTTGTAAGGTTTCAAACAAATCATTTACCATAAATAATTCCGAAATGGCTGGTGTCAGTACAAAGGACTGGAAGAGATGGTACTGTCTGTCCTCCTCATGCAATGAGTAGTGTTGATGCTGAGAACTAAGTCAGTTTTCCTTCTGAACACTTTTTTGTCTTTGATGAAGCGAGATGAAGTGCATCATTTTTGGTCACTACTTTTAGAAATGTAATATAGGCTAAAATTATGAAATAAAAATATGAAAGAGCTGCTTTGGCTTGATGATAACAGCTATTCTTGAAGCTCTTGCACAATGATTATACCCTTGGTAAATAATCAAGGAACTCTCAAGTGATAGTATTTTTACTCTTAGAAATTTGTTCTACAGGAGATATTAGGTTACAGGTTTAAAATATAATGAAGACTAATTTTAGTATTAATAAAACATTCCAATGGATGGATAAAAGAACCAAATAGAACAACGCAGAAACTTTAGGACCTCCACTGCCTTTAGTAACTCTTCCCCGATTTCTTGCATGTCTTTTTCACTTCTGCACATTATCCAATTGAGATAATAAGATATACATTTCAGATCCATTTAATGTGTTCAATGGTTCATTACAAATCTGTTTTGTGACAATTGGTATCATAAATTTATTTATGATGCTTCCAGTATCTAGTTCACTCATTATCAACTGTCAGGAAAACAAAACAAAAGAAAACAAAATCTTGAAGATAATGTCCAGTGATTAACTGCCTCAGCTCTCTGACCACCAGTACTGGCAGCCCATCTCCATCTGGGACTGTGCTCTGCTGTCTCTCTTTTTATAGTTGACAAGTTTGCTCTTTACCCACTAAACTTTATGACTCTTCTGGGCCTTACATAATTACGTATCCTTTCTATAATTCAAGAATTTTGCTCCTGAGATGATGAATCTCTTCATTTAAATAATAAGTTTTCTGTATTATCTCATTCTCATGAAAATTCAGAAATACTATGGTATGTCATTTTTTTAAAGCTATCTGTTTCTTGTTCTGTATGGAAGGCTTTCAATGTGCATTGTCTCAACTGAATCTTCCTAGTCTCTTCTAGGTTCACAGCACTTGGATTTTGTTCCAATTTCTTCTCTGGTGTCTTTAAAGTCACTAAATATTTTCAATATAATGTCATATTTCTTTATGTGGAACATCAGTATAACATTTTTGCCCTTAGAACTGGGTCTCAATTTAGAGTAAGACTATGAATGCCTTGCCCTGGCCCTTGTGTTTATGTCAATTCTAACTTAATTTCTGACCTCCCTTCTCTGCTTTGGCTCTTGAAAACTCCAAGGACATACATACAAAGCCCAAGACTTGCCTACTTGGTGTCTCTACCCTCATACACCCTCACTTAATGCCTCCTTTTGGTCCTACACAGAGCTGTCTACTTACTGCTTTTTAGTGACAGTGTTCATAAGGATCCAACTTCAAGATACACAGGCCACTCACCACTAGTTAACACAGGATTAAATTATCCATTGGCTTTCCAAAGTAAGGTGGAATTCATGAGATGAGAAAACATTTTATTATTTTGATGAATTTTGCTTCATCGTTCCAGACTAGAACAGAGCCAGGCTATCAAAATCCTGTTTCATCACATTTCTTATCTTGTTACCTCAAATACCACATCCAAAGTAGATGTCTAGTATATGCTGGTTATGCTTCGGTGTTTATAGGAACATATAGAACAGAAATCTCTGAAGAACAACTGACTTAAACAATCTTTGTTTCTAAGAACTACTTGTTCTGAACTTCACTTTTATTAGTATAACAATTGTCCATAATTCAAATAAAAATATTTGAAAACTCATATTTCATTTATGATGTAGAATAATTGACTCAAAATTTACAGTACTCATCAATATGTGGACAAACAACAAATTTCTATGTTAGGAAAGTTTAATGTGTACTCAGAAGAAGGGACAGGTATTTTATACCATGATAGAAATGCCTAACAAAGACATAATAGACAGAGAACTTATTGCAGAGGAACAAGTGAATAAATAGTAAATAATATAATCCTAATACCTGTTAAACTTATGTGCCTGGTAAATATAGTATTTCAGGGACTAATTAAATTTTCCTTGAAAAGCAGACCATTCTTTTTATATTTTAAACATCTTGAAATGTTAAGTCTCAGACATACTCCCATGCCTCCTGTCACCACATTGCCTCAAACACAGGCAGCGTCGATGCACATACTCATGAGTATGGTTTTCCTCTTGCTTCTAGTGCTTCTTTATTTTTTTATCATGATATATTTGGTGGGTATGTGACTAATTAAAAAATACTTCCATTTAAATATAGTTGTGCTCAAACAGTATCCTCCCCACCACTTCCTGGTAGTACCTTTCTTTCCCTAATAAACTCTCAGTCATAGGGGAGGGGAGTAAGGGGAAAATGGGAGGGAGAGAGGAATGGGAAGATACAAGGGATGGGATAACCATTGAGATGTAATATGAATAAATTAATAAAATATATTAAAAAGTAAATAAAAATAAATAAATAAATTCTCATTCATACTCATATGATATTTTATATATATGTATGTGTATGTATCTATATAAAATGTAGGATTCTTGAACAAAACATGCAATACTTTTTTCTCAGTTTGAGAGATTTTGGTTAATACAATTATATTACTTATTTTTCTTGTTGTCATGGTAAAATATTTGGCAAAATGAACCCAAGGAGGGAAGGAAGGGCTTATTTGGTTCACAGTTCAAGGATGTAGCCCATCCTGGTGGGGAAGTCATGAGCAGGAGCTGGACGTCATTGGTCATTTTGCACCCACAGTCAGCAAGAAAAGAGGGATGAGTAGTGGTGCTCAGCTCACTTACTCCTGTATCTTTCCAGTCTAGGAAACCATTGCTAAGAATTGCAACTCTCTCATAGCAATGTTCAACATCATCCATAAACAGATAAACCAGCTCATAGGACAATCATTTTATCTCCTCTACATTTATATTAAAAAATCTATTTCCAGTACTCATTCTACCTAAATTTTAAGCTACAACATTTGATTGAAACTATGTGAATATATTTTCTCACAGTCATTATTCTTGTATTTGATATCTTAGTGAAAAAAATGAGAACATATTATGAAGTCTTAAAGAATGATTATGTTACAACCAAAAACAATGGAAAACACTCGCTAAAACAAATATCTAAAGGATACACATAAAATAATGTAATAATTCTTTATTAGGACGCCAATTTTCCATGACTAAGTTTTCAAATAACAGTCCTAAAATTATAATCTCAGTTTTCTGTGCTATAATCTTAGTCTTTTACTTCTGTAGTCAGACTAAAAGTTCCACCCACTACACATAACTCTGGAAAGGAGATTTGACTCAGTTAATTGAAAACCTGGCCCTAATAGCTGGTGGTATTAGTACATAGTCTAGAAGCCAGAACTGAGCAAGGAAAAGAAAGCTCCTTCCTCACATGTGTGGGCATCATTGTGAGCTGTCATCTCACTCAGGGCTGTGCTCATTGGCTCATCACTCATTTCCTAAGTCATTAATCACCTGCCAAAATTGTATAGTCTCCTAATTACGATGTCTGCTTTATTCTCACACTTCCTAGCATTCTTTTCAATTAAGGTATTAAGACTAGATAAAAGTTAATACTCCTAGTCTAGCAAAACTAACCAGAGTGGAGTAAAATTATTATCAACTTCTCCAGCAGTTCCTTCAGTTAGTTCTGCTCTTGAGGCAGAAAGAATTTAGAAATCCAAAAGCATACAGTCAAGCTATAACTATAAATGATGATTCTATCACTGGCAATTTGCATGGCTTCTGACGTTTTCAAAGTTTAGTGGCAAAGTGGGGAATATTTATCTTAATTGACTTTTGTACAATTAGAATGGATGGGCATAATGAAATCTTTATCATAGAGGTTAATTTATAATTTTAGCTTTTTAAGGTTTGCCATTTATCCCAGCTATTATTTGCAGAGTCTGAGAAATAATGGCCATTGTGATTCTCCAGCTTTCATATAGAAAATGCTTGAGCTCTGCACACTGAGACTGTGCTGTCCAATATGAGCATACACAGAGAAGGAAGTACATAGCTCATACACTCCTGAGATGACACTCCCACTCATCGGAGACAACACATTGTGCTCTCTATTCTGAGTTATTCCAGTATCCCCAGGAGGTAGTGGAGACAGCAGTACAAAGCTCTCTAACAGAAATTTCCTGGGCTATTCAAACTGTCATTCCCCCCCCTCACGATGTGAATACAGTTTGACTATTTCAATGAAAGCTGTGATGATTAATAATGACTTTTTGTACAAAATGCCAGGTCAGGAAAAGGAAATGAGCTTCTATCCCATATTACTCTCATTTTGACTGTAATTCACTCACATCCACAGGACATGTGCCAGGCAGATCTGAGTCTTGAAAGGCAAAAAGATACCAGTATCTGGGATGGTGCTTTTTCAAGCTTGCTCAGCAGGATTGAAGAAAAGAGGTCAGAATTGTCCTTAAGTAACTGCAAAGAATGACGTATTTATCAGAACGTGAGAGCCATTTTACTTGGGAAAGGCTACAATGTAACTGCTGACCATTTGGTTTTCTGATTTTAGAGCTTCTTTGTTGCTTTGAACACTCCTATTTTTATTCTCACTCCAGACCTAGAGGATATCCCTTTGGGAATCAATGTGGTTCTCTCTGATTGCAGTATATGAGTGTTTAGAGCCTTTCAGCCTTCCACATACTCTATCTATAAAATAACTTCTCCATTTTCTCACAATGTTATAATCTATATGGACAGGTGTAATTGTTTAGATTCACCATCCTCACTTATAGGACATCATCATCTTTTACACACAATTTTAAGGGCAGTATAGAAATTGCAGGGTAGAGTCTACCTAAGTGCTATCCTGAGAAATTAGTTAATGCCTAAAGACAAAGAAACCATTGTACTTACTGTCTATGAGATGACATGTGATGAAAAAGGCAACAACAACAACAAATACCAGGCTGAATAAATATGGTATAGGAGCAATGTGAAAGAATTCTGTTTTATAAGAAAGAGTTTGTCCATCTTTACACTTGACAAGAGATCTGTATATGAGCTCTTTCTCTGATTTGATAATATGCTTCTGTCTGTGATACTGCCCTATGGCATCTCTATTTTCTAAGGCGGAAAGTCATGATTACAGAAAACCCCTTCCATGTAAATATTTGTGTGCCGTTCGTTGTTGTTGTTGTTGTTATAGGATAAGTCTGTGCACAGAGGAACTCTGCCTACTTCTGTGTCTCCATGTGAATGCACACTTTGCTTAGAACTCTAAGAGGACTCTGAGTTTTCTTACATTTTGGAAATTTTGTCCTCAATGTTTCTCTCTTTAGTGTTTAAATCACAAACTAATATTTTGTTTATATATGTGTATGAATGTATGTATGTATGTATTATGTATGTATGTATTTTACAAGATGGGGTTTCTCTGTGTAGCCTTAGCTGTTCTGGAACTTGCTTTTTGATCAGGCTGGCCTTGAACTCACAGTGATTCTCCTGCTCTTGCCTTCCTGAGTGCTGGGATTAAAGGGTACAACACTACTCCCGGTTTATTTTAACACTTTCTTTATACCTTTCTGGGTTTCATTGAATCCACAATTATTCTAATTATTCTTCATTTATGTCTTGGAGAAAAAAATGTTATACCTGACACTCCATTGCCAGGTTATGTCTATGATAGGAAAAAGCATGCAGCTCCCAGATACAGCATGAAGATAAATTCCATGACACTTAATACAAACTAAACACACTCTGAATTAAAAATATTAAGACCGATTATTTAATGTTTATATTAATAGTAACAAAACCCTAAGAACTTCCTCTCTGTAATCTCATAATACTGGTACAATCAAGAACTCATCCTAGATCCATTTGTGAGAAATGAACAAAGCATGCCATCAAGAACCATCAGTTAAATGTCACTTTAAATGTCCAGAGTGAACAGACTTTTCTGCACATGCCTGGGATTCCTGCTTAAAACTGTCTAGAATAACTCAGAAATTCCATTAACTCCTTTGGAAATTAAAAAGAATGCTAAGCAAAGGTCAAATGCAACCTTTCAGATTGAAGTTAATTATTTAACAGGCCATTAGAAATGTTCAAGGAATAACTTAATATTTGTAGAATTAACTCGTTTTAACTGCAAAAGCTGCATAATGGACCTATGAAGATTATGACATAAGTACTAATTCGTGAAGCTCAATATCCTCTGCCCTTTCAGCCATGATCAGCTAGTTCATTATCATTAAAACTCCCACATATAAAGACAGAAAGCAAGGAGGGAAATCATGAACTCACATAAAAAAGGCCTTCACTAGGTCTATTTTACAAACATGATTATGTTCATGTTTTGAGGTCAGAAGTGGTAATTTTGTTCAATTTACCACAGTGAAAAGGATGTCCTTTTCTATACTTGCCTGCCAGGTTTAATATGCATTCAGTCATATTTAAACATGAGCAGGTATGACATGTCTAATAGTAATATAAAATTTATATGACATTTTAACTTGTACATTATATAAGCTTTTTATGTGAATCACTTGAATCACTTAAAATCATTAAAGTGTGTCTACATGTATCAAGCACACATATGCATATCTACATGTCCTTTGGTAATGAATAAAAAGTAAAATTGTTTACTGTTATGCAGGAAAACTGTAAGTTAAAATGAAATAAAATATAATGGCAATAAAAAGTTCTTTATCAGGAGAAATATATAGCTTGAAAGGAATGTAAGCCTGTCTGTGGCACTAACCCACGCTGTCCTCTTCTGAGATACTTACCAGGGACTGAGTCAAGCTAAGGTTTATGTCTCCATCACTTCATACCATTTCGCTAAAACCCAAAGGCAGTGTGTCCTTGGAACAATTCTTCATGTCACTTCACAAATCTGCCTGTATCACATCACACACAATTCTACAAACCACACACTGCCTGATTCCATCATGGTTCATTATTAAAAATGATGTCTTTTCTTCTTTTTTTTTCTTCCCCAGACCATTAATATGGCAGCAGATCCAAAGGAAAACAAAACAACACCAAAATCTAGTAGAGTTGAGAGTCTCTTCTTGGGACCGCTCCTGTGTTGCAGCATGCTATTCTGTGGCCTGGACATCCAAGGAAGGCATATCTTTTCTTGCCATAACTATAATACCCTATGTGTCCCTAAGCGTTTTTATAAGAGTTCCACCAAACACTTTTCATTTTAAGCATGTTGAAAAATATATATGACAAAAAGATGTTACCAGAATTCAAGATGCAAACATTGTAAAATTATCACTACAAAATATTCTAGAAACAACTGGTGCAATGATGTCACATATTAGAGAGGTTTATTTTTAAGTGGATTGACACTTTTAATACTATTTCGGAGTATATTCAATTTTCTTGATAATAGTAAAAACACTTTTCTATGACAAAAAGATGCATTTGTGTGATCTGCATCAATCTTTAAAATGCTGTTCAATTATTAATGACTATTTCAAAATTCAGTTAAAAAGTCAGTTCCATCAGTCACCTGAGTTCTTTTCTTCAAACTCTAATAATTTTTATTTCTAAAATTTGAAAATATTTTTACTGTTTTGAATACTATTCTTGGCTCATCCACATGTTAACAAACATCTGCTACTTCAATAGCTAGATGATTAAATTGGTAATTACTATAGGATTCCTTTAATTACTAGGTAAAGAATCTGGACCATTTAACACTAAGAGTGAGTTAAATATTTGATTGATTTTGCACTTGCCCTTCTGAAATCCAATGAAGAGAAACATGTATGATGCTGAGTGGCTTTCACTCAGCTTTCTTGATATATTGACAGTGTTCACTTAAGATGATGATCTATATAACCAATGTTCTAATACAGCCAAAGAAGATATTATTAGTGCTTAAAGCAACATGCAATGGAACCTTATAATATTAAATTATATTTCTTATATTAAGTATATAGAATTACAATGAAAACACTTTTCTATGTAATTTATATGTCTCGTGGGGTTTTCTAAATTTGCTTTAGTAGGTTCCTACTGGCATTTTATGCTTAGTTATCAAAGAAAATGTAAAACGCCTGAAACATAATTTTATATGGCCACAGTACATTATTTAATGACAAAAAAAGAAAAATAAAAAAATAAAAGATGTCTTCCCTGTTGTGAGAAAAGACTATAGTGGTTAATTTTCTAGTTGAGTTTGATAGATGTAATATGTACACCTGCTGTAAGAAAGGCAGGAATTCTTCACCCATGGCCTCGGTGATAGCAATTCTAGCCCTATTTCCAGTGCCATCTTATTTAATAAACACCTTGGACACTCTCCAGGCTCCACGTTTTCTCATTTTGGGAAATTGGCCAGGTATTCACAATGAAATTATAATACATGGTCATAAGTATAGCAGATAAGAAAATGAAATACTTCCCTTGTGACTGACTAATGATAATGGGACTACAGATTACATTTTCAACTGTAAATTATTTCATACACTGACAAAACTTACCAGAGCTTACTTGAATGTTGTAAAGGCTATGCCTACAATGTGGAAAGCCATACACAAAATCACAAATGTCTTTCTCCATTTCAGTTATAAGTGGCAGTGAATCTTATTCACTGCCTGTAAATGCCCATGGTTTCACAATGGGCATACTGTACAATCTCAAAGGGATTATGTTTAAGTATTAAGAGGTTTCTTAGTAAACAACCAGTACAACTTAAAAGATGCAATGACATTTTCCTGAGTTCTTTCTTTATAACTTCAGCCATGGTTCTGAGACAGGGTGGAGAACATACACATTCTTTTTGTCCTGATTCAACACAAGTTTTCTCATGATTAAGAACCACATATTTTGAGAAGTATTTTGTTCGATCTCTGTAAATGATTCAGAAAATTTAAAAACAAAGTAATAAAAAAAGTAAGCAGGGGCCAAAACCACAAATAAATCTAAACCTAGTGTTAACTGGTTTGATGTATTATATTATAGTTATGGAATCTGCCTCATTATGAAGTCTAATCCACTACAGCACCTCTGCACTTTTTGTCTCTTAAATATGCAACAAATATTAATTGATTAAGAATCATAGTATTATCATGAGCATTAAAGTGCCATGGTGCTAATTGTTTAATATATAAAACTTAAGCAAATTTGAGCATAGGATGCTTTCCTTTTATTACATCAAGACAATCCATAGATGCCAATAAAGTGCCTTATATATAACAGTAATCATTAAAATTATAGTAAAATCACAGTTGTTTAACCTGCCAAAAGAGCTTTTCAGTATTTTTCTAAAGTGTATTTGTCACTCAGGACCATGTTTTCTGCACCTTTGTTCTATGGTTTTAGATCTACAAAGATTACCTATGTTGGAAGAACTTCTATATGAATCTCAATGTTTTGCTGTTCTTGTTTGTTTGTTTGTTTATTAATTTATTTAGATTACATTCCAATTGTTGTTCCCTTACAGATATCCTCCCATTCCTCCCTCCCTCCCGATTTCACCCTATTCCCCTCCCCTAGGTCTGTGACAAAAGGTATTTCCTCACCAACAATATGGTCACAGCCTATCAAGTCTCTTCCTGGTAGCCTGCTTATCCTTCCTCTGAATGCTACCAGGCCTCCCCATGAAGGGGAGGTGGTCAAATATGGGGCACCAGAGTTCATGTCAGAGTCAGTCCCTGCTCTCCACACAACTTTGCGTAATGTCCTGTCCCTTGACTGGATCTGAGGAGGGCTTCAATATTTGCTGCATGTATTGTCCTTGGTTGGTGCAGTATTTTGAGCAGCACCCCCGCCCCCTGAGTCCAGATCTGCCTGTCATGATGTTCTTATTGTAGGTATCTAGGACCCTCAGGGTCCTTCTATTTCTCTATTTTCCCTTACTTCCCTCACCTAGAGTCACAATAAGAGGACCCCGCATCTATCTCAATCTCCTGGTAAGTGAGGACAGTCAGGGGATATCCCTGTTGGGCTGTGTCCAATTATAAGTGAGTATATACCATGTGAGTCTTTCTGAGTCTGGGTTACCTCACTCAGTATGATCATTTCTAGTTCCATCCATTTGCCCACAAATTTCAGGATTTCCTTGTTTTTAATAGCTGAGTAGTATTCCATAGTGTAAATGTACCACGGTTTCTTTATCCATTCTTTGACTGAGGGATACTTAGATTGTTTTCAGGTTATGACTATTATGAATAAGGATGCTATGAACATGGTTGAACATATACCCTAGTTGTGGGAGTGTAAACTTGTACAACCACTTTGGAAATCAATCTGGTGCTTTCTCAGAAAACTGGGACGAGGGCTACCTCAAGACCCAGCTATTCCATTCCTTGGAATTTACATTTTGCTGTTCTAAGAAATGATTCCAGCTCTTGGTTTTGTTGATTCTTTAGACTGTTTTCTTAGTTTCTAATTTGTTAATTTCAGCCCTGAGTTTGATTATTTCCAGACGTCTACTCCTTTTGGGTGCTTCTGCTTCTTTTTTTTCTAGGGCTTTCAGTTGTGTTGTTAAGATGCTTATGTGTGATGTTTCCAATTTCTTTTTAAAGGTACTTAGTGCTATGAATTTTCCTCTTAGCATTGCTTTCAATGTATCCCACAAATTACTGTATGTTCTTCCTTCATTTCCATTGAATTTGGAGAATGGAGTATGACTTTCATACGAACTCTGGTGCCTTATATTTGACCATGTCCCCTGGAGGGGAGACCTGGTGGCACTTAGAGGAAGGACAGCAGGTCACCAAGAAGAGACTTGATATCCTATGAGCATGTACAGGGGGAGGAAATCCCCCTCAGGAACAGTCATAGAGGAGGGGAAAATGGGAGGGAGGGAAGAATGGGAGGATACAAGGGATGGGATAACCATTGAGATGTAACAAGAATAAATTAATAAAAAATTAAAAAAAAAAAAAGAAATGATTCCAAGCAGGTCTACACCATTTTGGGTACAGCAGTAGAATGCTTGTGAATAGTCTCAAATTATACATTGAAGTACTATTATAGATATCTCCTCTCTCTGACCACCTGAAAGGTATGCTCAAAGGCCGGATTTAGAAATGAGAAGGATCATAAAACTGGAATAAGTTTCTGAAATAAAATGCGTATTTCCTGATACTGTAAGAAACCAGATTTAATTTATCCATTGAGTAAGGCCATCTCTTTAGCATTTAAATTGTATGTTAATTATGCTTTATTTTAAGTTATAGCTTCTATTTTTGTCATTTTTCCCTCTTAAATGAGCCGATGCAAACGTTTTTGACAAAAGAACAGTTAACTAGGAAAAAAAAACCCTTTGTTTTTCAGTGTGTTTGATAGGTCTGGGCTCTGCAATTAGGGATGTGATAACCAAGGACAAAGGATTCCAGGGTCCAGTGTAGGTTTTCTTCTACAGGCACACATTTCTGTGGAGGGAGGGAGGGAGGGAGAGTCACAGAGACAGAGAGAGACAGGGAGAGAGAAAGTCTATCTCCACATGAGAAAAATTGGAAGGGAGACCATTTACATGTTTCATCTTTCATGTTAGCTTTTATCATGTTTATTTCATCACTGATATAAGAATGGACAACAAAAAAGGTAACGTAACAGACATAACCTAAGCAAAAATATATGCAGAGGACCGTTCAAATGTAGTATTAAATTAGTCTACCAGCCTCCAATGCAACAGTTGTATTGTTTCTTGACAATGGTTTGCTAATAGATATTGTTATAAACTGGAATGGAGTTTCTGGAAAATAAAACAAGAGCCAGAAGTCACTCACCTCTAAAAATACAGTACTTTGAGTAATTCTGCTCCCTTTGGTGAAGGAAGCCTGTCCGAAAGCAAGCAAGGCCCTGAAATCACTCTGGTTTTGCCTTTCATGAATACCTTCTTTGTACTTAACACCAGAAAAGTCACAACCTGTTATGAACTTAGGCTAAGTGATGACTCTAGCCTACCATCTAGCTGGGTTTTGTCATAGTCTTAATAGTAGCACATGCCATTTCGCCATCAGGAGTGCTTCATAGACAGTGTGAAGTGAACAATTAGAATCTAGCTGAAACCCACCTTCAAAAACACTCGATTCAAAAAGTGAATGATCTATCATTGCTTCAAGTTTGTTGTTGTTGTTCTTTTGTTTGTTTGTTCTTTCATTTTCACACTCTCAAAGAAAGATACCACTTTTACCAGATTATCAAAGCCCTTTTTTTTAGGACAGGAAAAACAGAAAATGCAAACAAACAGAGCAAAGGACATCATCTGATTATCTAATATCTAGGGATTAGCCCTGAAAACAAACACACAAGTCAAATTATACACACTGAGAAGATTAATAACAGACATGTATATATGCATATAATGACAATGAAAAAAGAGGCCATGAATTTCAAGGAGAATTATACGAGAGGGTTTGGGGAAGAAAGGGATAGGATAAATGTAGTCATATTATAATCTAGAAAACAAGAGTAAAAATCTAATTAAATATAGAATACTAGAATATCCTTACCAATGTAGTATACTTTGCACCTTATCAGTTTCTCTGTATAACCTTGGTTGTCCTGGAAACTCTTTGTAGACCAGGCTAGCCTCAAACTCATAGAGACATGCCTGACTCTGCTTCCTGAGTGCACCACTACACTCAGCTATCAGCAGAACAGTTGAAATACTCCTAGTCATAGCGGGATATTGGACAGCAGAAAGAATTAGGTGGGGTTTTGGCAACTGCTAAGCCTCATGAACGCCATGTGCCATAAAGAATCTTTGCAAAAACCATTATGCCCCTATATCAACCAACCTGAACGGCCTTAACAATCTTTGTGTAAGGTGTTCTCATACATCTCTGAACTTGATTGCAGCAGAGGAGAAGTTGAAACTCATTATGAGTAGCAAGGTTTCAATTGCTCCTCTGATGCAAAAATTAAAAGATGTATGAAAATGCCTGAAACAAAAATTTGGTAAGAGCAATAGGGTTCCATTGATTTTACAATGATGCCTTGTGATGAATGGTTTTCACAAGGTTTGGCATTTGTCAAAGTAAAACCTTAATCACTCTATGTTCCAGTCTCCTACTATGAATAAGAATGTTTCAACTTCTCCTCTGATGCAAATCACTTCAGAGATATATAAGGATACCTCAATCAAAGGTTGGTAAAGGACATTAATTTTTTTTGTCCTATACAGTTACATAGATTTTTGTAAAGATGTCTTGAGGTGAATGGCTTTCACAACATTTAACAATAGTCAAAGTACAACCGTATTCCCTCAGGTTTCCAACTGCTCTTCTGCTGCAAGCAAATTCAATGTGTGAGAACACCTTAAACAAGCAGTTAGCAAGGACATTCAGTTTTTATTTATATAGGAGTGCATAGGTTTTTACAAAGGTGCCCTGTGGTGAGTTGCTTTCATGTGCTTTGGCAGTTGTCAAAGAATTAGCTTAATCTCTCTGATTTCCAATCACTCATTATGCATTTGAATGTTTTAAAGCTCCCCTTATGCAAGAATGTTCAAAGATATATGCAAACACATTAAAGGAAAGTTTGGTAAAGGTATGAAAGAGGCCATATATTTGAAAGAGAGCATGGAGAAGTATGAGAGAGTTTGGAAGAGAAAGAGAAGGGAAGAAATGTTGTAGTCATATTCTAATCTGGAGAATAAAAATAAACCAACTAATTAAATATCTAATACCAGAATATTCATAGCAAAGTAATATACTTTGCACCTTAAATCTTTTAGGATAAACATCACCAATGAAATAATGTTATAACAATCACCAACTTGCCTTTCTTTAAAGAAAATATCTTGGTCCCCACCATGCAAGGTCTTTGGTTGGTGCATCAGTTTCTACAGCTACCACCACCACCACCGCCCCACCCCCAATCCAGATTTGTTGGCTTCATTGGTCGCATCCTGGAGCTTCTCTCCTCTCCAGGTCCTTCTACCCCCCAACTCTTCCATAACATTCCCTGTACTCCACCCCCAAAGTTTGCTGTGAGTCTCAGGATATGCTTTGATCCTCTGCTGCGTCGAGTCTTTCAGAGGACCTCTGTGGAAGGCTCCTGTCCTGTTCCTTTTCTTCAACTGCTTCTGATGTCTATTCTATTTGCCCTTCTGAATAAGAATTAAGCATCCTCCCTAGGGGAGATAGACTCCTGGCTCAGATGTAGTAGACAGGCAGCACAGTCTCCTTGTAGGTCCTGTAATTTTGGTAGTAGGGGATACCTCTGACATGGACTCTGATGCCTGCTCCTTGAGCACTTGTCCCTGGTGGGGAGGCCTTGACAGGCCACAGAGGAGGAGGATGTAGAAAGTCCAGGTGAGACTTAATAGACTGGGGTCAAATGATAGGGGAGGAGGGTTCCCCCTTTCTGAAGACTAGAGGAGGGGAACAGGGGGGCTGGGGAGGGGGGACCAGGAGGAGATGAGGGAGAGGGCTGTAGTTGGGATGTAAAGTGAATAAATTAGAAATAAAAAAGTGTTTAAAACCAGAAAAAAATTAAATTTCAGATAAAAAATATAAAAAAGAGGGAAACAACATCATTGTATTTTAATTAAAATAAATACAAATAAAACATGTTTAAAAGATCTTGTAGCAATTAACACCTGGCAAGTACTATCAATCTATCTACACATATGTATTGGTTAAAGGCCTGTTTCCAAAATGGAAAATGTATATATTAGAAGGTAAACACAAACTACAAAGTGTATTAGAGGATTCATTTAGAATTTGGATGTTTTTAAGTCACTTAACTTGCAAAATGGGCAATAATATTATTTAGAAATTGTTTCCAGGCTAAAGAATTTAGACTTTTTATAAAGATAGGCCATTTTCAATACATTTGAAAAGCATAGCATATGTATATATTACAAAATGGCTTTGATTCCAGTGGCAGACACACAGAAATGCATTTATGTCTCTTGTTATGTTCAAGCCCAGTTTTCCAGAACCACGGTCTTAGGGTTCATCACATTCAGAGACACCAACTTCACTGTTTTACTAACTGAAGACCCCTGCAAAAGTGTTATGCAGCCAGCTACAGCAGAGGCTTCTCTATCCTTCCCAACCTGCTTTGGAAACTCTGTCAGAGAATGAGTGGTAAAGATATGCAGAAAAATAAAGTAAGAGATATGTAATGTGCACTAAAGCATTTGCTATCTGTCTGTTTCCTGAGAAATATCTGTCAATCAGAACGCTATACAAATAGCTTGTCAGCTACATTGTCTGTGATGTGCACAGTATTTAGTTCTTAGAGTAAGGAACTGAAAAGGAAATAACTTTGATATTTCCCATTGAATCATGGGTTTTACTGTAGGTTCTAGCTTTTTTTTTTTTTTTTTTTTTTTCACCTCATCTAACAGTCTGTGTTAAAAGAGAAAAGTCTCTTACCTGTATATATCTTAGGGATAATGACACTAAGGATGCAACCTTACAAACAAAATGCAGCTATGCATAGGGGCTGTTTCAGCTAAATTCCCAAATCAACTACATGGCAATTAGAATGAGATTTAAAAAGGCCTTTAAAGTGTCACTGATCTGTACTTTGTATCACATTCTATTTATATCTTTACAAAAAAAATGCACTGTTTAAAAATACAAGATGCATATATTTCAAAACTTTTCAGATATAAAAGTATTTCTACTTGTTTTCCCATTTAAAAAATCTAAAAAAAAAAACCAAAACACTTGGAAACAAATTATAGGCTTAACATTTGTCAGTTTCTCCCTCCATCTAAGTTCCACAGAATGACAAACTAAGTTTTGAAAAAGTTGGAAGATAACTAGAAATCAAAAAAAAAAAAGTAATAGCAAAAGCTGACTGATCTTTTAGGCTAAATCAAATAGATAAAACATACATAAAAAGCTAGGTAAGCCCAAAGATCTCCAAAACTATAAGATGTATAAGACCAGTAAACTAGCGGTAGGCTTGAGCAGACGGCTCCAACTGGCAATGCTTAGGAGGCAGAAGTAAAGCAGTAAGTGCACCCTCCTCTTCCAAACTTGTGCTGATGATGTGCAGTTCCCACACAAAAAGAAGGCACTGGGTTTGGTGAGGATGTAGATACAGGCACTAGCTGTTTGTTCCAACATATTATTCTTATAACTGGCCCTGCAACACTATTCCTTCTCCCTCACAATCTTCACCACCACCATTTTTGCCTTAGTCATCCTCAGCCATAATATTGAGCTTATTACATTCCAGACAATGCCCTCAGGCATTTTCTGTGTATTCTCTAATTAAGCCCTTAACTCCATGAAGTAGATAATTATTAATTCTATGTAATATGTTTTTCAGAAACAAGCATGGACTGGTTTAGTAGCTTTTCCAAGGTTTCAGGTGTTAAACTGTGGAACTAAATTCAAGAGCAGATTAGTCTGTCTCAAGCACCCAATCACTTAACCACTAGAACAGAGATTTTCATTTCTAAAAAGACAGCGTATACACTGGCAGCACTCATGACAGCCATGATTTACTGGCACATTAAGGCCAGCAGAAAAAAAATCACTAATCAAAAGGAAACACGAATTTCACCTAAACAGATTCTCACTGGAGAAAACAGAAAATGTGTAAGTCAAGGTAGAAAACAACAAATATATGCATCAATTTGTATAAATAAGCAAAGTCCGTCAATGAAAGAAGCTAGAACTGGATACAGAAAAAAAATGTAGAAAAAACCCTGGGAAGAGAGTCTTTCACGGATTAGAAAAAAATATGGCTGAACTTAGTGAACTCTATAGAGGTTAGAGCTGAGAACTGCTCTTGGGAAGCAATACCCAAGATTAGAGACATGGAATGCACAAATGAGGCCAAGTTTACAAAACACAAGTTCAGTTCAGGGACTTCTAATCCATCTAAATAATTAGGCTTAAAAACATAAGACATGTAAGACAAAATAAATTCCTTCAAAGAGCACATACAAATTCTGTTTATAGGTCCAGTAAAACTTAAGAAAATTAGTGGGAAAAGTTTAATTCTTATATAGCTTAGTAAAACTTTGCAACATTTAAAAGAGCCAAGAGAATTTGTTTTAAAAAGTGAATATTTCAATGTTTTTTTTCTGTAAATACAATGTCTCCAGGGAGAGAAGGATTATAGCTATCTATATTAGAAGGAAATCATGCTGAGACCAAACTGGTCTTCAATGTTTACTATCAGAAATTCATGGAAAAAACAAACCCTCAAACCAGTGACTTTTGTATCCAACAGTTTTGTATAAGCAGGAGACCAAGTACAGTTTTTCTTAAGGTCTGTGACAATTCAAAAACACTAAGAGGAATGCCACCGTGAAAGAATTTACTGAGGTGTGTCATGGTAGTGAGGGAAAGGGGGATACAACAAAATTTAATGGATCAGGAAATGCATCAGTCCAAACAATACGTTAGAAAAATGTGAACCAAAAATACAGCATCAGAGCTTAGGAGATGGTATCAGCTGAGAAATACAACCAAATGTAATAAAGGATCGACAATTTTGTTCACGTGAATATTGAATTAAATTGAAAAGTTCAAAAAGAACAAAGACAGACTGCAGTCTAAAAGACTATGTGATTTCTCAATGACTCATATATGTCCAGTATAAAAATGGCAAAATACCAAATGGTTCATAAAATGATTTGAAAACTTCAGAAGTAAGCATAAACACAGGCAAATACCAAAGTAAAAGGCTGGGTGGTGGCGGAGCACGCCTTTAATCCCAGAACTCAGAAGGCAGAGGCAGGCGGATTGCTGTGAGTTCAAGGCCAACCTGGTCTAGAAAGCTAGTCCAGGATAGCCAAGGCTACACAGAGAAACCCTGCCTCAAAATAAATAAATAAATAAATAAATAAATATCCAAAAAGAAAGAAAGAAAGAAACAATAAATGTGGTGTAAATGTAGGACACAAGGCCTTTCCTCACCAATAACTAGGAGAACTAAATTAAATCATATCTATGCTTTCTTCTGTGTGAGGTCTGGCACAAGCACAGGATAATAATATACATTCTAATGGTACGTATTAAATATTGCAAGGTGCTGTGAGCCTTTTGGGGAAGGGTTTCATGTAGCACATGCTGGACTCTGAATTCAGTCATCATGTAGGGAAGATGACCTTAACTTTTAAATCTTCCTGCCTTCACCTCCCAGAGATAAACACATGTCTCCTGTGGAAGTAATGCCATTCCGGGGATAGCATTCAGGGCTTTGTGTTCTATTAGTGTAAATATATTAAAAGTATCTCTGTTACAGTAATCTAAGAGTAATTAGTTGCAAGCTCTTTCATCCTTATGCACCAGAAATTTTGTTTAGAGATTAGAAACTATGTCTATGCATGAGCTGAATATGGGCACTACATTTAGATCCATATTGTTTTTTTTATTAGTGGAAACCTAAAAGAATATAATATTTGCCGAAATCAATAAATCACACTACACACTAGGAAACACTGTGAGCAATTTTAATTGCAATAAGAAACGTATTTACAATACTTAGAACATAGAAAATACAACCCACATAAATACATCTATGAAATACAAAAGTGTTTTGCTTTTGCAGAAGACTCCAGTTCAGTTCCCAGCACCCATGTCACAGCCGCTTATACCTCCAGTTCCAGGGGACCTGACACATTTCCATATCTTTGTGGGCATCTGTACGTAACCATATACAAAAATATATACATAATTTTAAAAATAAACAAAAGTAAATCATTAAAAAACATGCATTGTGCATATAGGTATAAATGCACATAAGTAAAGATTTTTAAGATGCATCCTGATGTCTTAATAAAAGTTAACTTCTTGTGGGAGAATTATAAGGTGTAGGAGTGGAAAGAACCGACTTTTCCACGCCAGGTTACTGTGTGGTACTGATCTTGAAAGAATGTGTCCCTTCCACAATGTACCTTACTTGTTACTAATTTTGTACAATGAAATTGTACTTGTGAGACAGTCCTATACCATAAAGTAGACTAAATTAAAACATGGAAAATGAAATATTTTAAAAATTCAAAATAGTCTTCCTATGGAAATCAGTGTTAATATTTATTTAAAGTTCATAACTTGAGGCTCCAATGATCCCTTAGATGGTGATTATAACAAATCAGATAAAAAGTTGCATTTTATCAAGTTGTAGAGCATAAAATATAGTAATAAAAATGAAACTAAAATTGTACCTCTCAAATCAAGATCTTTTTAAACTACTGGTCCTCACTTTCGTCTTCATATGAGTTCTCTTTTTATATGGAATTAGTTTAGTATGGTGTAACTTGCAAAAGAGACTGTCTTCTACATTCTGAAATTGGGGTTTGGGCTGATGTATTTTAAGTGGTTAATGGTCACAGAAGATTTTATTAAAACCTTAGATGAAAAACGCTGAATGAATGTGTCCATATCTTCTGCTTGCTTTAGAAAATAAAAATCTCACCAAGGAAAAAAACTCTAACTGAAGTGGCTACCTCTCTGCTCTCAGTCTCCATGAGTGCACTTCGGCTTGAAGAGAGGGTGCACAGATCCTGAGTTATTTGGAGCAAGTGGTATTTGTTTGGCTGGAAGAGCTTTTCAATGAATCAATAATAATTTACTATCTGGACATTTCTTTAGAGATTAATGGATGGCTAAGTAGAGCTGTTCATGCCAAAAACCATTAACCCCAGTTGGTCCTTGTCCAGTTTGTGTCAGCTACAGTAAAAGAGTTATGAACTACAGATGTGTAGTTTTTGGACTTTACTTCTTTGAACATACTTTTGCAAGAAAGCACAATGAATTGTTGTTCTTTAGCCCAAGTTCACTATATTTTATTCATCTTTGAAAATCCATATGTCTAAGTCCAGACACTCACTACATAAAAGTGCATATACTACTTATGGCTATATAGGGAGCTAAGAAGGTTCTGAGGAAGCAGTGTTGTGCAGGCATGGGTTCCCTAGAGGAGCTGTGCTCCTAACAGTAGCATGTTGCAATGAAGAACCATCCTTCCTTCTTCATCAAGCATAACCACTTGTACAGTTGAGACATAATTTCCCAGTAGGCCATGTCTAATCACCAAGTGTTGTCTCAGTTCCCCAAATTTTTCTCTAAATCAAAGTATCCCATAAATGGAAAGACATAGTGTATAGATTTTTGAATTAATTTCGTTCATAAAGCACGTGAGACTCACTTGTGTAATTGCACCTATCACTGCTAGACTTGTTTCTTTTCCAAGTACAGACTAAGAATGTGCTAAGTTTGATGTTCCACTCAGTGACTAATGGAAATGCATGTTGTTTGTAGATTTTACCAAGCCAAAAGCAAATATAAGAACATACACAAAAAATACTAAACATTAATCCTGTGGTTTGGGCATGCTTTGAGTGCACTCCCCCAACAGTTCATATTATGAAATCTTGGCATTCGTTGTGTGAACCATTGGAGGCAATTCCCTATTGGATTGGGTTCTGGGGATATTAACTTCAATAAAGAATAGTGGTGCTCTCCAAAATTAGTGACTTCCCATGGAGGTGGGTTTTTATAAAGAGAGGCCATTTCAGGCTCCTGACTTTTTCTGAACATGGCTGTTTCCAATTTCTACTTCACTGTCTTTTGACACAGCTGTGGTGTTCCTGCTAGCATGCCAGTATGATCATTTGAACTTTCAGAAACATAGCTAAATAATTATCTTTCCTTTATATAGCATAAATTTTAAGCATTTTTTAGCACTGACACAAAATACACAAAGCAAGTTGGGTACAGCTTCTAAATTATGATGATGGAGTTGGGAGGAGCAATTTCACTGTCTTTGCTAAATAGCTAGGAGGAAGAATTCTTACCAGTATATGCACTTTTATTAGCCACTGCCAAACAGTTTTCCAGAGTGACGTCAGTTCCCATTTCCACTAGCAATACATGAGAATTCCAGTTGCTCCATAAATTTATCAACACTTCTACTGTCAATTTTAGTTTAATCATTCAAATTGCAAGAGAAAAGCATCTGGGTCTGCAATGACTGACCAACTGATTAAGACTGTTGTGATATAAGAGACTGGGATAGTGCAATTCCACAAGCTAATAATCATCTCTTAGCCTAACTTTTTCAGCCTGCTTGGAAATTTCTTGGCCATCTCTGTGTCAGAACTAACTTAATATGACTAGGTTCCACCCACCCAAAAGCTGAGAATGTCAGCTGATAACAAAGGAGTCCTATTAAAAAGCTTCCCTCATCTTGCAATAACCTCCTCTTTGGTGTACCCACTAATGTATTTTAAGCTTGTCTCAATTTATGCGTGTCTTTGTTCTGTAAAACTAAAAAAAATTAATGAAACTGCTTCCATGTTGCAACCTGGAATTTGGTGTGACTTAAATCTATGTTCCTAGGCCATGGTTAATCATACTGGTTCCAGAATAAACTATCCCTTAATTCCCCTTTAAGATAAGAGCCGTGAGGTTTTTGTTTGTTTGTTTGTTTTGTGGTGGCAAAATAAAAATACAATGACTGCTCACAGTATTTTTTCCCCTAAGGACAAAGGAGGTTGAGCAGATTCACACATATTTGACATCTATATATCTTCTTTATTAAACTGTCTACTTAGGTCCTTGAATCATTTTTATATTATCTCCTTTATCTTAATATTTCAGGCTATAATATCCCCTTATTTATTTATGATACAAGCCCATTATCATAACTCTGAAAATATTTTCTTCTTTTGAATGTTTATTTCTTAATATTTCTCTGAAATCCACTCCTATTTTTTTAATGAATATGACTTTTTATTTCTGTGTAATGTTATTTTTGGTAATTAATTAATACATTTACTTTATATTCCAGTTATAGTTGATCTCCTTCCTCTATTCTCCATCGCCCTAGTTCTCCTTCCCCTTCCTCAGAGAAGGGGAGCTTCTGCCATGGGCAACCACCCACCCTGCCACATCAAGTCTCAGCAGGACTAGGTATGTCCTCTCACAATGAGGCCAGCAAGGCAGCCAAGCTAGGGGAAAGGGAGTGCATTGTTATTTTTCTTTTTTCTGTATATGTAAATGTTAGTGAAAAATATAAGGCCATGTGATTTACACAGATTTTAACTTTCCGACAAACACTTTTCTGATATGTATTTTCTGAAATATTCATAGGTATTTTACTACTATGTTAGAATCTGGGACTTTAGGTTCCTTTAAGAATACATTATTGTTTTCTGAATACTATAACGCCAACAGAAACATCACAAATACTTAACTCAGATTAAAGAAATGACTCAATAATTAAAATGTTTGCAATGAAGGCATGAGGATTTTGGGTTAATTCCAAACATCCACTTAAAAAGGTGGGTACAGAATTCAGGTGATGGTTCACAAGTCAAGCATAAGTATTGTTTTTGCAGAGATTCTGAGTTTAATGACAGGTTCTCACATCCGGCAGCTCACAGATTCCTATATCTCCAGTTCCAGGGCACTGGGTACTATTGCCCTTCTCAGAGACTTGCATTCATGTGTGCATACATACAAAGAATTAAAATAAAATAAATCTAAAAATCAAAAACAAACAGAAAACTGGGTGTGGTGAGTGTCATGTGCCTCTCACTCCTTGCTGAGAAGACTTAAATGTAAGAATCCCTTGGGCTTCCCACCCAGGCACTCTAACCAACCAGTAAGCTCCAGGCTTGGTGTGAGGTTCTGTCTCCATCCTAAAGTGAAGAAGTGCAGAAGACACCCATTCATCACTGTCTGGCCTTCACACAAATAAGCATACATGTAAGCATATATGGCACACACCTTCATATACAAACATATGCACACACATACATACATGCATACATATACATACATGCATGCGCACACACACTCGTATAAATTATGTGCACACAGCTTAATATTTGAAGTAAGATACTTTGTTATGTAAAGAAAGAAGAAACTTTACTTACTTGGAAGTTTCAAGTTAGGTCATCAAGTAGAGAAAAAGTGTTTGGCTTTGTTATTCCCTCCTCTACATGAATATCTTGCCAGTTTCAACTTGGCTATAGATTCTTTCTTACAAGGATATTTGTGATAGTGAGTATTCCTTATAACAAGAGGCATGGTGAAATGGACTTTATGGGGTCTATCCTTGATAATACATATAATATCAGGACATTATTGCAATAACTATGGACAATCCATCGGCAGGTCAAATTTCCTTCAAATACCTTCACTTATACTGCTTTCCCTGCTACTGAAATTCTCTTAATTAAATCACACACAACTTATAAGCCAGTTTTACATGTGCCAACATGTACTTCACACTCAAAGAAGAAGAATTGGAAAATAGACCAATTAACTATATTAACAATAGAAAATTAACTATGTTGAAAAATTTCAAAATATCTTGGAAATTTGAATGAATGAGAATACTATTATGAGATAAAGTAGTTTTCACAATACAAGCTATTAAAAGGAAAAGATGCAACACACGTTTCTTATTACTAACCCCGTTCTTTCAACTTCAGTTTTAATTAAGAGCCCACTAAAGATGTTTCCCCATGCACCAATGCTTTGATATTATGGAGTTATCGTCCAGACATTTTAGCTATTTTTACTTATGTCATCACATCCAAATGGAAAAGTCTAGATTAAAAGTGTATGTATATAACCCTTCAGTCTAACAGCCAAAAGAAAGTAGAATGAATCTCGAAGCCACTTGATTCCCTCCATCTTCATGAAGACATATGATCAAATCAGTTCACGGAGAAAAGGGCAGGAAGGGAACGAGAGACAATGTGACAAAGGCCACAGGTTTCTGTTTCTGCTTACAGAGGGCTCCTCAACATGATTATCATATCTTGGAGACTGATAAGTGAATCCAGTATTGTCACTACATAATGATGCTTGACCAATGTGAACAGTTACTGGTGGCTCTTGTCCACCAAACTTATCTATTATAGTTAATATTCTAAATTGCCTATAATGCAGTATACAGACACACACACACACACACACACACACACACACACACACACACACACACACACACACACA
>OU015742.1:101782403-101795498 GCA_907169655.1 Acomys percivali
ACACACACACACACACACACACACACACACACACACACACACACACATATATATATATATATATATATATTCTGTCAAAACTAAAGATTTACTTAAGTATGAGTTTCATTAATGCAAAGCTTCCACATGATGTTTATCCCTTAAACCAAGTATATATGAGTATTATTTATATATTACCAAAGACAACCTGACACTTATAGAAGGTAAATCAAATGTCCAAAGGCACACAAACAGCAGGCAATATAAAACACAAATTAAAAGCAAGTCTTCTAACCTCAAAGCTGTTCTTTAGCTATGCGTGATAGGACATGAAAACACTAACTCCCTTATCAACTGACACACAGTAGGCACATAGTAGAAAATGTGAGTCCGTACATTAGTGAATCTGAAGGAGCCATGATAAGCGCCATGCTCACAACAAGCACAAGTCACTGCAGCCAGCAAACTACCTATTATGATAATAAGCTATTGGCAGGGTCTGAAAGAGGAGAAGGAGGCCTAATGAGGATTAAAAGGTATAATGAAAATCAGGGAGAAAGCTTAACGAAAAAGAAATTCAATGTGTTCTGCCTCATCTCCAGTTCCGTTTATGTTTGTCATACTCATATAGGAATGACTAAATTTGGTTTCACATCATAGCTTTTCTTTTCAACATCATCAAGAAACTCTTCATACTTCTTTAGTGAAGAATGAGACCATAATAGATAATAGAGGACTATAAAAGGGTAGATTAGTAGTAAAGGCAGATGAGTCAATCTAACATATGGGATTAAATGCAATAGATATCTTTAGATGTTATTGACAAGCTTATAGGTACAGTGTGAAGTAAAATTTACCAACTTCTTGAATTGAAAGAATAGTCACATTTCTTTCTTAATAGGAATGACATGAACTAAGCTTTTTCTGAAGATTTCTAAAATACTGTATATAAGAAAAATAAATATGGCTTTGTAAGAACAGACTGAAAGTGGGGACATTATTCGAAATAAAACACTTAACATCTGTAAGGAGGGGTTCTTTAATGAATTGAGGGCAATGGAAGAGAATAATTCACTTTTCATTATTTATAAAAGAAAATAACCATTGAATAGTCAAATTGGAAGACTCCGTAGAAAACAGTCACAGTCCTTAATTTTTTTAGTGAGTAAAAACAAAAACTTAGGCAGCCTTTGCAGTATACACACTTATACCCTCATACTAGAATTCTCTGCATAGCAAACTGCCCCCAAGATTTTTCAGTAACTAAAAATGATGATATTGATTGTTTATTCTGCTTAAATTTATGAGTTAATAAATTGCACATTAACCAATATATAGATAAATGCACCTTCCAATTTATATTTATAGAAATTGAACTTTTTATACTTTTCCTTCATTACCTATTGGCTACACATGTTTTAATCATGAAGTATTCTGTGAATCAGAACCAAACTCTCTGACATATCATAATCTACTTTATTCTTTTCTCAGACTACTACTCAAACTTTTTGTGATTCCACTTTAAATATATTCATAGCACATTGTAAAATGTTTTAATTTCTGATAGAATGTACTATTAGTGAAATGTGAACAACTTTTAGATTCCAGATGATAAAGTTTTTTTGAGATCCCATCTTGCCATTCATAATGATTTCCATTACCACTATTTATGAAGTAATATTTTTACCCCTGTTACACTATGGCACAGATGAATCAATTGCTTTAGTGTTGACCTACATCACCAGCTCTGTACTAAAATTTGCTTCACTGATAATTATATAGAAAACAATCTTTCTTTGCTCTTCCATTGGCATCTCATTCACTGTCAAGAAAAAGGTTTATAATTATAAAATCTAAACATTTTGTAAATTTTAGAGCATACTGTGTGGGGACATGTCTGTGAGTTCCTATATGGGAACACTTGAGTTCAACTATGTTGGTAGGTGCAACTGCATGGATGCATGTAAGTGTATGGGTGATGCAAGTGCATGGGTGCATGAAGTGTGTAGGTAATGCAACTACATGGGTGCACCCAAGTGTGTGGGTGATGCAAGTGCATGGATGCATGAAAATGTATGGATGATGCAAGTGCATGGGTGCATGAAGTGTGTGGGTGATGCAACGGCATGGGTGCATGAAGTGTGTGAGTGACGCAAGTGCATGGGTGCATGAAATGTGTGGGTAATGCAACTACATGGGTGCATGCAAGTGTGTGGATGATGCAAGTGCATGGGTACATGAAGTGTGTGGGTGATGCAAGTGCATGGGTACATTAAAGTATGTGAAGGACAGAGGATAATTTCTGGTGTTATTCCTCAGATAGCACCACATTTCTTTGTTTGAGATATGGTCTTTTGTGTTGTGAAGATCACTGAGTAGATTAAGCCATTGACTCCCAGGAACCTCCTATCTCCGCTCCCTGGCAGTAATATTATAAACTAGTGAGAGCATCTACAACTCTTTGATGTGGGCTTTGCTTAGGTGCAAAGCTGAAGCAGTCAATCAATATGTGAGTTAGTATTAATTTTGGAGAAAGCTTCATTGCTTCAGAAGTTGATTAAAGGATGCAAACTAAAAAATAATGACTTGTCAAACTATCCTAGAAGTCATTTGGTCCCATGTTCTGGTTTTCACTATCATCTGCATCCACCTACTCCAGACCACAGACAATTACCAGAAATAAGCACACTTTACTAAGTTATCTTCCCAGCCACTTTGCAACTTTTCATTATTCAACTAATATTTTAACTTTTAACTCCTTTCAATTTTCTTACTGCTGTTTTATACTTAAATAATAACCATTAATATTCCTAATATATACACAAAAAAAACTAAAAAAAGAAGGTTTAATTATTTTTATTTTACTTGCCATGTTATTTGTGACAGCCACATTCTAAGCATTATTATTTTTCCATAGCCTTTCAAAGCATAGACATTATTTATCTGCTCACAAACAAGAAGTTCAGATACAGGTTAAAGAACCTAGTCATGCTGTTAATTAAACCAAGGCAGTCTGATTTGAAAGCCTGCACTCAATACCTAGCAGTATCTTGCTTAATGAAAGCGATAAGGTCCACGAAATTCATCGTTAAACAATAACATTGTTCAAACATAAAAGAGTGTGATCATGCAAAGCAAAGAGGCTAAGGCATTGCTAAGCAACATATTCTCATGGGATTACTATTTTACATGCAGCTTATTGTTGACCAAAACATCATTATGTAGCACATAACTACCTTCTTTCTCTAATAAATGTACACATATACATTCACACATAACCAGCCAACTATTTTGAAGTTACTGCTCATACATTTACCTAATGTACCTCAAGAAATAGTTTATTTTAAAAATGAACAAATACAAAGATAACCCATACTTACATTTCTCAGTTCTATTTAATAAATGAATAAATAGTCTTCAAGTTGGTAAGAAACAGTTGCCCCCAAGCCTGAGAACCTGAGTTGAATATTTGCTAAAAGAGAGAATCAACTTCAGTAGTGAAAGGGGGGGGGGGTCTCCAAAATGTCCTTTCACCTACACAGGCATGTTATGATATGCTCCAGCCCACACACATCCTCACACGATTAATAAAATGTTAAGAATTTTAAAAAATCCTCCCTAGGAAAGAACAAGAGAACCAGACAGTTACAGTCAAATGTGAAGGCAAACATTTTCTCTGTTTCACAGCAAGTCTCACCAAATGTCGAGCAATGGTTTTAAAGTGTCTTTTTCGTAGGAGAAAATTCTAATCTAAATGCAATTCACTGATTAGACTGCGTTAGTCCTAAGTCATGCATCCAAGAAACAGATGATAACATAAACAGATAATTATTAAATTTACAAATGATATAAATTAATATGTAGCACACATGCAAGTTCTTAAGAGTATAATTCAAAACTGAGATTAAAATTATATACAAGAGTTAGTGTGAAAGTCATACTCCCCTCTCCACTCAACTGTGGAGAATGTTCTGTCCATTGTATAGATCTGGGTAGGGGTTTAAAGTTTACCACCTGTATTGTCCTTGGCTGGTGCCTTAGTTTGAGTGGAAACCCTGGGCCCAAATCTGCCTATCATAATGTTCTATTTGTAGGTTTCTAGGACCCTCTGGATCCTTCTACTTTGCTATTCTCCCATGCTTCTCTCATCTAGAGTCCCAATAGGATGTCCTCCCCTCTGTCCCAGTTTCCTGGTAAGTGAAGGCTTTCATGGGGCATGCCCCTTGGGCTAGTATGCAGATATAAGTGAGTATATACCACTTGAGTCTTTCTGCTTCTGGTTTAACTCACTCATTATGATCATTTCTAGCTCAATCCATTTGTCCACAAATTTTGGGAATTCCTTGTTTTTAATAGCTGAGTAGTATTCCATAGTGTATATGTACCACAGTTTCTTTATCCATTCTTCTACTGAGGGACACTTAGGCTGTTTCCATGTTCTGGCTATTATGAATAAGGCTGCTATGAACATGGTTGAACAAATTTTTTTGTTGTGTGCTGGAGCATCTTCTCTGGTGCCTCATATTTGACCATGTCCCCTGGAGGGAGAGACCTGCTGGCACTCAGAGGAAGGACAGCAGATTACCAAGAAGAGACTTGATACCCTATGAGCATATACAGAGGGAGGAAATCCCCCTCAGGAACAGTCATAGGGGAGGGGAATAAGGGGAAAATGGGAAGGAGGGAAGAATGGGAGGATACAAGGGATGGGATAACCATTGAGATGTAACAAGAATAAATTAATAAAAAATATTTTAAAAAAGAAAGAAAACAAAAAAATTATATACAAGAACAGCAGCTACAAAGTTAACTCTAGGAAAGCAAAGGAGAGCACAGGACACAGAATAACAGGAAACTATTTGTTGATAAGTAGGAGCAGGTATATGATTATGTGTAGCCTTCCTTCCTTTTCTTCAAAATTCATTCTCAACAAGGTCTTCACTTTTAAATATGTCAGTCAGTCATGCTTGAATAAAGTGTTTGAGCTCAGTTTAGGAGACATATGGAGCAAACTGAAAAGACCATTTTATCAAATAAATGCAGGGATGGAAGCACTCATACCGAAACCAAAGGGATCGATCAATATGTGACTTAGTATTAATTTGAGAGAGATCTGTGTTGCTTCAGAAATTGATTAAAGGGTGCAAACAGAAAAATAATAACTTTTCAAGAGGAAAAGAATAATAGAGGTCATTTAGGCCCACCTTTTTGGTTTGCAGATGAAGTCTTTGAAAGAGTAACTGTGAATACTCAAGGGCACACAGTGAACTAATGACCAAGATGAAGTAAAAGTTCAGATGAGAGAGAACTACCCTTGGAAATGTGAGACTACTTGAAGACATCGGTGGTCTCTAAATAAATGCCCCATCCCATACAGTGGCTCATTCTTCAGCTGAACAACATGCTGCAGACAGGTCTGGTGTCTCTGATGCAAGTCAGCCCAGAAAAACATAGCAGTATATATGATGAAGAAAAATGCTTCAGCTGCTGTGAAAGCCCACTTGCTTTGATCTTCATTAGCTTTGCAAAAACTTCAGATCATTTGGTAGCTATGTATTAAAGAGAGAACATCCTTAAACTCCAAACATTGCTGAATAAGACCATTACAGAGGAAGAATGTCTCAGATACGTAGGATATATATGACTTTTATAATGAAGAGTGAACAGGTTCTCTAAGGAGGTGTCTTAGTAATACTGACTTCTGTGCATAAAATGAAAATGGGGTAAAATCAATCACTGCTGTGGGAAGATGATGAATGAGGTATCTGCTGGGGCAGGGCCAAGTGGTGCTACTTTTAATCATTATTTTCTTGTACAATGATAAGAATGGATATATGCTTCCTAAAAAAAATTCATATGAAAGAAATTGTCAACTCACATTGTCTTCTCAAGAAAACATAGACAGAATCAGAGCCAATATGAAGATTGGAGAAGGTGGCCTTAAGTTTCCCTGCCCAACAAATTAAGTCATTTTTAGGAAACACAAGGTCTGCTCAACCCAACAAAAGAATTGAAAGCCTATGGAGCAATGTCTTTGCTTATCGCCTTCACTGCAGTGGAGAAAATGGGAAAAGGCTCAAGACTATAAATCAAGAAAATCTGGCTTCAAAGCCCACATACACATTTACCAGACCTCAGGCTTTTAGAAAATTAGTGGCTTCCAGAGTCTAGAGCCAGAACGTGACTATCAGAGATATCCTCGGGAGCACCCTTGCTTTGTGGATAGGAATGCATTCAAACGTGGAGAGCTGGATCCCAGGCTGGCCTAAGACTACTTCCATTCGTGCGGTCTCCTTTTCCAGATTACCTCTTACTACACGAAGCTCGCAGAAGAAACTCACAGTTCATAGACTCTTTCCATATCAGGATCCTTCACATGACTCAGGTTCTACACACTCATGAGTAGGAAGTGATGCAGTGAGTCATATCACTGTCTCTCTCTGTCATAATTTTACTCCGTAGGTTGCACTTAAGGAGTGAAATGAGTCAATGAACATTTGTCTCCTATTATATTGCTTCTGAAGTTTTAAAAGTTAGAAAACACTAGAATTACAACCGTTAATATATTTTTAATAAAAAACCATTATAATTTTTAATAGCCTTGATTTGATTTTATAAACAAATTTTCTCAAGGCAGCTTTTCCAAATCTTCAATATTTAAAATTAAGATAATTTTTATCTATATAAATTAATCTATACATTTCTGAAGGTCAACATACAACAAGTAATCTTAAATGATAGTGTCATATTTAAACTTATATGTATTATATTATTTATATGTTGAAAGGACATGAGGATTTCTGATTCTGGAAATGGAAAGAAACAAAAAAGAGAAGACTAGAGGATAAACATCTAGAAAAGCTGATATCCTCCAGAAAATGGAAACAGAGTTAATATCAACAATAGCCACCAAAAGACATGTCAAAGTCTACTGAATGAAAGATATATGCCAGTGCCTTTTGAAGGCACTCCAAACCTCCTCATGAAATGCTATCCATTAATTATTGCTATTGAGTCCACAAACCTCCACAACTTTAACACCGAGGAGCTGATATGTAAATAATTCTCAGTTACTAAATATTGCAAATACATGTACAGAAAGAAGTAGTATCAGACCTTTTTAGCTGATGAAAATTTAAAATCTATTATACTAACTAGAATATCACTACAAACACAATGATAAAATATAGAAGCTGTTTCTTGTGTGGCATTCAAGAAATAAATTTTACATTTAGATATCCTTTAAAATAAGGCAGTTGTTAAAATAATTTCATGTGTTTACTCACAGATCATATTTTAATATGCTAGAGCTAATGCACTATACTCACTTTTTCCCATGCTTGATTCTAGTGGGGTTCCAAAAAATAACTTGAGCTGGACACACTACAGAAAAATGCTACTATGAGTGCAATCCCACGGACTGTATTGAATGTTTGCCATATACTTGACTGTAACAATAATGACAATATAAATATTATACTTAGGAAAATAATCTGGTAATGTGAGGATGTTGACAGAAAAATATTTTACCCTCCTGTAAATGAGTCAATGATATTTCAAAGAATTTTTAGAATGTTTTGCACAATGCATTTAGCCCCCACTATAATGTGAATCCTTTCTAAGTAAAGATCTTCTTTTGTACTTATATCGTAATTTTAGCTGCACAGATATATGCATTTTCCCAAGTTTCATGTGTTGAAGGACTACTCACAAATCAATGTCTGTACCAGGAACTGGCAGACCTTGTAGAGGGTAAGACTTTGAACAAATATATTAAGTTTTTGGTGGTATGCTCTTGATGGAATATGGCGACTCAAACCCTTTCCTCTCTCATTGATTTTGGCATATCATGAAGAGGCCTGCTTCTTCTACAAGGTCCTTACAAGAAGTTCTGCCTTGCCTGAGTCCCAGACAGACCATAGCCAAAGAACTATGAACAGAAAACACTGAAACCATCAAGAACAAAAACAAAAAACAAACAAGAACAAGCAACCAAGTCTTTCTACCTTTTCAATTAATTTTAACAGGTATTTTATTACAGTGACAATACAAACATGACGATACACACATGTGAACCAGTAATGACAGAAATATTTTTCTAGAAGGTTAAAACTAACCTGACAAAACATTATGCGGATATTCAGTATTGGTATTACCACTTTGAACAGTTCATTTTAAGTCATATCCACAAATTGAAGAAAAATGACTCCTATTATCTAGTTAACTCTTTAATACGTGCTTTGTGCTGTTAGTGTAGTTACTATAACTGTTTTCACTAAACCATTTATCTATTTAATACACCGATTGCACTCCTACTTCACACTACACATAGAGCACAACCCATGGCAAGCTTGACAGACAAATCCTGTTTTCTCCCAGTTATTGGGAGTTAGGAGGATCAGAGGGAGGTGAAGGACTAAAATGAAATGAGAGAAAAAAGAGGCAGCATTTCTCACAGATATCTTCTGCTCTTACTCAGTGAAAAATACTGGCAAATTCCATCTGTGTTGTTTTCAAAACAGACATTTAAACCAAAACTCTAAGGCCAGCTGTTTTGCATGCACATTGGTCCAGCCTCTATCTAACCGAAAGGATGGCACCTCACCTACCTTCCTCATGGTCCTCTCATCTATTCTCGCGATTCTCCTCATAAGTATTTTAGGAGAAATCCTATCACTCTTTTGTTCAATTACATCAAAGTTTTCTGTAAAAATTAGATGAATCTTGTCTTCCTTGTGACTTAGCAGATTCTACTTAATGTGGCCTCAGTGACCATGACTTCTATGTCTGAGACTATACTTGGTTCACAGTTTAGATGCTCTACACCCAAGCCAGAGGTGGGATTTGTCCACAGATGCACTTCAGGCCTGTGCACCCACATGCAGGCTTGCATCAGGCCTGTCTGTGTTCCTATTGTGGCGTCCCTCACATGTCCCTTTCAGAGCGCTTATTGCAATCCCTCTCATGCTTTCATGTTAATCATACAATTAACATGTTCTCACTTTCTGACACCAGTTACATTATGAACTATTCCTACTGCTTTATTTTCTTATCATCATCCTTCCTGCCAGAGCCTATCCATAAACACAAACTTCAGTTACACAGCTCTGACCTCAGCACCTATGACAGTATTCACCTTAGTGCAAGAGCTAAGAGATACTTTTTCCAAATAACAAAAATATTAATTTAGTCCTTACATTCCCAGAAGTTACTTCATGATTACTATTAATAAGCAAAAATAGTAAGGTAAGAACAAGATGACACAACGATTTTGGGAAAGAAATAAAAGAAGCAGGAAATGAAGCTCACATTTGAGGACTGGATGAATTCCTGACACAGGAAGGAAAATAATAAAAACACAAATTTTTCTTTGAGGCAATTTTAATTTCTTGACTATTTAAATATCAAACTGCCAACCATATGCTTTGGAAAAACATTGTACCCTATTCAATACAACAATTTTTTGTCATTTTAGATCATTTATTAAATGCTGTAAAAAATCATAATTATGTCTATGGCCATACCACCCTGAACGCGCCCGATCTCGTCTGATCTCAGAAGCTAAGCAGGGTCGGGCCTGCTTAGTACTTGGAAGGGAGACTGCCTGGGAATACCGGGTGCTGTAGGCTTTTTAAAAAATCATAATTATTTATGAAAGACAAACAATAAGAGAAAACATAGTTTTGTTGTTTTCTTCTATTTAATAATATTCAATATTTCTCTTTCCATGTCATGGCCAAGTCCAGATTCTGACCCTTGTTAGGCCAGGCATAGGTTACAGTTTGATGTCAGGAGCTGTGGAGAATCTTGCAAGCACACAGAGCTTATAGCAGAAGCACACAGGAAAGGTGAGGGGACAAAAATTATAATGCCTTCCCAATGTGTGGTTGAATAGTCTTTATGTTTTGTTTTGCATATCTTCTGGGCTGAATAAATGCTTTGTGTAGTAAACAGAGTAGAGCTCAAATCAAGTTTACCACCTCCATATGGTCCCAAACTCATATGCTAATTCACTGTGGATTGAGGGAAATAAGGAATAAGTCATTTTCCTAGAGCAGGAAATTGTGTTGCTAAAACTTTAAATGAGCAAAGAGTATAAAGGCACACCAGAGCAAAACAAAAAATAAAACTCTGAGTATCATCTCTTTGGTTTCTTTCCAAAACATCAATTTGGTAAAGGAGCTCCTGCAAGTCTTTTATCTGCAAAGTTAATTTAATTATTGCACTATACTGTAGTTAAAATAAAAAAAATAACAAAAACAGATCCACACATTTATTAAAATTGTAATGAATGAATCACTTAGGCTTTGATCTTGTATAATAGTTTTAGTGAGCTCTCCTAAAAAGAGATCAATTAAGCATTCTTTTTTAAAACAATATTATCAGAAAAGCATTTGTAGCTCACTTTATGAAAATTTAAGCACAAAAAACATTAGAGGAAATAAATTCTCCACTATTAAAGTTTTTTTTTTAAATTCAACATAGAGTACAGGCTTGTTACATGCCTGACATGAAAAAACTAAAGATTTGTACTTAATAATGACATTATTTATCACATATGCTACTTCAACACATTGACAGCAGTTCCTCCTGATCTGCTCTCATGAAGGAGGTCATAAAACCTAATGAAAGATGTATGTCCCTGTGCCTGAACAGGCCACTATGACAGCTGCTCTCCCTAACACTGGAAAATAAGACTTCCCTAACTTCCATCTGTGTGAAGGGTCATGGAAAAATCTGACCAAACAGGATGTTTCCCAAGTTTATTACTGTATGACAATGTTTCTCAACCTGTGGGTGTTGAGTGACCTTTTCACATGGGTCGCCTAAGACAAAGAAAAAAGTTATTTACATACCCTTCATGAAAGCATCAAAATGACAGTTATGTCCTGAAAGGCTTGTGTTAAATAGCTGTATTTGCTTTTCTCTTGTTAGTGTATTTTTCAGGAGTCTCAGAGCCCGGAAGAGGTAAGAGGGCCTATTTTCCTCCCATGGATTATTTTCTGATAAAATAGAACAAACTATGTTCTGTATTTTATGACACAATCACATTCACTATTAAGATGCTGTTCTTCTAGGAAAGTGTTGTTGTCAGTTGATGAAAGTGTTTTTCCTAGAAGACAGAATCATGCTCTGTATTGTGCACATTTTGATTTATTTGCTGTGGTATACAATTGCTTTTGTGTTCTAAACATAAAGTAGACTCACATGATGACGAATTTGTTAAAGTGACTTTCCACCAGGAAAACATATTTATTTTCTTGGACTCAGAGGGGCTTTGTTATGAATCTGAAGATCTTTTCAACTTACACGTAAAAGGAAGTCAGCAAATCAGGCCAGAAGGAGAACAGAAAGAGACCAAAGGGAGAGATGCGTCATCGGAAATATTACTTCATATGTGCAAATGATAATATACTACTTCTGAGGTGGTATTTTCTTTGATATCTAAAAATGGAATGATGAAATTTGAAAGGGTCCCATGTCTTTGTTATATCCATGAAACTAATTTTGTGACATGAAAAACTTTTTTTTTTTAACTTTTCCTAACAGAAGAGTCTTCATCTCCACAGAAAAATGGCTGCAGTGGATTCCCTTCATACATTCTCCAAATGCTAAAACTCCATGAATTACATAGCTTGCATTTCAATTGTATTTTCACTACTTAGTAAATTCCTTTAGGTTTTAGTACAAATCTGTGTTCCAGTAATTGATAACCCAATGTATTCTGCTGAAAGTACCACATGAGGAGGAGGAGCAGAGGAGGAGGCGATCAGTTTTCATTTCTTCCCTTTACACCCAGACATCTGACATTCGCAGCTGATCACCTATAATGTACAGCTCTCAAGACAGAAGACTAAGAAATGCTGAGCATCTTAAAAGATCCAACTCTGAATTCCTAAAGGGTTGTAATTAATAAGTGAAAATATTCGTATCATAAATCTTTTTTATAGCACAAGTCATTTCATTTCTTGATTACTTTTTTCTTCCCTTTTGGCAGTACTGTGTTCAGATATTTAGAAAATTAAATATCGTTAACTAATATATATGTATGCATGTATATCTATGTATACATATATATATATACATACATACGTACACTCTCATAACTAGTTTTCAAAGAATTTGTAATGACAATACCTAGCTATTATTTCCACCCTTTCATCTATAAATGTTGATACAAACTCATTTTCAATGAAAGGTTTGACAATGACCAAAGAACTCACTTCTCCTATCATAAAGAACATTTTTTTCCTGCAAAAATAACTGGATATTGGGATTAAAATGGAAAGTGAGCTTGGTAAGCATAAAAATAGATCAAAGAATTGGCAAAAATACTAAAAGATGCTAGTTTTAGACTACAGTGAACTTTAATGTATGAATCATGCCCCCCAAAGAGTAACACCCTAGGAGTCATTTTAATATATATGTCTGTTTATTTCTAGCTGTTTAAAAATACCACAGAATTTTGTTGTTGTCACTTCTGCCATTTTTCTTTTCCTTTTATTATTCTAGCCTGATACATGATTCAGATCATATAGTCCCACCATTAAAATAAATTTTCATTTCATATGCATGAGTATGTTTCCTGAATATATATTGTGTACCATGGACATGGCTAGTATTCGGGAGGCCAAAAGAAAATCTCAGATCCTCTGAAACTGCAGTTAAAGACAGCTATAAGCAGCCTCACATGGGTGCTGGGACTCCAACCTGGGTCCTCTGGTCTTCACCCACCACTGATCTACTACAGTCCCCACTTTAACTCTTCATGAATGTTTGTAGTAACAAAAATCATTTTATTACTTTATAATACATAATTTGTACTAAAATATTTCTACTAATGAAAAGATTATCTTTAATTTAGTAGTAACATTAGATTTATTTGCTACAAGAGATCACATAGTTTTAATATTAGGTATTTTGAGTAGACTAGAAGAAAATTTGACATACACGGTTAATGAAATCAAGGTGGCCCAATAAGAAAGAGCAAATAAGTTAACAGAATATGCTAGAACCATTAAATCATCTGTGCTGGCTAATATCTTCAGTTAATATATGTTTAACTCTTTCTCTCTCTCTCTCTCTCTCTCTCTCTCTCTCTCTCTCTCTCTCTCT